>CM042174.1:23636305-23681305 GCA_023376005.1 Doryteuthis pealeii | reverse complement strand
ATCCAACAAAATGGTATATGCATAAACCAGAATCTGTTCTTGAGAACGAAACGCATAAAATTCTCTGGGACTTTGAAATACAAACGGATCACCTTATCCCAGCAAGAAGACCAGACCTAGTGATTATCAAAAAAGAAAGAACTTGTCAACTGGTGGATTTTGCAGTGCCAGCAGATCACAGGGTGAAGCTAAAGGAAAATGAAAATATGGACAAATACCTGGACCTTACCTAAGAACTGAAAAAGTTATGGAATATGAAAGTCAAAGTGATACCAATTGTAGTTGGTGCACTTGGAACGGCTCCAAAAGAATTGGAAAAGGGTTTGGAAAGTTTGGAAATCAGAGGAAGGATTGATACCATCCAGAACACTGCACTGCTGCAATCTGCCAGAATACTCAGAAGAGTCCTGGAGACCTGAGGAGACTTGCTATCACTCAGACCCCAGTGAAAGACCATCAGCTAACGCTGATGTGAAAACTCAAGAGAAGTAAATAATAATAATACTGTGGAATATGGGGGTGAAAGTGATACCAATTGTAATTGGTGCACTAGGAGCGGCCCAAAAAAGATTGGAAAAAAGACTCGATGAACTGGAAATCAAAAGAAGAATTAAGACCATCCAGACAACAGCATAACTGAAATCGGCTAGAATACTCAGATGAGTCCTGGGGACCCGAGGAGACTTATTGTCACTCAGACTCCAGTGAAAGACCATCAGCTAACGCTGGTGTAAAAAGACTCGATAATAATAATAATAATAATAATAATAATAATAATAATGGAGTCTATACAGATCACAGAATTGTTGAGAACGGCGAGAATACTCAACAGTCCTGAGGAGCCTTGCTGTCACTCGACTTCCAGTGAAAGACCACCTGTTAAATCTGGTGTGAAAAACTCGCCAGGAGTGAAATAATAATAATAATAATAATAATAATAATAATAATAATAATAGTTGAAAATAAAAAATAATAATGTATCTGGGAAGGCTGCGTCTCATTCATAAACGTCTATGAGAATCGATCTGGGTGGATAAAATGTGGGAAAATTCCCAAAGAAATGAAAAAGATTTGCGGAACAGGAACAAAGTTTTTCAATGTGGAAATCATGAAATAGATTTTTATTTTACCACAGACACGTGGCCTTGTCAATCTAGATCACAAGTGATATATCATGGTAAAAAAAGTATATATATATATATATATATATATATATATATATATATATATATATATATATATATATATATATATATATATATATATGATTGTGAACTGAACGGGGTAGATATATAGATAACCGAGAATAGATTTTCTTTGCATTTTTTCTCAGAAATCATAAAAGCCTAACTTCCGGTCATTAGGTTCATTCATATGTTTGTTCATTCATGAATTCACGTAGGCACGTTTATCTGAAATAGACTGATAGGAAATGGTGTTGATAGATAGATATATGAATATTATGTGATTGAATAGATTTTTAGATATGAAGATATGGGTAGATATATAGATAGATATGAACAGGCTATGAGAGATAGATAGATAGATAGATAGATAGATATGGACGTAATGAAAATATATATATATATATATATATATATATATATATATATATATATATATATATATAGAATGAAATAGATCGATAGGTAGATAAATAGACTCAGATTGATAGATTTTAACAAAATACGGGCTATTTAAAGTAACATAAAGAAATATGAACAGGCTGATATATATATATATATATATATATATATATATATATATATATATATTATATATGTGTGTGTGTGTGTGTATGTTAACATGTTTAAAAGAAAAAAATTCTGCCAATATGTATGCACATATATATATATATATATATATATATATATATATGCACACATATATATATATATGCCACATATATATGTGTGCGTGTTTGTATGTGTATGTGTGTGTGTGTGGGTGTAAAGAACCCGTCTGGACGAGCAGGATGTGATACAAGATCAATTACTTAAGCGGAGTTTAATATGAATATACTGTGAGAGATATAGATAGTTTGATAGATAGACAGATGAATAGATTGATAGATATGAAGACATGAGTGAATACATAGATAGATATGAACAGGCTGTGTTAGATATATATATATATATATATATATATATATATATATATATATATATATATATATATATATATATAGAGAGAGAGAGAGAGAGATAGATAGATAGATAGATAGATAGATATGGACGGAATGAGATAGCTCGCTTGCTAGCTAGATCGATAGATAGACATACTCTGATTAATAGATTTTAACTGAATGAGATCAAAATAGAAAGATATATGGAAAGATATATGAACATGCCGATATATATATATATATATATATATATATATATATATATATATATATATATATATATTTATGTTTTTTAATGTGTTTTAAAGTTGGGCGTTATTACGAAGCATCTAAAAATAAATGAATGAACTCGATGTTATGGAGTATTGGATTCACTTATTTTTTTTATTATTTGTTATCATAAATTTTCGGGTTCGTTAGATACCCTTTTTCAAATGAATGGTGCTCCTGTTCAACGGATCTTTTGTCTTTGTTGTTATTGACAGCGGCAGCGTCTGTAAAATATTATATATATATATATATATATATATATATATATATATATATATATATATAATATACCAAGCTTGTTCGTAAATCCTCGCAGTGAGAAAAAAAAACAGCAAATAGTTTGATTGTAAAAATATACTACCAAACATCAACCGGAAAGAAAATTTTTTTTGTAAAAAAGAAAAGACCAAGATAATCGTACCAACAAAAAATAATCTATTAGTACAATACTTTGGCCAAAGTCAGATCTTAGCCCTGAAGAGCATTAAGCGAAACTTTAGTAGGTTCGTCTGACTCATTTGATTTATATATATATATATATATATATATATATATATATATATATATATGTGCGTGTGTGTGTGTTGAAAGATAAATGGAAAGAAAATGTTTTATGCATAAAAATTGTCTATTGAAATGCCGACAAGTGTTTCGACCAAAAGTTAGACCTTGTATACATTGTATCCTATTTAGTATTATCTCAATTACAAAATAAAATAGAATAATATTAAATGGAAAAACATAAATTTCCAGTATACAAATTCAGAGTTTTCCTTCTACTAGACCAGTCCCCTTATCTGCCTTGCTATTTTTCTATACCTGAAGAGAGAACAATTGTCTTTGTACCTTTCCTTTTACCTATTAACGCTATATGAAATGCAAACAGCCTAGTTCAGGATTTGAACATTGGTAATCGAGTTCATTTTCTACAATTATAACAATTATGCCATGCGCACCCAACCAATACTATGAAACAAATATAAGATTCATACATTTTTGTTATTTTTATGTATAATACTATGGTTATCGTTTTTATATTAGTGGAAAGAACACCAACTTATGATTTTAATAAAAAAGGGAAAAAATATATTGTGTTTGTTGTTTTTTGTTTTGTTTTGTCTTTTTTTCTTTTTTTGATGCTGTTGTATACACTTCTTATTACTTCTATTCTTCTATTCTTATTCTGTTCATCTACCGTCTTTGACATCTTAAGTTCTTCTAGGTCTCTTCTAACATCTTGGTCTTCGTCTTGGGTGACTTCGTCTTGGTGACTTCGTCTTGGTGGTCGGTCGCAATTAACTCATTTCTTCTATATCAGGGTTGTTACCAAGACATCCATTAACCACAAGACCGTGTTATTTTTCTTAAACTTTTATTTCCTTAACTAAACATTTCATGTAACTAAATATCTGACTAACATAGAGCGCGTATGCAGTGAGCTTCAGCTAAGGCAGAAATACCTTATCTGCCCGACGTCTAACTGAAAACTGAGGACCTAACCAGGTCCCACGTGACTTCACGTATTTTCGCGGGCTTTCTGTACTATTCCATGGAAAGTCCCGCCCGTGATATGAAAATGCCATCCCTTTAGAATTAGAGGGGATTGACAATAATCTTATGCAACCGCATAGATTATGTAACATTTTGTTTTGTTGGCTTTTTTTCAGTCGTCAAGAACTAAATATACAAATGATCCATAGAAGAGACTTCAAAACTTTGCTAACTTAAATTTAGTCAGAATGCAACACAAAAACATTAATTATCAAAACTTCCAGTTGCTTCCGAGAAATATATACGAGTTAGAATTTACTTTCAATTCCTAAAAATAGATTTGACGAAATAAAAATGTTTGTTATTGTTTACCCCTCGATCGTACTTAAATAATATATTTCTTTTAAATAACAAAAATATTCTAACAACTTTATGATTAAAAATTTCTTCAAATAAAATTAGAATTACAAAACAAACGATTTTTTTACTCCTACACCCACATTACCCATTCGTACCCGTTAAAAGGGGAGGATGCTCCAGTGTGCCCAACATGCAAAGTACAACTTACAACCAAGCATATCCTTCTAAATTGTAAACATATCCGCACTAATTACTATCAAGCAAGAAACCTGAAAGACATCTTTAAGAATACAAACCCTGAAAAAAAACCCAACCTTTTCAACAAAATATAACAGAACATAACCAATTATCTCCATAGAACCACTACTTTAAAGACTGAAATCCAAAATAACCTTTTTGGCATTAAATGACCCACAGAGGTTGATATGCCGTTAAACAAAACTCAAACTCAAACTAAAATTTTTAATACGCGCAAGCGCGCCAATTTTAAAAAACTGAAAAACAACTTTTTTAAAAATTAAGAAAAAAATGTAACAATTATTTTCCAATTTATTTTTTAAAAGTTTTAACATCTGAAAGATGTATTTTGCGAAAAGTGTAACGACAACTAACCCTATTTTGTTTGGAATGTTTGCTTAATTAAACATTGTGAATTGCAAAAGTATAAAACAGTTTAAATTTCTTGGACAACGAAGATAATAAGAAAAAAATATAAGAAAAATCAATGTTATGACCAAATGATTTGGACAATAAGGTGAGAAAGAGGAACCCTCAAGAAGTTTTATGTATAATACTATGGATATTGTTGGTAAATACATACAGTGGGTTATTTGTTAATATGTCATCAATTTGAACTCTACTCAGAACAGTTATAAATAGCTATTGTTTTGATAAAGGATAAATCCACATAACAGAAAAAATATTTATATATTATTCATACCGTCTTATTTATAGTTTATATTGACCTACTGGAACAAACAAACATGTTCAGCATGTTCCTCATCATCTGCAGGAGACACTTGCGCTGGCTTGGTCATGTCAGGAGGATGGACAAAGGCAGCATCTCTGAAGACCTACGGTATGGCGAATTAGTAGAAAGCACCCCGACTGGTAGGGAGACCGCGCCTACACTTTAAAGACATCTGCAAGAAGGACATGAAGATATGCCACATCAAGACCAACACACGGGAAGTTGATGCAGAAAACTAAGCGGCCTGGTGCATCCTCGTCAGACAACAGGCGAAAAGGAGTGAAAAAGAGAGGAAAGATGCTCCCAAAGAAAAGAGAGCCAGAAGGAAGGAGAGACAACAGCAACTCCAGAAAGCATCACTCTCAATTTCAGACCATTGGGGACCGTTCCAAGAGAACCGATTACAATTGGTACGAATTTCACCTTCATGTTTCTCAGTTTTCTCAGTTTTCTAGCAAGGTCCAAGTACTTATTTATCTTTTCGCTTCTGATGATCCAACTGGACGGCAAAATCCACAAGATCACAAGTTTTCTTCTTGTTAACACTAGGTCTAGTCTCCTAGCGGGAATGTGGTGATCCGTCTGTATTTCAAAAGAATCTTATGTGTCTCATTCTCCAGGACAGATTCAAGTTTGTGCATATACCATTTAGTTGTATGGTGCAATTTTTTTTATTTTAATTGAAATAGATCACTAAGTAGGCCTGAGCCTATTCTAGTAGCGGAGATTTAAGAGGTTTGAATTCAGAGTTTTCTTTCTCCTAGACTGGTTGCCTAACCAAGGCTACAGAGTCCAGTCTGCCCTGCTATTTACCCACAGCTGGAGGGAAAAAATTTGAATTCATACCTTTCTTAAGGGTGTTAACGCTATGTGAACTGTGGCTCCGTCCAGGATTTGAACTCGGTTCGACGAGTCCATTTCCTACGACTCTAACCAGTACACCATTGCGTTCTCCGAAATTTACGCGTTTTTCTCACGTGTGTAAGCTGATAGTTTTTAACTGGAGCCTGAGTGACAAAAAAACTTTTAAGGTCTTCAGGACTCTCTGGGTATATCTTGACAATGGATTTATCTGTCTCTTCTTGATCATTCCCAGTACTCAAACTATTACTGGCACGGTAATAGTTTTATTTCCTGGACTTTGTATATAATCTTTTTTGTTATACAACTTAATCATTAGGTTATTATCTGTTGTCGCTAACATATCATTTAAAAAAAAACACATTAACAACCCGTCCTTCGGGACGGGGGTCCGGTGTGCTTTTGCCACTGGACCGGTGTGCTAAATTAACAGCGTCGATCCCAGGGGGATATCCCCCCAGGCAATACCTGCCCCCTTGATTTAAAGGGGCAGGGCTGGGTTTATTGCCCATCGCCTAAGGTGCCCCCTTGAGGGGGAATGCCGAAGGGATCGACGCAATTTTTGTCTTTTTCCAGCCCATGAGCTTCGGCTTGTGGGTGGGCCCACGTTAAAACGATGCCTTGTGCCCAGCCCATACAAGTGGGTTATGAGGCAAATACCCACTAACATATCAAACATGAGTAATTCTTTTCTTTTTAAAGTCCTTGACCACTGTATCCGGTCTCTGGTTTGCAGTCATCAGTGGTTTAACCGTGTCTTCCCAGACAGTCGCATCCAGGCAACACTTGCCCCTTCGGTTTAAAGTGGCACATCTAGGATTGTTTCCCGGTGCGTGAGGTTCCCGGAATGGGGAATGCTGACGGGAGCCAGGCTTTTTTTTTGTATTAGACATCGCATGAGCTTTGGTTTGTACATGGCCCCCAGATTAAAAAGACCTTGTGTCGATCCCGAACGGGTGGAATCTCAGGAAAATATCCGCTCTATTACTCATTATTTATCAGTCAGTTTTTATAGTAAAGGCCCAGAATAAATATATATATATACATATATATATATATATGATAAGTAAATACACATTAGCGATGTGTTTATGATATGGCTTTTTTTTAGCCGACAATATATATTATATATATATATATATATATATATATATATATATATAATATCTTATTATAATGAGATTGTATGTTTTTCTGTCTGCAACCGAAACTATATTACTATACAAACCACAATTCCCTTTGTTATGTGCATCCCATTCTCCATGATTTTATTTTTTATTTAAACCTCAATTATTAATAAAATTGTTTTACATCATTAAGACTGTTGACCATATCTACATGATATTTTCCACGTACCCCACTTGTACGGGTCAGGCACAAGGCCCTATTTATGTGGGACCACCCACAAGCCGAGACTCATGGGGTGGCGGGTGAAAAATTGCGTCGATCCCGTCGGCATTCCCCCTCAAGGGGGGCGCCTCAGGCGCTGGGCAATAAACCCAGCCCTGCCCCTTTAAATCAAGGGGGCAGGTGTTGCCTGGGGGGATAGCCCCCTGGGATAGACGCTATTAACTCGTAAAGATCCAGGGCCGAAGCCACTGGACCCCCGGCGTTGGCCAGATCTACATACAAATAGCATGCAGTTGTATTTATATATACAACAAAACAGCAGTTTACAGTGTGAATTGGAAGGCTTATTTGCATATTGATCTTAAAAATTTGATTTTAATAAATATATGCTTAGTATTATTGATTTCTAATTGTTTAGTTTTATCTTATTGAATATGAGCAAAATTCTCTTCAATAAATCTTAAAAGAAACCCCTTAACAAAAAGAAATAACTGTAATATTATTCTTTACTTCCTATTTTAACTAAATAGTTAAATTAGGAATAGAAGTAATTGAAAATGATGGAAGAGTTAGTTTCAAAGCTGTTCCATTTTTCAAACATACCCCCTCTGTTCCAAATCATGTTATCTGCATTTTTATTCAGTTTCATTGGCCTTTCTAATTTAATATAATATTTTATTATATTAAAACTTAAATACTTGCACCCGGAGGGTGCATATATTTGCTAGTATATATAACATAAGTAAGTAAGTAAGTGATATATATATATATATATATATATATATATATATATATATAAAGTAAGTAAGATATATTATATAAGTAAGTAATATATATATATATATATATTAAATAAGTAATATACATATATTATATATATATATATATATATAAGTTAAAAGAAAGGAATTAATCCGACAATATGAGTAAGAAAAGGTGGAATGAAAAACATCACACAATGCTGTTAAAGAAGAAAACAATTTATAATATAATCATAGCTGATACTGATCAATATTTCGATTTTACAAAAATCATCATCAGAGTTCATTCACTCCGTAGTTGTTTGGGTCGGAGAGGAAAGTCAAATGAGTTTACAAAACAAAAACCTTAATACTGCAAAAACGAAAGACGTTACAATATTCACCAACGTGGGCATTTCGCGCCATATATATGTCGGTCATGATCCATGTATATCTTTTGACAACAAATGTAGCGAATTTTTGAGATGTTGGCAACAAGGTGAAAACAATTTGAACGGAAGGGGATGGGTGTTAAGAAATGTGACGGTTGGAATTCAAAAGACTTTTAGTAAAGGAATTTTTTTTTTTGTTTTTGTTTTCGGTTTAAAATAAAATAATACCTTACATTAGATCCAAATCGCTTAACATTATCTAAAATAATAACCAATTCCGCCCATAACCTTTTTTACTTTATATATAAAAACAAAACACAATAAATACTTAATCATTTATTAAATACAGAACTTAATAATAATAATAATAATTAGAAATTTAAAAATAATTAATCGTAAAATAAAAATATATAAAAACTCCTTTTCTAAAATATTAACATATTCCGCTCATAACTTTTTCACTTTATATATAAAAACTAATTACAGTAAATATCTAATCATTTATGAATTACAGAACTTAAAAATAAAATTTAAATAATAAAAAACATTTAATCGTAAAAAAAATTCCTTTACTAAAAGTCTTTTGAATTCCAACCGTCACATTTCTTAACACCCATCCCTTCCGTTTTAAATTGTTTTCACCTTGTTGCCAACATCTCAAAAATTCGCTACATTTGTTGTCAAAAGATATACATGGATCATGACCGACATATATATGGCGCGAAATGCCCACGTTGGTGAATATTGTAACGTCTTTCGTTTTTTGCAGTATTAAGGTTTTTTTGTTTTGTAAACTCATTTTGACTTTCCTCTCCGACCCAAACAACTACGGGAGTGAATGAGCTCTGATGATGATTTTTGTAAAATCGAAATATTGATCAGTATCAGCTATGATTATATTATAAATTGTTTTCTTCTTTAACAGCATTATGTGATGTTTTCATTCCACCTTTTCTTACTCATATATATATATATAAAGTAAGTAAGTAAGTAAGTAAGTAATATATATATATATATATATATATTATATATATATGTGTGTGTGTGTGTGTGTGTGTGTGTGTGTGTGTGTGTAAAATAAGTAAAGATGTCGGTGCGGGCTAAATCGGTATCAGCCAGACAGCGAAGGAGTATATCCCCCTTCACTAGCGCTAGACCAAGGAGATTGTTTTAGCGTCTGAGTCGGAGCACCACGCCTACCACCAGCTCCTCACTTTACCGCACATATCACTGTGCTACTCATATGCTAAGTTGTCGAGGGCCGGTATCGAACCCGGAACCTTGTGCTTCCTAGTCTATCACTCTACCGACTGAGATTCCATCGGCCAAATTTGAATATAATGCTTTTTGAAATTTTCATAATTTAGTACGAATTTTTAAAAAGATTGGTTTGGTTTGTTTTGTTTTATGGCATACCAACCTCGGTGGGTCATTTAATGCCGACAAAGTTGTGAAATAAAGTCATTCTTAATGCATAATACAATTAAGTTTATGAACTCATGTTTTTCTATTTAACCCATAGATGGGACCCTAACAGGGTGATCTGCTGGAACTGCAAAATCCACCAGTTGACAAGTTCTTTCTTTTTTGTTTATCAACACTAGGTCTGGTCTTCTTGCTGGGATAAGGTGATCCGTTTTTATTTCAAAGTCCCAGAGAATTTTATGCGTTTCGTTCTCAAGAACAGATTCTGGTTTATGTATATACCATTTTGTTTTATGGTCAAAATTTAATTTTTTGCATAATTCCCAGTGGATCACCTTCCCAACCCAGTCGTGTCTAGTTTTGTACTCCTGTGGTGCTAGTTTGCTACATTCGCAGAGTATATGGTTTACAGTCTCATCTCTATTACCACAAAGTCTACATTTACTATTTGTTGGGTCTTATCAATTTTTCGCTTTGATATAGTTTGTCCTTATGGCCTTATTTTGTGCAGCAATTATTAGTGATTCAGTTTCTCTCTTAAGGTTTCCTTTTCTTAACCACGTCCAGGTTTTTTCATGTGCAACCTCTCCGATTTGTCGTTTGAAGTGCCCATATAATTGTTTTTCTTCCCATTATTATTTTATTATTTATATTTTTTATTATTATCTTATTATTATTTTATTATTACTTTAATATTATTATCATTATTATTATTGTTATTATTATTATTATTATTATTTATTTTATTATTATTTTATTATTTTATTATAATTTATTATCATTTTATTATTATTTATTATCTTATTATTATTTTATTATTATTATCTATTTTATTATTATTTATTATCATTTATTATTATTATTATTATTATTTATTATTATTATTATTATTATTATTTATTCTATTATTATTTTGTTATTTTATTGTTATCTTATTATTATTTTATTATTATTTTTATTATTATTATCTATTTTATTATTATTTTATTATTATTTATCATTTTATTATTATCTTATATTATTATTTTTATCATTACTTTATTATTATTATTTATTTTGTTATTATTTTATTATTATTTTATTATAATTTATTATTATTTTATTATTATTTTATTATTATTTTATTATTATTTCATTATCTATTTATAATTATTTTATTATTATTTATTATTTTATTATTATTTTATTATTATCATTATTAATTATTATTTATTATTATTATCATTATTATTATTATTATTATTATTATTATTATTATTATTATTTAATATTAATATTATTATTATTATTTGCTTTCCGTTTATTACAATCCTTTACGAGATCATTATCCGTGACCAACGGAAGCTGGTGAATATATGCATTCTGTTTGCACTGATTCTTAGATAAAAAAATGATACTTAGGATGTACATTGTTTATATTTTCTTTACTTTGATAACACTTCTTCACTTCTTTTGAGTAGATGAACACTTTCTCACTTCTTTTTCTTTATCTTTCCTCTTTTTGATTTACTGGAAAGGGAAAGTACACATGCTAGCACGTTATTTTCTACTTTATTACAAGTCGGTCCGATCTTTTTGCCTCAATTGGGTGATCCACTTTTTTAAGTCGCAGAGAATTATATAGGCCTTATTTTCTAGGACACTTCAGAGGCCGGGTTAGCTCAGTCGGTAGAGCGTTCGGCTAGAAACCCCAAGGTTCCTAGTTCGATACCGGTCCTCGCCAACTCAGCGTATGAGTAGCACAGGTATCTGTGCGGTAAAGTAAGGAGCTGATGATAGGTGTGGCGCTCCACCTCAGATGCTAAAAACAATATCCTTGGTCTAGCGCTATTGAAAAGGGGATAGACTCCCTCGCTGACTGGCTGATACCGACTTTAGGCCGCCCCGTCGACTTAACTTACTTACTACATGCAACATTTGTCAATTGGGACAAGTTTTATATTATTATTCATCGGTTTTGAAATTATATCTCGATATGAATATTCTATATCAATGTTCTCGTCCAACTAATTTTAAAACAGAAAGAGGAAAAGCATAAAAGTTATTTTGTAGTTAATAGGAATTTATTTTGTTAAAATGGGAAAATCAAAATATTGTATAAAATTTTTATTTTACTTATTGTGTTTACAGATAGAAGCAAAGGTCATTGCAGTGACCTAAGATAATATTTTCATCAAGCTATCAGAAAACAAGGGGTAGACTTTTTGGGGGGCTGATAAATAGATTGCAGATGGCAGCAGTGCAGTATTCTGGATGGTCTCAATTCTTCCTCTGATTTAAGATTTTTCCAAGCATTTTCCAAGCATTTGGGATCGTTCCAAGTGCACCAACTACACAATTGGTATCACTTTGACTTTCATATTTCATAACTTTTTCACTTCTCTGAAAAGGTCCGCAGGTATTTGTCGCATTTTTTCGTTTCCTTCAGCTTCAACCTGTGATCTGCTGGAACTGCATAAATCCACCAGTTGACAAGTTCTTCTTTTTTTGGTAACAAACAACTGGTCTGATTATTATTATTATTATTATAGTTACAAATTAAAAAACACCTCCGGGCTATGTAAAAATAGATTTTTAAACATATTGCCTGAGGGGTGGGAGTACAAAATTGAAATGTCAGATGTTGTACCACTAAGTAAGGTAAAATCATCAAATTCATTAAAGGATCAAAAAAAAAACAATTTGAAATGTAAAATTTAAATATGTATTAAAATAAAACAAACTATATATAGATATATAATACCAGTCATGTATTTTATAAAACTTGTTTAAAAAACAATGGGGACTGTCTAATGTTGCATGTTCAATTTTGAGTGTATTTATTCTATGTTATGACGATTGGGGTAAATGTGACGGTAAGCAGTGACGTATTTTTGTTACAGAAAAAACCGGAAGCGAATCTCCATTATCAATAGATTATTATTATTATCATTGTTGTTGTTATTGTTGTTATTTTATTTAATTATTATTATTATTATGGGAGTGGTTCTCTTATTGGTTAGGTGTGATCTTGTAATAAAACATAGGACTAGTCTCAATATAGTCGATATAAGTAATGATCTGACGTAATCATCATCGGTATTCATTCTGATTATTAGTGTTTTTTTCCCTTCTCGTTTTATTTCTTTTCTTTTTTTTTATTTTGTGAACTTGAGTTACGGAAAATTCCACTACATATGTTCTTTTCCGTAATTTATTCTGATTTCTAATGCTCCACCTGATCAAAAAAATATTTTCTAACGTTTTTCTTTCCTCTTTTTTTTTTTTTTTTTATTTTTAATGTTTTTCCTTAATGTTAGTCGGACTTAGTTTTGGTGATTTTCTATATTATGACCAAATAAATCAAATGCGAGACTATGATTGCTAACCATTAATCTCGAGGTATGCCTTTGTTTTCTTGATGTTATGTACTAACTCACATCTATCAAGGGTTTAGGACATGTGGCAGAATTTGCAAGTATATAGCCGGGGAGTGAAACTCGTATCAGTAGTAGATCGAATCTGGCTAGACTAAGCTTGTTTACACCATTACATAGACAGCGATGGGACACCATATGCTGCTCTTTGTAGGATGTGACCACAAGGGTCGCAAGTAGAGAAAGAATGGAAAACAAAAGGAAAGAAAGGAACCAAGGATTCGAAAGCGGTGGTGAGAAGCAAGAGAGAGAAAGAGAAAGAAAGAAAGAAAGAAGGAAAAACAAGATGGAACGAAGGATTTGAAGGAGTTGTTGAGAAGAAAGAAAAAGAAGAAAGAAAAAAAAGAAAGAAAAGAAAGAAAAGAAGACAAGAAGAAGAATTTGAAGAAGTGTGAGAAAGAAAGAAAGAAAGAAGAAAGAAAGAAGAAAGAAAGAAAAAACCAAGGAGCAATGATTGAAAGAGGGGAGAAGAAAGAAAGAAAGAAAAGAAAGAAAGAAAGAAAGAAAACCAGGAAGGATTTGAAGGAGTGGTTAGAGAAAGAAGAGAAGAAAGAAAGACATTAGTAGAAAGTAATTAGAATTAACTCATATTTGATCATTTCGCTGTATTTTTTCTTTCGTAATGCTGTATCGTTCGCAGATTAGTAATCTATTGTCATAAGCTTCGGAGATGAAAGTCCTAAAGGATATAGAATGATTGATATGACTATTATCAAACGTCAATCTGTGATAGTCTTGATTTTTGAATCTTTTAGGATTGTGGTTTTAGATCAGTTAAGAAAGAAAGAAAAGAACAGAAAGATAGCAAAACCAAGGCCTAAGGATCTTTGATCACAAGGAGTGAGTCTTTAGTAACAGTAAAGATAAGGAAGAGGAAAGTAAAGTAAAGATAAAGTACCAGATTCAGTATATGAATAAGTATTAAACCAATGGAAAGGATTTTGAAAGGAGATGGTTTTTTTACTCCTTTTTAGTCTTTCTTTCTTCCTTCTTTCTTCTCCTCCTCTCCTTCCCTTCCTTTCTTTCTTATCCTTCTANCGCGAATCATGTTCAGCCTGTTTCGTTAATTTATTTTTTTTCTCTTATATTCTTTTTTTTCTTCTTTTTTTCAAGTTATTTGCATAAATGGCCGATCAGTTCTTGTCAAAAAAGTGCGTGTGATTTCCGACTCTCATTGTATTTCGTAACGTATTGTTTCTGAATATCGACAACAGAAACTTTTTATCAAAAGACAATTTTTTTTTTACTGGATGTTTTTTTCTAAGCGCTTCTTCTTTTTTTATCTTGGTGATGAGAAAAAAAAATAGATGCAACTAAAATGAATAAAAAAAAAACAAATATAAAATCTCGTACTTTTAGATCAAGTCATCGCTGAACAGGCCGCAGAAACAAAAAACAGAAAAGAAGTGATACTCTCCAGACTGCGTATTGAGCACAATCACCCATTCTTACCTTTTAAAAAGGGAGGATGCCCCAGTATGCTCAATATCCGAGGTTCTGTTTACTGTAAAACACATCCTCCGAAACTGCAACAGAAAAAACAGAAAAGAAGTCATACTCTCCAGACTGCGTATTGAGCACAGTAACATCGCCCATTCTTACCTTTTAAAAAGGGAGGATACCCCAGTATGCTCAACATCCAAGGTACTGTTCACTGTAACATCACCCATTCGTACCTTTTGAAAGGGAGGATGCACACCATGCAAGTTATTGCTCACTGCTAAAAAACAGAAAAGAAGTGATACTTTGCAGACTGCGTATTGAGCACACCAACATCACCTATTCTTACCTTTTAAAAAGCGACAATGCCCACCATGCAAGTTACTGCTCACTGTAAAACACATCCTCCTAAATTGCGACATAAAAAACAGAAAAGAAGTGATACTCTTCAGACTGCCTATTGGGCCTACCCACATCACCTATTCTTACCTTTTTAAAAGAGAGGATGCCCCAGTATGCTCAACATTCAAGGTACTGCTCACTGTTAAACACATTCTCCTAAACTGCAACAGAAAAAAACAGAAAAGAATTAATGATACTCCCCAGACTGCATATTGAGCACACCAATATCACCCATTGTCACCTTTTAAAAAGGGGGGATGCCCCAGTATGTCTCAGGCAAACCCACACTGAATATGACCGGACAAACAACTTAAAGAGACTTCAAAAATATCAAACCAGGAGACATCTTAAATTTTCTAAAAAAAGCAACATTTTGGACAAGATCTAACCAAACCGATTCTTTCACCAAAACTGACCAAATATAACCGAATACCAACATAAGACTCTTTCTCTAAAGACTGAAACCCATAGGAAAAAAGAATTCTACATAATCCTTTCTGGCATTAAATGGGTTATTTCTTATAAGTCCAACATAAAGGCGAACCACTCTTAATAGATAAATTATTTATTTATTTTTACATAAAACCCTAACCCTAAACCCATCTTCTTTTTTCCTAGTACATCAATAAATGAATAAATAAATGATTTATCAGTCAAGAGTGGTTCCCCTTTGTTTATGTCGGAATTATAGGAAATAACCATTAAATGACCCACAGAGGTTGATATGCCGTTAAACAAAACTGAAACTCAAACTTTTAGACCGTCTCATTTGTTCATTTCACAGTGCAGATCCGTCCTGTCGGCTGGAACTCTAGACTACGCCGACTGCACCTCAAGAGAAGGGTAAAATCTTTCTAAAGGGTTACCTGTTGGCTATAGGTGACGACCCGTATCACTGGATGCCCAATGCCTGTGACCTTGTGTCACATCCTACATGAGGCAAACGGTTTTGAGGATACATTTAAATTGATAATCATAAGGTTTCAACAAATCAATATATCAAGAAGAAATATATATAATTATATATATATATATATATATATATATATATACTAGAATTGGCTACCCGGTGTCGCCTGGGTAGAGAGGGATTTTTAAAAAAGTGAGTCTCGCAGATCCATTATTACTTAAGGCAAGTGAGATCCTCACTGTTTGCCCCATAAAAATCCTCACGGAAATATATAACAATATAGTAAGAAATTTTAATTCAATAATTAACAATTTAAAAAGAAAGATATAAATGATGCAATTAATTCAATGAATCAATATTATATTTCAAAGCGAAAAAGTAACATACAAAAAAAAAATAAACAAAATAACATACAAATGACTTTCCCTTCTGTTACTTTTCAAATTTTAACTTTTAAATATCTTCCCCAATATAAATCAAATCTTTATTTTTTTGCTTAGAAACCAGGCCCTGGTGATATTTAATATATATATATATATATATATATAAAGCAATCTACAGACGCGCGTTTCGGGATTTACCCCTCATCAGTGCAGCTAGACTTATTTTTCAGCAGCTACCTCTGGTCGGGATCGAGACCCGAACGAACTTTCGCTCGTCAAGTCTCTTACCGATGGGTCCACAAGCAGCTGCCTAGAAAAAAGGCAGAATAATCGCTATATTTCCTAAACCGGAAATAAACTCACCAGAGGTCTCTAACTTGTAAACAAGTGAGACTAGCTTTTCGCCGAAGCGGTGAATTTTCGCAATTAGTCCCTTCTAGACAGAGTGCTCAACCCGAAAATTGGGGAGCGTATATAAAGCAATCTACATATTTACTTTGTTGTTAATTGTTTTATTTTCAAAGTTTCCTCCGGACATACAGATATACAAAACTGCCCTTTATATATGTATTGATAGATAATGAGAATTCGTTCCAGAATAATCGTCACATTTTTGCTACATACATCCGAAGAAGAAACTTGTTATTGCAAATAGAACCAAGTGTTACAATTCATGAGATGTCATGAATTGTAAACAGCTCTGCAGCTAAGAAATTAAATTGAGATCTGTCAATTTAGAATCAGGGAGTCCATGTAAAACTCCCGGGAGTGTTGGGAACCCTTGACTTTTAGAAGCGCAATTTTACGCGCCAGGACAGACACGTGATAGTTAGTATAGATTAGATTCGACCTAGCTTTCAGAGAGCTTAGACGCGCTCTGAGGTCGGTCTCCCGCGGTGAATTAAATAATGGGCTCATAAGTAATAAAACTTGATCAAGAAAATCAAAGTCTTGTTAAGCAATTATTAAAAACTAGCAATGCCCAGCCAGCCCAAGAAGAATTAACAAGGAAAAAGAATCCAGCCGATAAGTCAACTAGTTAATATGGCGGACCGAGGCAGAAATAAATCAATCAGTAACAACGAGTAACAAGTAATGAACTAAGTAAGACCATCTAAAATAAGTCTCTCTCTCTCTCTCTCTCTCTCTCTCTCTCTCTCTCTTTCTTCTCTCTCTCTCTCTCTCGCTCTCTCTCTCTCTCTCTCTCTCTCTCTCTCTCTCTCTCCTCCCTATCACCCAAGATGAACTCTCTTTCTCTCTCTCCCTTATATACCCGGAAGCGCGTGGTGTAATGGGAAACGGACTCATCGCCCCGAGTTCAAATCCTGGATGTGTTAATTGCATTTTACTTAGCTCTAATCCCCTTGGGAAAGGTATGAATCCTACTCTCCCTTCAGCTATGGATAAATAGTAGGGCAGATTGGGCTCTTTAACCTTGGTTAGGCAACCAGTCTAGGAGAAAAAAACTCTGAATTCAAACCTGATAAACTCCGCTTAAGAAATTGACCTTGTGTCACATCCGGTTCGTGCGGAGGGGTTGGTAAATATATATATATATATATATATATATATATATATATATATATATATATATACCTGGGTATGCGAAAAGGGATATATATTTAATTTCGTTAGTCGTTCTAATTTGATATATTTCATTAGATTAAACTTACATAGTATTATCTGCGTTATTCGGACTATTGTCCCCCATCTTCATTGTTATTTGTACAATTTTTCGGCCGATATGCCCTCTGGCCTTCTTCAGGTATTTCTTGTCGGACTCGGGAACCTTCTTTTCGGACGCGAGAACCTTCTTTTCGGGCTCGGGAACCTTCTTGTCGTAATCGGGGGCCATCACGGAACTTTGAAGGGTTAGGTTCAAAGTTCCGTGATGGCTCCTGATTACGAAAAGAAAGTTCCCGAGTCCGAGAAGGTTCCCGAGTCCGACATGAAATACCTGAAGAAGGCCGGAGAGTATATCGGCCGAAACGTTGTACAAATAACAATGAAGATGGGGACAATATTCCGAATAATGCAGATAATACTAACTATCAAGCCTCATCATTCAGAGAAATTGATCCTTCTAAGATTAATTGAAGGCATAGATAACGTTCCATATAAGTCTTATGGAGGTGGGAATTCTTCTTTTAGGGTCTGGAACTTAAATTTGGAGATTTCGTGTCTGGTTTTCCATTAGGGATTTCTCGTCTCTCAGAAGCCCTGCGGCATTAGTAATTTTGGGATAAATAACCCAAGACTTATATTTTCTTTATATCATATATATATATATATATATATATATATATATTTAGAAATCCCCATCTAGACTAACTGTGCAGAGAGGGAGTATGGGAGCGCGCTGATCGCGACTTGCTATCTCCGTGGCTTGCCCAAAACCGGAAGAGCTTTTTGTTTCTCATTTCACGAATAATCATTCCCGACCGCAAGTATTTCATGACAAAAGAATGGGTGGATATAGTTTAAGTTTAAAACTCAACGACGAATCCTCTAAATTGACCGTTAGACTGTGCCATAGTTACCTGCTTCGAAGGAATATTTTTATCTTTTTTAATGTATTTTTCCAAATAAAATTTGAGAAAAAACGAGTAGAGCAAGCCGATGTCTTTTATAGTTATAATTATCATAGTTTTTATAATAGTCCACTCAGTACTATCGAGTTACTTTCACATTTTATTCTAAATCTCTTGTCATGTACTGCATATTGGGGATTCTGTTCTCTCTAGTAAATGATGATGGTTGATGTAGGTGTGGCCTATTGTTACATAATTATGAGATTCCTAATACTTATGTACTGTAGTGTAGAAACCAAAATGGCTGTTATAAGTTGCAGCCGGCTGCCTTGAAGTATTGAGTGACAAGGCTTGACCTCATCCTGATCCTTCCGGTGGATACCGTGAGAATCGGTGGAGAAGACCCTCTTCCGGTTTAGATTAGAGAGTTTTAGTTCAGTATCGGCCAGGTAACGAAGGTGGTAAGTCGCGTTATGCGCGCTGCCGACTCAATCTGCGCAGGTAGGGGATTTCGAAATAGAATATTATCTAAGTAAATCGAAGTCTTGTGTTATTAACTAAAAACTACCAATGACACAGGGCTTCTGATAAAGAGAAATCCCCAATAGAAGACAAGACACAAAGTCCCCAAGACGAAGTCCAGACGCTAGAAGAAGAACGCAAGATACCAAAGATGAGCAGAAGAATAATAGAAGTAAGGAAAGAGAGTATACAACACTATGTGAAGGCGAGTCAGCACAATCTGTTCTCTTCTATTTTTGTTGTATTTTAAGTTCCATTCTCCAATGTTAGGTTTCATGTTTTACTACTACAGCTAGTATCTACTAGTTAAACATTGGTCATTTGTATTGTGTCTAAATCTCTTGGCATGTACTGCATATTGGGGATTCTTTTCTCTCTAGTAAAGGATGATGGGTAATGTAGGTGTGGCCTATGTGAGACTGCACTTCAGTAGAGGGGTAAGACACCCCCAACCGCGCCACGGGGGGGGGAGGGCCCTCTGATGCTTAAGGATGGAATTCTGGTGGCTGAGTTTTCCACGGCATGCAACACTCCACTTTAGGCCCTTACTTAGGCTAGACGGTCGGTCGGAGAGACTTGCTCCAATCAATTGGCTGATCACGACAATCCCTAGCATCTATATGATTGTCCCAAACCTATTGCCCTTATGGCAACCCCCAAACGTTTTTATCATAATGAAGCTCTGATTGTTCACAAATTTTGATGGCATTTGCTACAAGATTAACAGTTCATTGGTGAAGTAGCACTTGAAAGGGATTTTTACTTGCTGTCATTTTGGAGTGACGTAGTTTTGGTTAGACACAAATAGAGACCTAATCTCCATTATATACAGATTATTATTACTAGTACAAAATATCTGTTCTCTTCTATTTTGTTGTATTTTAAGTTCCATTCTCCAATCATTTTAAAAGAAATATTCAACATTTATGTTTTATGCGTTTTGTTTTAGTCTAGAATATTTTGGGCATTGTATTTATCTTTAGAACTAAATTTATTCTTTTAAAAGTAATTAAAGGAGCCATACAAGAATAAGTTTATTTGGTATATTGTTAACAGGGTACCATGATAGATATTCCTTAGTAACATAATTTCTTGTACATCACATTAAAACTAATACAAAGATTTATTTATATTATTACTACCACTATTTTTATCTACCCTACCCATTTAGATAAAACAATCATTTTAAAATTGATATAAATTTTGTTCTATTTAGCATAGTCAATGTATTTTGTAACATTTAACGTATTCCATTTTAATATTAAGAATTAAAATGTAAATGTTTTATTAATTAAATTTGCCTAAAATAAAGTGTATTGAATGTTAATAGATCTAAAAAAATTTAAGTAATCCATTTATTTTTTTAAAAACATTAACAAACTATATCAAAACAATTTTAATACAAACAATACTTAAAAAGTTAATCATTTTCATGTTTTACCATTACAGCTAGTATCTACTAGTTAAACATTAGTCATTTGTATTGTGTTTAGTAGTGGTCATTATTTTAACTGGTTTATTGACCAGTGTTATAGTTGGTATTCTTCTGTCTGTGAAAGACGATGGTGAGTTGTCCAAAACTTTTTTTTAATCTGACTGCGCCAGTGGCTGAACTGGCCAATTTTTGAATGGCAGCCTCTGGTGCAGTGACTGCACACTGGAATAAATCAATTTTGAAATTGTAATGTCTCCCATATGGCAAAAGTTGCAAATTAATTTTAAAAAATTACCCCTCAAAAAAGTTGTTTAGCTTGCAGTATTGAACATTGCGATCTCGTCAGTTTTTAGAATCCTGCAAAGTCGTTCAGAGTTTCGCTAGATTCCGGTTTTCTCGTAGCAAGAGAATGTCTCCAAAAATTCTCATTCAGTCTTGACAAAAATGGCGTCCAACCTAGTACTAAATATCAATATATTTTGTTCCAAGAATTGAATCCTTATTTATTCTTGATATTTCTTAGTTCTTCAAAAAACTAAGAATGTTGGGTTATTACCTAGTTGAGTAACATGATATTACAGGGTGACCCAGAAAAAACAGAACCCGAATTATGTATTTTCCCATTAAACTAACCCTAACCCTAACCCTAAACCCTAACCCTAACTCTAACCCCCTAGTTGGGTAACATAATATTACAGGATGACCCAGAAAAAAAACAGAACCCACAAAGTTTGTGATAAAACTGTTAATTTTCTTGTTTTTTTTTGTTTTTTTTTTTTAGTTTAAGTTTAACAAAGGTTAGGGTTAGGGTTGTGGTTTAGGGTTAGTTTAATGTGAAAATAAATAAATAATTTGGGTTCTGTTTTTCTGGTCAATCATTTTACTCAACTAGGAAATAACCGATTTTTTTTACAATTAGTACTAAATTACAAAACATGAATTTTTCAAATAGGAATCATGCTGAAAATTTGCACATGAAATGTGTTATTTTTAATACAGCGGGTGTAATAATATTGTACATGACAAAATTGGCTTGCGGCTACTGAAGGCACACTTGGTATTTACCCAAACTGTTAGCCACTGGTAGGATGTGTCACAAGTACAGGGCATCCAACAATGATCAAACTCGGTCTTACCGGAGAATAGAATATCGAGTTAATCACAATATCGATTTTCAAAGAGATCTTGTTAATAAATAAGATTATTTATTCCATGTATTAATGATATTGAGTATAAATCCAATACTCATCGATAAACTTACGCAATTCCTCAGTGTATTGTGACGTAAGCAGTGACGTAATTTCGGTTCCAGACAGACACCGAATCTCCATTATAATAAGATATATTATTTCATTAACTTTTGGGCCTTGCAGAGGGTGCTTATATTTGCAAGTATTAAAGATGGGGACAACAGTCCGAAAAATCTAAACACCGTATTTGACGGCATATAAGACGCACGGGTATATAAGACGCACCCCCATTTATGCAGGTCAGATTCAGGAAGAAGTTATGGGACCATATGACCTTTAGGCACCCCTTTTGTGATCTCGATTCATAAGTACATTTTTCATTTACACCGTCAACATCCGGTTGTTTGTAAACAGACGATTTTAGAGGGTTTTTTAAATTACAAAACTAACCCCTAACCCTAACCCCTAACAAGCAACCGGATGTTGACGGTATAAATGAAAAAAATGTACCTATGAATCGAGATCGCAAAAGGGGTGTCTAAAGGTCATATGGTCCAAGTTTTTAGTGTATTTAAGCATATATTGTTGAAAACAGTCTAGCTGTGCATTACACAAGCAGAAACATAGCTGTATAAAAGCAATTTGGCTGTACAGGCAAGTAATAAGTATACACAAGACATCTCAATAGCAGGAAATTGGGGAGGGGAAGGTGCGTCAAATACAGTAATGCAAATTATGAAGCCTCATCTCAAAAATTCAGACAAATAGTATTTTTTCTCATTCGTTATATTTTTATGTATTTATCCGATCCGCCACTCTCACCCCACCTCGTTTTTGCTTGTTTTTGTTTTGTTTTTTCTCGTCGTAATTTCATTCATAATTTTCTCGAATTGCTGAAAAAGATTCTTTCCTATTTTATCTCGGTTCATTCATTGATGCATTTGCTGTTCACACACTTCACAACCGATCAATAACCCCAAGCATGTTTCGTGTCCGGAACATGCTATACTGTGTAATACGATTTCCTTTCGTATCTTAAAGATACAAACTCGGAACAAAGAGAGAGAGAGAAAGAGAGAGAGAGAGAGAGAGAGAGGAGAGAGAGAGAGAGAGACGGATGGAGAATAGGAAGAAGAAAGAAGAGAGAGAAAAAGACTGTGTGTGAGAGACAGGGAGAGCGGGAGTGAGATATTGAGAGAGTAAGAGATTGAGAGGGGAGAGATTGAGAGAGAGAGAGAGAGAGAGAGAGAGAAAGAGAGAGACGGATGGGGAGACAGGGAGAAGAAAGAAAGAGATAGATAGATACAGACAGACAGACAGACAGACAGAGAAAGAAAGAAAGAGACAGAGAGAGAAAGAAAGACAGTGTGTGTGAGAGACAGGGAGAGAGAGAGTGAGAGATTGAGAGATTGAGAGAGAGAGAGAGAGAGAGAGAAAGTTGGGGAAAGGGAGAAGAAATAATAGAGAGAGAGAGAGAGAGAGAGAGAGAGAAGGTAGTGTTGTGTGAGAGACAGGGAGGGCGAGAGTGAGAGTGAGAGATTGAGAGAGAGTGAGAGAGAGAGAGAGAGAGAGACGGATGGGGGAGACAGGGAGAAGGAAGAAGAGAGATAGAAAGACAGTGTGTGTGAGAGACAGGGAGAGCTTGAGTGTGAGATTGAGAGATTGAGAGAGAGAGAGAAAGAGAGAGAGAGAGAGAGAGAGAGAGACGGATGGGGAGACAGGGAGAAGAAAGAAGAGAGATAGAAAGACAGTGTGTGTGAGAAACAGGGTGAGCGAGATTGGGAGATTGAGAGAGACAGAGACAGAGACACAGAGAGAGATAGATACTGATTGAGAGAGACAGAGACAGTGGGAAAGAGAGCGAGAGAGAAAGAGAGAGAGATGGGGAGAGACAGGGAGAAGACAGAAGAGAGAGAGAGAGAAAGTGTGTGTGAGAGACAGAGAGAGTGAGAATGAGAGATGGAGAGATGGAGAGAGAGAGAGAGAGAGAGGGGGGGAGAGAGAAAAAAAGGTGAAAAATATATTTGATTCATCTGATTTTTTAAAGATAATGTATATTTTTTCTTTCTTTCTTTCTTTTTTTCATGGGTCTGTATATATGTATGTGTGTTTATGTTTGTGTATGTATGTGTTTGCGTGTGTGTAGTTGTAAATGTTTGTGCATGTATGCGTATGTTTGTGTGTATATGTGTATGTTTGTGTATGAGTAAGTGTGTGTATTTGTGTATGGATATGTATGTGTGTATGTTTGTTTATGTGTGTGTATGCTCGTGTGCGTACGTGAAAGTGTCTGTATGTGTTTATGGATATGTATACGTGTGTAATAGTGCATGTGTGTATGTGTGTTTGTGTGTATGTTTAAGCCTGTGTATGTGTGTATTGGCATGTATGTGTGTGTATGTTTGTGTATGTGTGTATGTGAAAGTGTGTGTATGTGAAAGTGTGTGTACGTGTGTATGTTTGTATATGTATGTGTGCGAGTGTGTGTTTGAGTATGCTTGAGTGAGTGTATGTGTAAGTGTTCGCATGTGTGTATGGCTATGTATGTGAGTGTGAATTTATATGTTTGCGTATGTATCAGTGTGTGTATGTGTCATTGTATGTATGTGTGTTTGGGTTTGTATGTGTATGTGTCTATGGGTGTGTATGTGTGCATGTGTGAGTGAGTATGTTGTGTATGTGTGTGTATGTGTGTATGTACGGGTATGTGAATGTAAGAAAGAAAAAAGATAAAACGAAAGATAGAAAGAAAAAAGAAAGAAAGAATGAAAGAAAGAAAGAATGAGAGAAAAAAGAAAAAAGAAAGAAAAAGAAAGAAAGACAGATGGAAAGAAAAAAGAAAAGAGAAAGAAAAAAGAAAGAAGGAAAAAAGAAAGAAAAAGAAAGACAGAAGAGAAAAGAAAGAAAGAAGGAAATAAAAATAAAAAAAAGAAAGTAAAAAGAAAAAGGGAAAAAAGAAAGAAAGAAAAATGAATAAAAGAAAAAAAAGAAAAAGAAAAAAGAAAAAAAAAAAGAAAGGAAAAAGAAGAAAGTAAGGAAGAAAAAGAAAGAAAGAAACACAGAAGAAAAAAGAAGAAAAAAAGAAAGAAAAAAGAAAGAAAGAAAGGAAGAAAGGCAGATGAAAAAGAAAGAAAGAAAGAAAAAAGGAAAAAAGAAAAAAGAATGAAAAAAGAAAAAAGAAAGGAAAAAGAAAGAAAAAAGAAAGAAAAACAAAGAAAGAAAGAAAAAGAAAACAGAAAGAAAAACAAAGACAGATGAAAAAGAAAGAAAGAAAACAGAAAAAAGAATGAAAAAGAAAAAAGAAAGAAAATAGAAAGAAAAAAGAAAGAAAGAATAAAGAAAAAAAGAAACAAAAAGAAAAAAGAAATAAAAAAAAGACAGATGAAAAAGAAAGAAAAAAGAAAGAAAGAGAAAAGAAAAAAGAAAAAAGAAAGAAAGAAAGACAGACAGAAAGAAAGAATAAAGAAAAAAGAAAGACGACACAATTCTATCACTGATCACACACACATACCAATCAATACACACATACATGCACTTACACATACATACATACACAAACATACACACAGACGTACACATATATACACATACCTATCCATACACACATAAACACAAAGCATACACACACACATACCCACAAAAAATGAGGGTTGACGGATTTATTCCCTGAAAGACGATTCAATTCTTAAACTGATCACACGCATACACATACCTATCCATATACACATACATGCACTTACACATACATACACACGCAAACATACACACAGACATACACATATAAACACATACATATCCATACACACATGAACACAACGCATACATAAACATACGCATACACACGCACACATACACACAAAAAATGAGGGTTACCGATTTATTCCTTGAAAGACGACTCAATTCTATAACTGATCACACAACTACACATACCTACCCATACACACATGCATACACTTACACATACACACACACACAAACATACACATATATACACATACATATCCATACACACATGCACACAATGCATACACACAACGCATACACTGGCACACATACCCACAAAAAAATGAGGGTTGACGGATTTATTCCTTGAAAGACGACTCAATTCTATAACTGATCACACACGTACACATACCTATCCATACACACATACATACACACACAAACATACACACACAAACATACACACAGACGTACACATATATACGCATACATATTCATACATACATACACACAATGCATACACACAACGCATACACACGCACACATATACACAAAAAATGAGGGTTGACGGATTTATTCCTTGAAAGACGACTCAATTCTATCTGATCACACAGGTACACATACCTATCCATAAACACATACATATACTTACACATACATACACACACAAACATACACACAGACGTACACACATACACACATTCATATCCATACACCCAATGCATACACACAACGCATACACACGCACACATACCCACAAAAAAATGAGGGTTGGCGGATTAACGCCCCAGAAAAGACACAATCTGATCACTTCTATTATCATCACGTTCTATTTGATTCACACGTCGACGTTGCAGGATTTATATTTCAGGATTAACCGGACCCCATTTTACAATGTTTGGTTTTACAGGATTTTTGTGTGCAAAAGTGTTGCCTTTTGGGTTTTGTCTTCCTTTTTTGTTTCTCGGACTGGGGTGGGGATAGGGAGGGTGTTGTTTTTCAAAACGATAACTTATGGTGATCAGCTAGAGTTCAACAAACGAGGGAACGAAAGAAAACGGAGATGGTGTCGTAGATGTTGGCGAAAAGATACGAGGGACACATTGAGTTCCACGTTCAACTCCTGTTTAACCAGGGGGT
Source organism: Doryteuthis pealeii (assembly GCA_023376005.1). Classification (NCBI taxonomy): domain Eukaryota; kingdom Metazoa; phylum Mollusca; class Cephalopoda; order Myopsida; family Loliginidae; genus Doryteuthis; species Doryteuthis pealeii. The sequence goes on along the minus strand of CM042174.1, from coordinate 23,654,229 downwards.
CGGGGTCAAACTTTGGGTACCGCACATGTATGGCGAAAAGAAGGGTTTTCTTAATGAAAAATTGGGATATTGTGAAAAGCATCTGGCATCTATTACTTAAAAATAACATTTATTATCTAGATGTAGATATAATATAAATAATTTTATATATAATATAGATAATATAATATACATATATATAGATATAATATAAATAATTCATATTATATATATATATATATATATATATATATGTGTGTGTGTGTGTGTGTGTGTGTGTGTGTGTGTGTGTGTCCAGTAGTGCTTGAATATACCAGAGTATGGTCTCCCTACCGGTGAATTAGTAGAAGGTACCCGGCCAGTAGGGAGACCACGCCTGCGCTTTAAAGATGTCTGCAAGGGGGATATGAAGACATGCCACATCGATACCACCACATGGGAGACTTATGCAGAATACCGTACGACCTGGCACCTCCTCGTCAAACAGGGAACGAAGAGGAGTGAAAAAGAGAGAAAAGTGGTATTGCTAGTATAACTTATCAAGGGTCCAATTAACGTGTGAATTATTAGAAGGCACCCGACCGGTAGGGAGACCACGCCTGCGCTTTAAAGATGTCTGCAAGAGAGACATGAAGACATGCCACATCGACATCAATACATGGGAGGCTTATGCAGAAAACCGTACGACTAGGCTTCTCCTCGTCAAACAAGGAACGAAAAAGAGAGGAAAGAAGCCGCCGCAGAAAAGAGACAACAGTATCTCCAGCAAGCATCACCGTTTGTTTACAATCACTTTACCAGAGATTGCCATTCAAAAATTGGTCTGTTCAGCCACTCACGCAGTTGCAGACTTTTTTTTTAAAGTGGACACTACGCCATCGTATTTAGTAGAGGGAAGGATACCAACAACAATACCATAGTATGATAATTTTACTATATCGTTTTAAGTTTTTCTGGTTCCTATAACGTAACACCTTTATAAAGAAGTTTAAACAGTTTGACACGACACAGAATTTGCATCGGCGTTAAAGAAAACCCAAATCGTCACCGAGAACTGCACGAAAACTGTGTAGAAAGGTTAATATAAATCCAAGAGATTGTATTTGACGGCATATAAGACGCACGGGCATATAAGACGCACCCCCATTTCAGCAGGTCAGATTCAGGAAAAAGGTTTTTAGTGTATCTGAGCATATATTGTTGAAAACAGTCTAGCTGTATGAAAGCAATTTGGCAATACAGGCAAGCAATAAGCATACACAAGACATCTCAATAGCAGGAAATAGTAATAAAAATAAAATCATCTTAAGGAGGTCTCAAACTTTACTTACGATGTATAAGACGCAGGGCAAGATTTTCATCCAAAATTTTTAAAAAGGGCGTCCTATATGCCGTCAAATACGGTACATCGCCAAAAGTTTTGATACGATGGGTATCAGCGAAAGTATTCGCACAATACAACGTTGTTTGAATTGAAATGGGTTGTATGGGAAGAGACCACAACGAACCGCTCTTCACAAATAATGTCGCATTTTTTACTAAAACGTTTTTGAACAAAGAAATTTACTTTTGAGAACAAGTACCATGTAGCGATGAAACAAGAGTTGAGCCTTTTGGACATTATGATGTGTAGCGTAATTCTTGTGGTCTACGGGGATTGAAAGGAGAAAGAGAAGAAAAAGAAAGGTTAAAATTTGGTAAGAGTAAACACTAAGCGGGGTGCCAGTAATTTGACTGACGAATGACCCCGGAAATAGATTTTAAAATAAAAACGGAAGTTCCGGGTTTTGACCGGTAACGGATGTGACGCCGGAACGAGAAACGTGAGAGGAGAAAATCTGTCTCTTGACCCTTGGCTCTAGTGGGAGTCAAACGTTGGTCCCGGCCCCTCGTATAGGTGTAGGGCAGCAGTACAAACAGAACATGATACTATGTTAGAAACAGAAGTTCCGTGTTTTGACTGAAAACGGATGTGACGCCGGAACAAGAAAGGGGAGAGGAGAATATATGTCTATTGACCCTTGGCTCTAGTGGGAGTCAGACGTAGGTCCCGGTCCCCCGTATGGGTGTGGGACAGCAGTACAGACAGAATATTATACTATGCTAGAAGATAGAATAATTTGAGAATCCAGTCTCCCTCTTTCTCTCTGTCTTTCCTTCTCTCTGAAAAAGAACCGACGAGCATAGAAATAAATACACAGCCTCTTGGGACTGTACAACTTGCGTGTATGTTGTTTCTGAACTAACGATTATTACTACTACTAACTGTGACTACAACTTGAGTTGGCCTATGCGACAAACATCGTTCTTGTACCGTGACCATCGTTATGCTACAGATGTACAGAAGATTTGGCACAAGAAAGGTGGAGCTTTCCTCCCAAATACCACAGAGGCAACATTAAAAGATGAAAACGGTTCGATGATGTTTTGGGGTTTGTTTGTTTGTTTGTTTTTATTTTTGTTTTTTAAATATTGAACAATATTTCGATTTATGAAAATCATCTTAAGAGCTTGTTTATACTCCAGTCTTATCAATAGCGGAGACGAAAATAATATGAATTTAAAACGAAAACATTGATGTTGCAAAAAAGTTATGCGGAAGTTTCAAATATAAGCAACTGCCAACGTTTTTCTCGGTCAGCGACAGTAATGTATCTCTTATTGTAACAGTTTTTCAAAAAAGAAGACTCATTCTAAACACGATGATAGAAAAATTATAAACAAGCTCTGAAGATGATTTTTATAAATCGAAATATTGTTTAATATTAGCTATGAATATGATATAAAATCTGTTCACTTTAACAGCATATTGTGTTGTTTTCATATCTTTTTATCTATGCTCATATATATATATATATATATATATATATATATATATATATATATATATATATATGTGTGTGTGTGTGTGTGTGTGTGTGTGTGTGTGTGAGAAAGGGAAATGAATCCGACAATATGAGGAAAAAATGAGTAAAGAAAAGAAATGTAGATGGATAAAATGAATTTAATCGATATCACATTAATCGATATCACTTACACATGTGTTTCGGTCTGTTTGATAAACAGACCGAAACACATGTGTAAGTGATATCGATTAAAAGTGATATCGATAAAATTCGTTTTCATCCATCTACATTTCTTTTCTTTACTCATTTTTTCCTCATATATATATATATATATATATATATATATAGTAAAATATTTACTAAATATCTTGCTCTGTCCTTTTACTAACTGGTATTAGGCACATTGAGCTCTCCTTATGGTCTACCTGCATCAACTTGGTTAAACCACACATGGAAAAGACCTAACTACGGAAAAAAACTATATATATATATATATATATATATATATATATATATATATATATATATAAACTCGATGATAGACAAATTCTCTTTATTTCTGGAGTATAAACAAGATCTGAAGATGATTTTTATAAATCGAAATATTGTTCAATATTAGCTATGAATATGATATAAAATCTTTTCACTTTAACAGCATATTGTGTTGTTTTCATATCCTTTTATCTATACTTATATATATATATATATATATATATATATATATATATATATATAAAGATAATCTAATGAGTCAGACGAACCTACTATTAGTTTCGCATAAAGCTCTTCAGGGCTAAAATCTGACTCAGATTTTAGCCCTGAAGGGCTTTATGCGAAACTAATAGTAGGTTCGTCTGACTCATTAGATATCTTTATTATTGGCTCTACTTAGGTATCGAGCACTTTTTACATATTAGCTTCTCCTAGCGGTTATATGAATATATATATCTTATATACATATATATACATATAAATTGTTTTTTCTTTTGGCCAAATACTGTACCAATAGATTATTTTTGTTGGTACGAATATCTTGGTCCTTTCTTTTTTTCAAACATTTTTTTCTTCCTGGTTGATGTTTGGTAGTATATTTTTACAATCAAACTTCCTGGTGGGTTTTTTTCTCTCCGCAAGGATCTACCAACACGCTTGGTATATATATATATATATATATATTATATATATTATATATATATATATATTATATATATATATATATATAATCATAATAAACAATAGTTCTATACAAAGCCTGAGCGTGTAGACAGAACCCAACTCACTATCAATCTGGGACTCTTTCATTAACCCTTGAGTGTTTGATCCCTTGGTTGAGAGGAGCCCTCATGGGCTACGCCCTGGCATGCGGTAGATATTAACAATGTCCGACTCACTTCTTCGTTTTAACGCCTCTTCCTCGAATGCAGTCACGAGATTTTAAAACGGCGGCTCCTTTCGACATCGACAGCAGAGATTTTTCCCCCTTGCGCTAGTCACCACCGCTTTTGTACCGGACGAGTGACGTGATCACGTAGCGAACAAGGTGTGAAGGCTAAGATTTATAGGTTTTCTTGGCCGGCCCTTAAGGCGATTCCCCCCCTTCACTGTTAAAAATACACAATGCCACCTCTTCTCTCTCGCGCGCGCTGCGATTTTTCCCCTTACGAGGCTGAATCAAAGGTTTTGCAACATTTTCGTAACGGGATGCACAATATGGCATCTCTCGGATACTTTTTTGGTTTGGTTTGGTTTGGTTTGTTTTACGGCATATCAACCTCAGTGGGTCATTTAATGCCGACAAAGTTTCACTGGTAAAAATACACAATGCCACTTCTTCTCTCGTGCACAATTCCACATACACGCACAAACACACACGCATAGTTTTTTACGCTGGCCTGCGTTGAAAAATTGTTTCATAGGTCAAAGATTTAACAAGTGATATATAATCGCTATAATTTTATGCTGAATTAAAAAATACCATTCATTGTGTGTTGTCAGGTCTGGTTTTTAATATGTGCTTCACAAGTTGTACAGAATAACACTTATTCAAAAAGACTCTTATTTTCACAAAAAACAGAGTTATGATACTGTTCTGTACATTTCAAATAAGGTTTGTTTTGGTTTGGCTTGTTTTGTTTTGTTTTACGGCATAATAACCTCAGGGGGTCATTTAATGCCGATAAAGTTTTGAAATAAAGTCATTCTTAATGGATAATCAATTTTGTTTATAAACTTATGCATTTCTATTTATTTTGTAGCGGAAATATGTGCATTCAACATGACTTGACCTTAAAAGTATGTTCGTGTGTGTGGAAGAAAATACATGAATATAGTTTGCGTGTGTGAGGGAGGGAAATATATATATATATATATATATATATTATATATATATATATATATATACCAACAACACACATATAACTTAACGACAAATCCAGTTCCCAATCACACATAAACAAAAACAATTAAACAGACACACACACACACACACACACATACACATATTTAGCTAACCAATCCCCACAATCTAACACCTGTGGTACCACCATTGACCATTTCGGCACTCCCCATTCCAGAGAGAAGAAGAATCCACTAACCACCCCAACTACACTTCCCCCTACTGACGACCTTCCGCTTTCAGCATTTTGAGAATTTCCATCATTGGAGTAAGAACTATATTCAAGTCCTGAAGATGGTCTAATAAGAGACCGAAACGTTGCACCGTCGACAATAAACATCAAGTTTCCACAACATCCCGTGTTTGTCTACTTTTCTCCACATATATATATAAGTGTATTTTGGCAGCATTTTTTCTTTTAAGCATGTTGTGTTAAACTGTACAGACAATTCTTGTCGGACGAGTTTTTGTTCGATCCTTTCTAATTTTCTGGCCATCTTTTTGCTATCAGGGTGGAACTGGTGTAACAGTCCACCAAAGGTTTCATTACGAGCGCTTTCGGCAATACGATTTGCCATCATCAGGTAGGAAACTGATGGTATGTTCCGTGTCTCGTTTTTAAGGAGAACGAGCAGTAGCGTAGGAATTGGAAGTGGGAGGTAGTAACAATTGGTAGGGGGAGGTTGTACGAATTGGTAGTAATTCGAACAAACGATGCAGTAGTGATTTTTTGTGGAGGGGGGTACCAGTTGTGAGAGGGGGAGGTGAATAGTGGAAGGAGGATAGGCGGGAAATTATAAGCATTTGAGAACATGTTGACTTAATTCAAAGTTTATTTTGTTTAAGGTATATATATATATATATATATATATATATATATATTATATATATATATATATATATGTATGAATTTTCCATTGTATTTTTTCTCTTCATAAAGACCGCTCTATTAAAAAGGTCGAAACAGATTCTGTCAGCAAACTATTAACACCATTTGTTTTTTCTAAAAATGTTAAATTCATACTGTCGGATTTACTTCCATTTACTTCATATTGTCTATTGAAAAAACAAAATATCTGGATTTTCACATCTCCGGAGGCTAATATGATCTACGGATTTGTCAACAACAACACATTCTTGAAACTTTACATCTTTCTTCAATTGTGCTGTGGACTTTTAACTTACTTTTTGTAGCTTGAATACCATCATGAACATTTTTGATACACTTTTATATATTTTTACTCTTTTGAGTTTTTACTATGGATTATAATGCTTCTGTTTTTTTTAAATAAAATTCATTTTATTTTTCACACAGAATACGCATTTTTTTTAAAATTCCAGCATCGAACACTAGCGTTCGTTTGTACCCCTCCTTCTAACGGTTATTTATTCCGTCTTTCCTTCATATTTTGCTCTTTATGAAGACCGCTCTATTAAATGGTCGAAACACATTCTGTCAGCAATTATTAACATTATTTGTTTTTTCTAAAAATGTTAAATTCATACTATCGGATTAACTTTACTTCATATATATATATATATATATATATATATATATATATATATATAATATATATATATATATAAGAGAAGAGGAGAGAGAAGAGAGAGAGAAGAGTGAGAGTGAGAGAGAGAGATGGAGGCGTATGAGTGCGTGAGCACACGCTAATGTGTGTGTGTGCGTGTGTGTGTGTGTGTGTTTAAATCTTGATGTTTCTGGTGTGCAGTATTTTGGAATTAATTTCAGTTTTTTTTTTTTTTTTCTGGGAAAAATTTATTGTCTCTGTTTGGATTGATTAACATTTTGAAAAAACCCACAAGTTTAAAATGGAAGTCTAGGAAGTCATTTTATCAAAAAAAATTTTCTTTTTTTTTTAATTTCTTATTTCTTATTTCTTTATTTTCTTATTTTTTTATATTTTTCTTTTTTTTTTTTTTTTTTTCTTTTCTATTTTTTTTTTTTATTTCTGATTTTTTCATTTTTTATTATTTATTTCTCTTTTTCTTGTTCACAACCGGTGTCTATTAGAAAAGGAAAAAAAAGAAGTTCACTTTGAACTCAGACAGATATATGATGTCTTTTTTGCACTTTTTCAAAAACATTTTTTTTTGTGGCCACGTTTTCTCACCCAAAAATACCACATGAGAAAATTTATTCTAATCCAGAATGAACTATCAAATATTTTAGAAGACTCTCAATTCATTTCTGAATGTGCGCCAAGCCAGCTTGGACTGTAGAATACGCCGACTGCACCTCTGCAGTGGGGTAAGACTGTTATAACTTATGAGAATCATTAATTGGGAGCGTACCTGTAAGTTAGAATTTTAAATAAAGTCCGTTAGAATTAAAAGCGGAGGCGGGTAATTTTTCATAACCGTTGTGAGTTATAATTGACATTTTTGATGATCCCAACTGACCTCCGGGTACAGAGACGGGGGAATAGTTAGTTTAGTTATTAGATTCGACCCTAACTAGGAAAGAAAATGACGTGCTAGTCTTCTCTCTGGGGTCCAAATCTCAATCCCCGCGGGGGAATGAATGGAATAATGGGCTAATAAAACTTGATCAAGAAAACCAAAGTCTGGTTGATTATTAAATATAAAACCAATGACTAGCCCCAAAAAAGACCTCTAGAAGAATTAGAAGATTGTAGAATAGAAGAATTAGCAGAGAAGAATATCAGCCCTTAGATAGAAATCAATTCAACTAGACAACAAGATGTCGACGAGAGAAGAAGAAGAAGAAGAAGAAGAAGAAGAAGAAGAAGAAAGAAGAAGAGAAGAAGAAGAAGAAGAAATAAGCAACAAGTAACCAAAGTAATCAAGTAATAAAGACTGAAATCCATAATAACCTTTCCTGACATTAAATAACCTACAGAGGTTGATGTGCCGTTAAACAAAACTCAAACTCAAACTTGAAAACAAATTGAATTCACAAAAAGAATGAATAAAAATATCTTCGATATAAAATAACCCAACAAGTGTTGAAATACCGTCAAATCTAACCAACTAACTAACCTGAGTTCTAGCAAGGGTTCATGCCTGTACACCTTACCTGATAGTTGGTACGGTCGAAACATTTGGTAACATTTTAAAAATCGAGCTTTGAAAGCCATTTTTTCTTTTACATGTAAGCGCGCTATTAGAGAAACAATAAACATGTGTAGCAACATTGAAAATTAATAAGATAACATTGAATTTGGTATTTTTAGCAAGCCTCCAACAGGTCTAATAATGCCTGATAGTTTGCAATTTTGAAAATTTTGCTTAAATTCATATACTTTAAAATCAACGCTGAAATCCTTGAAAAATACGTCCTGTTTTGACTATGTTTTGACGCATGTAAAAATTAAATAATAAAAAAAATCTTGTAGAACGTCTTAAAACTATAAAATTAACGTTACAACTGTTGTTTCTAGCAAGAGTTCATGCCAGCACACCTTACTTGATAGTTGGTACGGTCGAAACATTTGGGAAAATTTTAGAAATCGAGCTTTGAAAGCTTTTTCTTTTACATGTAAGCACGCTATGAGAGAAACAATAAACATGTGTAGCAACATTGAAAAATAATAAAATAACATTGAATTTGGTATTTTCAGCAAGCCTTCAACGGGTCTAATAATACCTGATAGTTTGTGTTATATCTCGAGATGTAGAAAATACAAAATGATAATAAAAACAGTGAAATATGTTTAACATATAACAATATTTGTTTTATTTATTCTCACTGACAGGGAATACAGTGGATGGTTTGGGATAGAATTCAACTATGTGTATCATGTGCGTGTCCGTCACATGGGGCCGTCCTTGGTGTTGTCATGTGTGTGTTCCCACATGAGGCCAGTGGCCTTGTCTGCTGACTCTCTGCTTGTCAGTCTTTATTTAACACAGGGTAGAAAATGCTTCTACCCTAAACAAACTTAACTAGCCCAACCGTGCTGACGCACGTCTGTACAGTCCAAAGTAATATGGCGGAATTCCCATATCCGGGTTCCCGTCAGTCCCTTACTGATCAAAGGGGAACAACTCTATTTTTGTTAGGTTTACCTAACAGTCTGCAACTCTGAAAATTTGGGTTAGATATGAAAATTTTGCAAACTACTCAACACTGCGCAGATCTCCAAAACCGGAGCCTCGCCATCGGATGCAGGTTAGTGTCCTACACAGGGCACTGCTTTGGGGTTGGGTCTTACCCTTCTGCAGTGGATGCAGTCTGTATATTCTAAGCTCTATGGAGTTTATGGAGGTATTAATTGATGGTACTTTGTGAAGAACTAAATTCTGCCTACAGTATACGAGTTCTTGTACTTGGCTCTTGTTCAACCATTTCAAGTAAGGTGTCATCGACCATAACAGAAACTCTCTCTGACCTTGGGTTGTCTTTGAGGCTGGTGTCATATTCCTTGAAACGTGTGAACCAGTTTTGTGCCACACGTTCGTTGACAGTTCCCGGGCCTTCCATATCAGTGACTTATTTTTCTGCGGTATAAAATATGCTTGCCATTTAACGAGGAGATAGTACTAATGCCTTTGACTGCCTGCTACAGGTATATATATATATATATATATATATATATATATATATATATATATATATATATATATATATATATATATATATATTCGCCTCCTCTCTTGTCTAATCTAATTCCATATCCATTATTCATTCCCGACTCAGTTAATTTACTATTTGACTTTTAATCGTTTCCGGGTGTAAAACTTGAAAAGCACCGGACGAAAGGGCCCTAGTTTTATATCAATAAAACAACTTTTTCCACTCTATTCCTTCTTTTTGTCTCCCACTCATTATCATTGTTTAGATCGCTCTAAATGATAGCCTTAAATATATATATATATATATATATATATATATATATATATGTGTGTGTGTGTGTGTGTGTGTGTGTGTATATAATATATATATTATATATATATATATATAATATATATATGTGTGTGTGTTTTATCAGTTTAAAATCCCGCTTCCAGTTTGTAGGTGACGATGGCATAATGCTTAAAGAGCCTGGCCGATGATGAATCGATCTGGTTTCCATCCCGGCTGGAGGTAGCCTACAAATGTCTAGCCACACTGAAAAGATGGGATACTTCGAAATACGGTGTCTGTGGATGACTATGTATATAATCATCCATAGACACGTGTTTCGACTTATCAAGTCTCTTCAATGTGACTAGACATTTGTAAGCTACCTACAACCGAGATAGAAACCGGGTCGATTCAGCAGCAGTCGGACAGCTTAACCGCTTGGTTATCGTCACCCACAGAATGCGAAAGGGATTTTAACTGTGTTAATACACACATCTGTATGTATGTAAAGGCTGCCATAGAGTGCTCCATCCCTATTATAGGAGAGCGTTGCGTTTATATATATATATATATATATATATATATATATATATATATATATATTTATATATATATATATCGAAAGATGAAAAGAAGGAAAGAAAGAAAAGAAAAGACTGAGAGAGTGTTAAATCAATAATGATAATTAAATCATTATACTTTTTACAAATTGAACTAATTGTAATAGCTCTTAAGTAAACATAGCAAACCTTGTAATAATCAAACTATCATACTATGGTATGCTTGTATATATGCTGGAAGCGCGTGGTGTAATGGTTAAAGTCATGGGAAATGGACTCGTCACCCCGAGTTCAAATCCTGATTGTGATAATTGCATTTCACTTAGCGCTAATACCCTTGGGAAAGGTATGAATCCTACTCTCCCTCCAGCTATGGATAAATAGTGTGGCAGACTGGGCTCTTTAACCTTGATTAGGCAACCGGTTTAGGAGAAGGAAAACTCTGAATTCAAACCTGGTCACTACTAGAATAGATTCAGACCTACTTAGTGATCTATTTCACTGGGCTCTTTAACCATGATTAGGCAACCGGTTTAGGAGAAGGAAAACTCTGAATTCAAACCTGGTTACTACTAGAATAGATTCAGACCTACTTAGTGATCTATTTCACTGGACTCTTTAACCATGATTAGGCAACCGGTTTAGGAGAAGGAAAACTCTGAATTCAAACCTGTTGAACTCTGCTTAAGAAATTGACCGTGTGTCACATCCTGCTCGTGCGGAGGGGTTGGTAAATATGTATATGCTGTGGTATACTAGTGTATATGTATGAATCCGCCTGACTCCAAAACGGTCGATAAAATACGAAACAAGCGAACAAGCGGGAAAAGAAAGGATCTCGCTTGCCCCCCCCCCCCAACCCAGCCACGGTAATAGAGTGATCGGTCATTTGCTTGAGTAAGCCAATGCCTCGGCTTCTGGTTTCTCCTTGGCATGAGAAAGCCAAAGAGACTGTTGTTAGTGGGTCGAGGTGATAAGACGAACAAAAAAAAAAAAGAGAGGCCGAACGAAGAGCGCTGACGGCAAAACATGTCCTTCGATTTGGGATCATTGAGGAAGCGACTGTAAGTGGTAGACGGACAAGTAGGGTTGATGGCCCTTTATATTCTCTTCAAATCCCTTCGTCTCGTTTAACGGCACGAAGCAGAAAAAGCAGAAGGGCGAGATTAGATTCTAAATAATAAAAAAACAAAAAAACATTGCATTTTTTAAGGAGAACTATCAGTTACAATGCATTTGTATGAGGAAAAAGAAAATTTATTGTAAATATCATTTTCAACGAACTTTATCGTTAAAAAAATGTTCAATGCGTTTTTATAGTCAAAATAATTTCCAATGCATTTTTATAGTAAAAATAATTTCCAATACGTTTTATAGTAAAAATCATGTCCAATGCATTATTATTGTAAAAATCATATCTTTATAGTAAAAATCATTTTAAACGCATTTTTATAGCAAAAATCATTTTCAATGCATTTTTATAGTAAAAATCATTTTCAATACATTTTTATAGCAAAAATCATTTTAAGTGCATTTTGATAGTAAAGATCATTTCCGATGCATTATCATGGAAAAAATAATTTCCAATGCATTTTATAGTAAAAATAATTTTCAATGAATTTTATTGTAAAAATTATTTCCAATGCATTTTATTGTAAAAATAATTTCGAATGCATTCTATTGAAAAATAATTTCCAATGCATTTTATTGTAAAAATAATTTCCAATGCATTTTAATGTAAAAATTATTTCCAATGCATTTTATTGAAAAATAATTTCGAATGCATTTTATTGTAAAAATAATTTCGAATGCATTTTATTGAAAAATAATTTCCAATGCATTTTATTGTAAAAATAATTTCCAATGCATTTTATTGTAAAAATTATTTCCAATGCATTTTATTGAAAAATAATTTCCAATGCATTTTATTAAAAAATAATTTCCAATGCATTTTATTGTAAAAATTATTTCCAATATTATTTTTAGTTATAATGCATTTTTATATTAAAAAATATTCTTAATTCATTTTTATTGTCAAAAACATATGCAATGCATTTTAATAGTAATGATAATTTCTAATGGATTTTTTTATAGTAAAATCATTTCCAGTACATAGTGGATTCGGGATTATTGTGGAATCTACTGTAAATGGTCGATGGACAAGTATGGTTGATGGGCCTTTATTTTCTCTTCAAATCCCTTCGTCTCGTTTAACGGCACGAAGCAGAAAAAGCAGAAGGGCAAGATTAGATTCTAAATAAAAAAAACATTGCATTTTTTAATGAGAAATATCAATTCCAATGCATTTGTATGGAGAAAAAGAAAAGTTGATCATTTCCTAGTTGAGTAACATGATATTACAGAGTGACCAAGAAAAAACACAACCCAAATTATTTGTTTATTTTCTCATTAAACGAACCCTAAACCCTAACCCTAACCCTAACCCTAATCCTAAACCCTAACCCTAACCCTTGTTGCACTTAAAATTTAAAAAAAATTAAAATTAACAGTTTTATTACAACATTTGTGGGTTCTGTTTTTTTCTGGGTGGCACTGCAATATTATGTTACTCAACCAGGGGGGGGGTAGGGCTAGCGTTAGGGTTAGGGTTAGGGTTTAGGGTTAGGGTTATGGTTAGTTTAATGGGAAAATGAATAAATAATTTGGGTTCTGTTTTTGCTGGGTCTCTGGGTCACCCTGTAATATCATGTTACTCAACTATGAAATAACCGAAAATGTATTGCAAATATTATTTCTTACGAACTTTATGGTAAAAAGAATGTTCAATGCGTTTTTATAGTCAAAATAATTTTCCAATGCATTTTTATAGTCAAAATAATTTCCAATGCATTATTTTAGTCAAAATGATTTCCAATGCATTTTTATAGGAAAAAATAATTTCCAATGCTTTATTATAGTAAAAATAATTTCCAATGCATTTTTATAGTAAAAATACTTTCCAATTCGTTTTATAGTACAAATCATTCTAATGCATTATAAATGTAAAAATCAGTTCCAGTACATCTTTATAGTAAAAATCATCTTAAATGCATTTTGATAGTAAAGATCATTTCCGATGCATTGTTTGTTTGTTTGTTTATTGATTTTAACGGCATATCAACCCGTCTGGGATTATGTCATGCCTAACGGTTAGGAAGTAATACATATCATGTATTTATAATTATACTTTTTAGTAATTGGTTTTAACAACGCGATAGCATTATTGGGGATTATGTTGTATGATATTGATTAGTTTCATGTCTATATTCTATGGTATAATTTTATTTCCCTCAAAAAGGAGAGAATATCCTCTGTTGACATTTTCAAATAGATCTTTCATATTGTTTGCTTTAAAATAACGGTTTCTGATGTGAGCAAAAAACCTGCATTCCATAAATGTTTAACTGTCAAAGATGTTTGACATGTTTCACATTGTGGTTGTTGTTCTTGTTTGAGTATACAGGAGTGCGTTAGTCTTGTATAACCAATGTATAATCGGGACACAATGACCTTTTATAGAAAAAATAAATTACAACGCATTTTATAGTAAAAATAATTTCCAATGCATTTTAATGTAAAAATCATTTCCAGTGTTATTTTTAGTCATAATGCATTTTTATATAAAAAGAATATTCCTAATTCATTTTTATTGTAAAAAGCATATGCAATGCATTTTTATAGAAAAGATCATTTCTAATGGATTTTTTATAGTAAAATCATTTCTAGTGCATAGTGGATTCGGGATCATTGTGGAAGCGAGTGTAAATGGTCGATGGACAAGTATGATTGATGGCTCTTTATTTTCTCTTCAAATCCCTTTGTCTCGTTTAACGGCACGAAGCAGAAAAAGCAGAAGGGCAAGATTAGATTCTAAAAACATTGCATTTTTGGATATGAAACAAGGGAAGGACTTTGATTTTTTCGTAAGTGAAAAACGTTTTGAATGGTTTTTATATTAAAAAATTATTTCCAAGACACTTTATAGTAAAATCATTTTCAACGGATCTTTTTTATTCTAACATCATTTGCAATTGATTTTTATAGTAAAAATCAGTTGCAACGAATCTAATAGTAGAAATCATTCCCAGTGCATTTTTATAGTAAAAATAATTTCCAATGCATTTTTATAGTAAAAATCATTTCCAATGCATTTTTATAGTAAAAATCATTTCCAATGCATTTTTATAGTAAAAATTATTTTCAAAGCATTTTTATAATAAAAATCATTTCCAATGCATTTTTATAGAAAAAATTATTTCCAGTGTATAATTTTAACATTGTTAATTATTTCTAATGTATTTTTATAGTGAAAATCACTTTCAATGCATTTTATAGTGAAAATCACTTTCAGTGCATTTGTATAGTGAAAATTAATTCCAATGCATTTTTTTTATTGTAAAAATCATTTACAATGCATTTTTATAGCAAAAATTATTTCCAATGCATTTTCATAATAAAAATCATTTCCAATGCATTGTTATAGTAAAAATCATTTCCTGTGTATTTTTATTGTTAAAATCATTTCTAATGCATTTTTACAATAAAATCACTTTCAATACATTTTTAAAGTGAAAATGATTTCCAGTGCTTTTTATAGTAAAAATTATTTCTAATGCATTTTTACAGTAAACATGATTGTCCAATGCATTTTTATTGTAAAAATCACCTCCAATGCATTTTTATAGTAAAGATCATTTCCAATGCATTTTATAGTAAGAATCATTTACAATGCATTGTTATAGTTAAAAAGTCGAGCCGCACTGATGAGAAGTAAACTTCGAAACACGTGTGTGTGGATGACTGGTATATATATATATATATATATATATATATATATATAATATATATATATGTGTGTGTGTGTGTGTACAGTGGTAACTTAACTTACAAGCTTAATTTTTTCTGCTCGTATATCAAATCTTGCCTTCTTTTTCGTTTTATCTCTTGTTCATTTTTTCCTTTTTTTTTCTTTTCAATTCATTTCTTCTTTCTATTTTTTAATTTTTTAGATTTTAAATTTTAATTTTCTTATTTTTCTTTTCGATTTTTTTTTCTTTTTCTTTTTCTTTTTTTCTTTTGTTCATTTTTTCCTTCTTTTTCTTTTCAATTTCTTTCTTTTTAAAAAAATTTTTTTAACTTAATTTTTTAATTTTTTCAATTTTTTTTATTTTCAATTTCTAATCTTTTCTTTTTTTTAATTTTAATTTTATCTTTTGTTCATTTTTTCTATTTTTCTATTTCAATTTATTTCTTTTTCTTTTATTTCTATTTTTTTTTAAATTTTAAATTTTAATTTTCAGTTTCTTTGTTTTTTTTTTATTTTCAATTTTTTCTTGATTCTCATTTTTCCTTTTTTTTCTTCTTTTTAGTTTTATCTTCTGTTCATGTTTTCTTTCTTTTTTTTAAATTATTTCTTTTTCTTTTGATTTTTGATTTTGTAATTTTTTAATTTAAAATTTGTTTTTCTATTTCTTTGTTTTTTTTGGTTTTTTTTTTTTTTTTTTAATTTCTTTCTTGATTTTCAATTTTTTCTTTTCTCTTTTCTTTTCTTTTTCTTATCTTATTATTTTTTTTTCTTTCTTTCAGATAACCTACACAATGACGGATCTTCTCTGACGTATCGTTTCTCGGAGAAGATCTCCTCATTCTTATTGTAACCAGTGGTCAGTCGATAAAAAAGAAATATATATATATCTATAGAGGACAATGAACAGTGAGCTGAAAAGAAGGAAGATCAGAGACGATCTAAAAATACAAAGCGAAAAAAAAACCCACAATAGAAATAAAAGAAAATGGCAATGGCCCGAAGCGTTTTGGACAACCCCACAATCCAATGGAAGCTTGTCGGCTTGACTGGATGAAGGTAGCCTCGTAAGCGTTGCACTAAGCCCTTTTACGGAGCGTGTATCGATTGCTTTAAAGGTATTAGACCAACAGCGCTCGTTCGCTCGCTGGCGGGAGAGTGTGTGAACGAGGCTGCGGCGGGAGTCTCAGAATAGTACAATTCTTTTTACCCAAGGAAAAGGGGCCCTGGGAGCTTCCATGGAGCAGTTGGCCAATTGGCTATATTCAAAATGCTGGCAGGCATAGATAATCGGTTCTGTTTTCGCACTCAATCGTCAGTCCTCCTTTTCACAGACATCGTTTATTGATTACTCCGATGACGCTAAAGAGGAAATTCCCTTCTTTTATTTCTCCAAAGAATTGGTTAACTATTTCTTAAAAATTTAAATTCTTTCTGCTATCTTTTGGAATTTCATTCTGTTTCTTTCGTCACTTTTTAATTTCATTCACTCTTCATATAAATAATACATATATATATGTATTCTTTGTTGGGGTACCAACTTTCTTGGTACAAGGTGATTCTAGGTTGCTCTTATGAGGGCGGGGAGAAATGTATAAATGTAAACTGAATTTGGCCATTTGCCAGTCTGAATAAAATAAAAACGTGGTTTGACGAAGCTCGGTGGGTCTCAGATACCCACGAGTGGAAATGGTCCATAATCACGATACCCCTGGTATTTAAGGCTTTTTTTTCAACACACACACACACACACACAACACACACATATATATATATATATATATATATATATAATATAATATATAATATATAAACTTTTTAAAGAAGAAAAAACTTACCAAACTGTCATTCCGTAATGAATTTATTTCGACCAATAGCTCAAAATGCTTTTGAACATTTCTTTACGAAATTTTTAAAAATCCTTAAGAAGCTGCCTCTTCAGACGAAGGATTTTTTAAAATTTTGTAAATAAAATTTTTAAAAGCCTTTTGAGCTTTCGGTCGAAATAGATTTATTACGAAATAACGGTTTGTTAAGTTTTTTCTTTCTTTGATAGTTAAATATTGCTCTGTATTCAATCTAATTTGTTGATTATTATATATTGAGCCCTCTTTATATAAATCCTTGTATGAATATAAGTTTATACCTACAAGAGCATTCAGTATGGTTATACAGACAGATTTTGAGGATCCTAGGTGGAATCATCCCTTACTACCAGTCATATATATATATATATATATATATAATATATAATTGAACGGATTTGGCGTTGTTTAGCCGTTATTTTCTTTCGAATTGTGTCTATATATATATATATAATTATATATAATATATATATATATATATATATTTGCAATTACATACTTGCAAATCGTCTCAAAATTAAAATGGAAACTTATTTGGTGTGATCCATGACAGTTTAAGCTACAGTGGTTGCGAAATTGGGGATTAAGGTTGTTTTTAAATTACGTATTGGCTTAAACAGAAAAATAATAATATATCATTTACAGTTGAA
>CM042174.1:23621978-23636205 GCA_023376005.1 Doryteuthis pealeii | reverse complement strand
GCTCCAAAAAAAGAGAGCACAGAAGGAAGGGAGACAATGCAACCCAGGAAAGCATCACTCTCAATTTCAGAACATTGGGGACGTGCAAGAGACCGATTACAAATTGGTACGAATTTCACCTTCATGTTCTCTCGTTTTTCTCTCACGTTCTCTAGCAAGGTCAGTACTTTATTTTATTTTTTCGCTTTCTTGATGATCAACTGGAGCGGCAAATCCACAGAATCACAGTTTTCTTCTTGTTACACTAGGTCTAGTCTTAGCGGGAACTGTGTGAGTCCGTCTGTATTTCAAAAGAATCTTTATTGTGTCCTCATTCTCCAGGACAGATTCAAGTTTGTGCATATACCATTTAGGTTGTATGGTGCAATTTTTTTATTTTGAAGTTGAAGATTGGATTACTAAGTTAGGCCCTGAGCCTATTCTAGTAGCGGAGATTTAAGAGGGTTTGAATTCAGGAGTTTTTTCTTTCTCCTCTGGTTGCATAACAAGGTACACGAGTCGCCAGTCTGCCCTGCTATTTACGCCACAGCTGGAGGGAAAAAATCTGAATCATACCTTTCTTAAGGGTGTTAACGCTAATGTGAACTTGGCTCCGTCCAGGATTTGAACTCGGCTCGACGAGGTCCATTCTACGATCTACCAGTACACCATTGCGTTTCCGAATATTTACGCGTTTTTCTCAGCGTGTGTAAGCTGGATAATTTTTAACTGGAAGCCTGAGTGACAAAAAAACTTTTAAGGTTTTCAGGACTCTTCTGGGTTAATCTTGACAATGGATTTTATCTGTCTCTTCTTGATCATCCGCAGTACTCAAACTATTACTGCACGGTAATAGTTTTATTTCCAGGACCTCTGCTATATAATCTTTTTTGTTATACAAACTTATCATTAGGTTATTATCTGTTTGTCGCTAAACATATCATTTTAAAAAAACATCAATTAACAACCCGTCCTTCGGGACGGGGTCCGGTGCGCTTCGGCCATGTGGACGGTGTGCTAAATGACAGCGTCGTTTATCCAGGGGGCTATCCCCCCAGGCAATAAGCTGCTCCCTTGATTTAAGAGGGGGCAGGGCTGGGTTTATTGCCCAGCGCCTGAAGGCGCTCCCCTTGAGGGGGAATGCCGAAGGGATCGACGGCAATTTTTTTCTTTCCCACCCATGGAATTCGGTTGTTGGGTGGGCCCACGTTATAAACGGATGGCCTTGTGCCCAGCCATAAAGTGGGGTTATGAGGACAAACACCCACTAACCATATCAAACATGAGTAATTCTTTTCTTTTGTAAAGGCCTTGACCACTGTTCCGGTCTCTGGTTTGCGGTGATCAGTGGTTCTACCGTGTTCTTCCCAGACGGTCGCATCCAGGCAACACTTGCCGCCTTCAGGTTTTAAGGAGTAGCCACTGGGATTGTTGCGCCGGTGCGTGAGGTTTGGAATTCAGAATGCTGACCGGGAGACAGGCTTATTTTTTTTGTACTGGGGCATGCATGAGTTTTCGGTTTTGGTCATGCCTCCCCCAGATTACAAAGAGCGTTGTGCCGATCACGACGGGTGTAATCTCACAGAAAATATCCCGCTTATTTACTGGATTATTTATCGTCGTTTTCATTAGTAAAGGTCCAGAATATTACATATATATATTATATATATAATGATATATATATAAGTAAATATATATTATATAATATATATATATATATGAGTAGTATATATATATATATATATTTAAAGGTAATAAGTAATATATAGTATATGGTGATATATATATATATATATTTATATAAAGAAGTAAAGTTGTCGGGGCCGAGATAAAATCGGTATAGCCAGACAAAAGTATATCCCCTTTTCAACTAGGCTAGACCAAGGAGATTGTTTTAGTGTATGAGTCGAGGCCACGCCTACCACCAGCTCCCTACATTTTACTGGCACATATCACTGTGCTACCATATGCTAGTTGTCGAGGGCGGTATCGAACCGGAACCTTGTGCTTCCTAGTCTATCTAACACTTAATCGACTGAGATTCCATCGGCCAAATTTGGAATATATATGCCTTTTAGAAATTTTCATAATTTAGTTACGAATTTTAAAAAGATTGGATTGGTTTGTTTTGTTTTACGGCATAACCTCGTGGGTCATTTAATGCCGATAAAGTTTTGAAATAAATCATTCTTAATGCATAATACAATTTGTTTTTAAACTCATGTGTTTTTCTATTTCACCCATAGATGGACCCTAATAGGGTAGTCTGCTGGAATTGCAAAATCACCAGTTGACAAGTTCTTTCTTTTTTTGTTTATCACACTAGGTCTCGCGTTCTTGCTGGGAATATGCGGTGATCCGTTTTTTATTTTCAAAGTCCCAGTGAATTTTATGCGTTTCGTTCTCAAGAACAGATTCTGGGTTTATGTATATACTATTTGTTTTATGGTCAAAATTTAATTTTTTGCATAATTCCCAGTGGATGACCTTCCCAACCAGTCGTGTCTAGTTTGTACTCCTTGTTGTGGCTAGTTTGCTACATTCGCAGAGTATATGGTTTACAGTCTATCTCTATTAACCCAAGTTACATTTACTATTTGTTGGGTCTTAGTAAATTTTCGCTTTGTATAGTTTGTCCTTATGGCCATTATTTTGTGCAGCAATTATTAGTGATTCAGTTTCTCTCTTAAGGTTTTCTTTTTTCTTAACCACGTCCAGGTTTTTTCTATGTGCAACTCTCCGATTTGTCGTTTGAAGTGCCCATATAATTGTTTTTCTTTATTATTATTTTTATTATTTATATTTTTTATTATTATCTTATTATTTTTTATTATTACTTTATATTATTCATTATTATTATTGTTATTATTATTATTTTATTATTTTATTTTATTTTATTTTATTATTTTTATTTATAATTGATTATCATTTTATTATTATTTATTACTTATTATTATTTATTATTATTATCTATTTTATTTATTATTTTATTATCATTTATATTATTATTGATTTTATTATTATTATTATTTATTTTATTATTATTTGTTTTTTTTTTTCTTATTATTATTTTATTATTATTTTTTATATTATTTATCTATTTTATTATTATTTTATTATTATTTATCATTTTATTATTATCTTTATTATTATTTTCATCATTACTATTTATTATTATTATTTTATTTGGTTATTATTTTATTATTATTGTATATATATTATTATTTTATTATTATTTTTTTTATTTCATTATTTATTTTATAATATTTTATTATTATTTATTATTTTATTATTATTTTATTTATTATTATCATTATTATTATTATTATTTATTATTATTATTATTATTTATTATTAATATTAATATTAATATTATTATTATATTGGATTTGCTTTCCGTTTATTACAATCCTTTACGAGATCATTATCCGTGACCAACGGAAGCTGGTGAATATATGCATTCTGTTTGCACTGATTCTTAGATAAAAAAAAATGATACTTAGGATGTACATTGTTTATATTTTCTTTACTTTGATAACACTTCTTCACTTCTTTTGAGTAGATGAACACTTTCTCACTTCTTTTTCTTTATCTTTCCTCTTTTTGATTTACTGGAAAGGGAAAGTACACATGCTAGCACGTTTTTTTCTCTTTATTACAAGTCGGTCCGATTTTTTGCCTCAATTGGGTGATCCATTTTTTTAAAGTCGCAGAGATTATATAGGCCTTATTTTCTAGGACACTTCAGAGGCGGGTTAGCTCAGTCGGTAGAGCGTTCGGCTAGAACCCCAAGGTTCCTAGTTCGATACCGGTCCTCGCCAATCAGCGTATTGAGTAGCACAGGTATCTGTGCGGTAAAGTAAAGGAGCTGATGATAGGTGTAAGGCGCTCCACCCCAGATGCTAAAAACAATCTCCTTGGTCTAGCGCTATTGAAAAGGGGATAGACTCCCTCGCTGACTGGCTGATACCGACTTTAGGCCGCCCCGTCGACTTAACTTACTTACTACATGCAACATTTGTCAATTGGGACAAGTTTTATATTATTATTCATCGGTTTTGAAATTATAACTCGATATGAATATTCTAGATCAATGTTCTCGTCAACTAATTTTAAACGAAAGAGGAAAAGCATAAAAGTTATTTTGTTAGTTAAAGGAATTTATTTTGTTAAAATGGGAAAATCAAAATATTGTATAAATTTTCATTTTACTTATTGTGTTTATAGATAGAAGCAAAGGTCATTGCAGTGACCTAAGATAATATTTTCATCAAGCTATCCGAAAACAAGGGGTATACTTATTTGGGGGGGGGTGGCTGATAAATAGATTGCAGATTGCAGCAGTGCAGTATTCTGGATGGTCTCAATTCTTCCTCTGATTTCCAGATTTTCCAAGCATTTTTCCAAGCATTTTGGGATCGTTCCAAGTGCACCAACTACAATTGGTATCACTTTGACTTTCATATTTCATAACTTTTTCACTTCTCTGACAAGGTCCAGGTATTTGTCCATTTTTTCGTTTTCCTTCAGCTTCACCCTGTGATCTGCTGGAACTGCAAAATCCACCAGTTGACAAGTTCTGTTCTTTTTTGGTAACCAACATAGGTCTATTATTATTATTATTATATTACTAGTACAAAATAAAAAAACCCCCTCCGGGCTATGTAAAATAGATTTTTTTGAAACATATTGTAAGGGGTGGGAGTAAAAAATTCAATGTCAGCGAGTTTGTACCCTAGTAAGTAAATATCATCAAATTCATTAAGAGGATAAAAAAATAAAACAATTTGGATGTAAACTTTAAATTTCTATTAAAAATAAAACAACTTAAAATAGATATATAATACCAGTCATGTATTATAAAACTTGCTTTAAAACAATGAGAACTGTCTAATGGTTGCATGTTCAAATTCTGAGTGTATTTTATTCTATGTTATGCGATTTTGGGTATTGTGACGTAAAGCAGTGACGTAATTTTTGTTACAAGAAAAACTGGAAGCGAATCTCCATTCATTAATAGATATTATTATTATTATTATTATTATTATTATTATTTTATTATATTATATTATTGGGATGGTTCTCTTATTGGTTAGGTGTGATCTTGTAAATAAAACATAGAACTTATCTCAATATAGTCGAATATAAAGTAATGATCTGACGTAATCATCATCGTATTCATCCTGATTATTAGTGTTTTTTTTTACCTTCTCTTTTTATTTCTTTTACTTCTTTTTTTTATTTTGTGAACTTGAGTTACGGAAAATTCTCACTACAAATGTCTTTCCGTAATTTATTCTGATTTCTAATATCCCACTGATCAAAAAAATTCTTCTAACGTTTTTCTTTCCTCTTATTTTTTATGTTTTTCCTTTAATGTTAGTCGGACGTTAGTTTGTGATTTTCTTATATTATGACCAAATAAATCAATGCGAGACTAGATTGCTAACCATTAAACCTCGAAGGGACGCCTATTGTTTCTTGTATGTACTTAACTAACATCTATCAAGGGTAGGATGTGGCAGAAGTTTGCAAGTATAGAGCGGGGATGAAACTCGCTTATCAGTAGTAACGAATCTGCTAGACTAGCTTGTTAACCATTACACGCGATGGGACACCAATTGCTGCTTTTGTAGGATGTGACACAAGGTAAGAAAGAATGGAAAACAAAGAATGAAGGAACCAAGGATTCGAAGCGGTGGTGAGAAGCAAGAGAGAAGAAAGAAGAAAAGAAAGAAAGAAAGAAAAGAAGAAAGGAGGAAAAACAAGGATGGAACGAAGGATTTGAAGGAGTTGTGAGAAGAAAGAAGAAGAAAGAAAGAAAGAAAGAAAGAAAAAGAAAGATAGAAAGAAGAAAAACAAGGAAAGAACGAATGATTTGAAGAAGTGGTGAGGAGATAGAAAGAAAGAAAAAAAAAGAAAGATAGAAAGAAGAAAAACACGGAAGGCAACGAATGACTTGAAAGAGGGGTGAGAAGAAGAAAGGAAAGAAAGAAAGAAAGAAAGAAAGAAACCAAGGAAGGATTTGAAGGAGTGGTTAGAGAAAGAAAGAAGAAAGAAAGAAAGAAAGAAAGAAAACCAAGGAAGGTTTGAAGGAGTGGTTAGAAGAAAGAAAGAAAGAAGAAAGAAAGAAGAAAAAAAGGAAGGAACGAATGACTTGAAAGAGGGGTGAGAAGAAAGAAAGAAAGAAAGAAAGAAAACCAAGGAAGGATTTGAAGGAGTGGTTAGAAGAAAGAAAGAAAGAAAGAAAGAAGAAAGAAAGAAAACAAGAATGAACGAAGGATTTGAAGAGGGGTGAGAAGAAAGAAAGAAAGAAAGAAAGAAAGAAGAAAGATAGAAAGAAAGAAAAACAAGGAAGGAACGAATGACTTGAAGGAGGGTGAGAAGAAAGAAAGAAAGAAAGAAAACCAAGGAAGGATTTGAAGGAGTGGTTAGAAGAAAGAAAGAAAGAAAGAAAGAAAGAAAGAAAAACAAGGAATGAACGAAGGATTTGAATAACTGGTGCGAAGAAAGAAAGAAGAAAGAAAGAAAGAAAGAAAGAAAGAAAGAAGAAAGAAAAACAAGGAATGAACGAAGGATTTGAATAACTGGTGCGAAGAAAAAGAAAGAAAGAAAGAAAGAAAGAAAGAAAGAAAGAAAGATAGAAAAGAAAGAAAAACAAGGAAGGAACGAATGACTTGAAGGAGTTATGAGAAGAAAGAAAGAAAGAAAGAAAGAAAGACAAGAAGTATAGAGGATTTGAAGGGATGACGATATAAAAGAAAGATCAACGATCGAGATAGGCTTGTTAACCATTACACCACGATGGGACGCCTATTGCTTCTTATCTAGTTATTTACCTAACTATGAAGATGAAAATCCAGATCTTTCTGTAAATAGTTTTATAATATTGAGCGAATCATGTTCAGCCTGTTTCGTTAATTTATTTTTTTTCTCTTATATTCTTTTTTTTTTCTTCTTTTTTTTCAAGTTATTTGCATAAATGGCCGATCAGTTCTTGTCAAAAAAGTGCGTGTGATTTTCCGACTCTCATTGTATTTCGTAACGTATTGTTTCTGAATATCGACAACAGAAACTTTTTATCAAAAGACAATTTTTTTTTTACTGGATGTTTTTTTCTTAGCGCTTCTTCTTTTTTTATCTTGGTGATGAGAAAAAAAATAGATGCAACTAAAATGAATAAAAAAAAAAATAAATAAAATCTCGTACTTTTAGATCAAGTCATCGCTGAGCAGGCCGCAGAAACAAAAAACAGAAAAAGAAGTGATACTCTCCAGACTGCGTATTGAGCACACTAATATCACCCATTCTTACCTTTTAAAAAGGGAGGATATCCAGTATGCTCAACATCCAAGGTACTGTTCACTGTAACATCACCCATTCTTACCGTTTGAAAGGGAGGATGCCCACCATGCAAGTTACTGCTCACTGCTAAGAAACAGAAAAGAAGTGATACTCTCCAGACTGCGTATTGAGCACACTAATATCCCCCATTCTTACCTTTTAAAAAGGGAGGATATCCCAGTATGCTCAACATCCAAGGTACTGTTCACTGTAACATCACCCATTCTTACCTTTTAAAAAGGGAGGATGCCCACCATGCAAGTTACTGCTCACTGCTAAAAAACAGAAAAGAAGTGATACTCTCCAGACTGCGTATTGAGCACATTAACGTCGCCCATTCTTACCTTTTAAAAAGGGGGGATGCCCCAGTATGCTCAACATCCAAGGTTCTGTTTACTGTAACATCACCCATTCGTACCTTTTAAAAAGGGAGGATGCCCACCATACAAGTTACTGCTCACTGTCAAACACATCCTCCTAAATTACGACATAAAAAAACAGAAAAGAAGTGATACTCTTCAGACTGCGTATTGATCACACTAACATCACCCATTCTTACCTTTTAAAAAGGGAGGATGCCCACCATACAAGTTACTGCTCACTGTTAAACACATCCTCCTAAATTACGACATAAAAAAACAGAAAAGAAGTGATACTCTTCAGACTGCGTATTGATCACACTAACATCACCCATTCTTACCTTTTAAAAAGGGAGGATGCCCACCATACAAGTTACTGCTCACTGTTAAACACATCCTCCTAAATTACGACATAAAAAAACAGAAAAGAAGTGATACTCTTCAGACTGCGTATTGATCACACTAACATCACCCATTCTTACCTTTTAAAAAGGGAGGATGCCCACCATACAAGTTACTGCTCACTGTTAAACACATCCTCCTAAATTACGATATAAAAAACAGAAAAGAAGTGATACCCTTCAGACTGCGTATTGATCACACTAACATCACCATTCTTACCTTTTTAAAAAGGGAGGATGCCCACCATACAAGTTACTGCTCACTGTTAAACACATCCTCCTAAATTACGACATAAAAAAACAGAAAAGAAGTGATACTCTTCAGACTGCGTATTGATCACACTAACATCACCCATTCTTACCTTTTAAAAAGAGAGGATGCCCACCATACAAGTTACTGCTCACTGCTAAACACATCCTCCTAAATTGCGACATAAAAAACAGAAAAGAAGTGATACCCTCCAGACTGCGTATTGAGCGCACCAGCATCACCCATTCTTACATTTAAAAAGGGAGGATACCCCAGTATGCTCAACATGCAAGGTACTGCTCGCTATAAAACACATGTTCCTAAACTGCAACACTCTCAGACAAACCCGCACTAAATATTACCGGTGTCATCGGTGAGCAGGCCACAAGAAAAAAAAGTGAGACTCTCCAGACTTCGTACTGGGAGTACCCACATCACCCATTATCACCTTTTAAAAAGGGAGGATGCCCCAGTATGCTCAACATCCAAGGTACTGCTCACTGTAAAATACATCCTCCTAAACTGAAATAGTCTCAGACAAACCCACACTGAATATGACCGGACAAACAACTTAAAGAGACTTCAAAAATATCAAACCAGAAGGCATCTTAAATTTTCTAAAAAAAGCAACATTTTGGACAAGATCTAACCAAACCAATTCTTTCACCAAAACTGACCAAATATAACCGAATACTAACCATAAAACCCTTTCTCTAAAGACTGAAACCCATAGGAAAAAAGAATTCTACATAACCCTTTCTAGCATTAAATGGGTTATTTCTTATAAGTCTAACATAAAGGCGAACCACTCTTAAACTGATAAATTATTTATTTATTTTTCCATTAAATTAACCCTAAACCCTAACCCTAAACCCTAACCCTAACCCCGTCTTCTTTTTTCCTAGTAGATCAATAAATAAATAATTTATCAATCAAGAGTGGTTCCCCTTTGTTTATGTTGGACTTATAGGATATAACCATTAAATGACCCATAGAGGTTGATATGCCGTTAAACAAAACTCAAACGTAAACTTTTAGACTGTCTCATTTGTTCATTTCACAGTGCAGATCCGTCCTGCCGACTGCACCTCAAGAGTGGGGTAAAATCTTTCTAAAGGGTTACCTGTTGGCCATAGGTGACGACTCGTGATGCTTACCCGTATCACTGGATGCCCAATACCTGTGACCTTGTGTCACATCCTACATGAGGCAAACGGTTTTGAGGATACATTTAAATTGATAATCATAAGGTTTCAATAAATCAATATATCAAGAAGAAATATATATATATACTAGAAGTGGCTACCCGGTGTCGCCTGGGTAGAGGGGAGATTTTTAAAAAGTGAATCTCGCAGATCCATTATTACTTAAGGCAAGTGAGATCCTCGCTGTTTACCCCATAAAAATCCTCACGGAAATATATGACAATATAGTAAGAAATTTTAATTCAATAGTCAACAATTAAAAAAAAAAGATATAAATGATGCAATTAATTCAATGAATAAATATTATATTTCAAAGCGAAAAAGAAACATACAAAAAAAAAAAGATAAACAAAATAACATGCAAATGACTTTCTCTTCTGTTACTTTTTAAATTTGAACTTTTAAATATCTTCCCAAATATAAATCAAATCTTCATTATTTTTGCTTAGAAACCAGGCCCTGGTGATATTTAATGTGTATATATATTTACTTTATTGTTAATTGTTTTATTTTCGAAGTTTCCTCCGGGCATACAGATATACACAACTGCCCTTTATATATGTATAGATAGATTATGAGAATTCGTTCAAGAATAATCGTCCCATTTTTGCTACATACATCTGAAGAAGAAACTTGTTATTGCAAAAAGAACCAAGTGTTACAATTCATGAGAGGGCACTCTCTTTCTCCCTCTTCCTTATATACCCGGAAGCGCGTGGTGTAATGGTTAAAGTCATGGGAAACGAACTCATCGCCCCGAGTTCAAATCCTGGATGTGTTAATTGCATTTCACTTAGCTCTAATACTCTTGGGAAAGGTATGAATCCTACTCTCCCTTCAGCTATGGATAAATAGTAGGGCAGATTGGACTCTTTAACCTTGGTTAAGCAACCAGTCTAGGAGAGAAAAAAAATCTGAATTCAAACCTGATAAACCCTGCTTAAGAAATTGACCCTATAATTCAAATAAGTGTATTCTTTTATATGCGTTCTTATTTAATTTCGTTAGTCTTTCTAATGTTATATATTTCATTAGATTAAAACTTACATAGTATTATCTGCGTTATTCGGACTATTGTCCCCATCTTCATTGTTATTTGTACAACGTTTCGGCCGATATACCCTCCGGCCTTCTTCAGGTATTTCTTGTCGGACTCGGGAACCTTCTCGGACTCGGGAACCCTCTTGTCGTAATCGGAAGCCATCACGGAACTTTGAACCTAACCCTTCAAAGTTCCGTGATGGCTCCCGATTACGACAAGAAAGTTCCCGAGTTCGAAAAGAAGGTTCCCGAGTCCGAGAAGGTTCCCGAGTCCGAGGAGGTTCCCGAGTCCGAGAAGGTTCCCGAGTCCGACAAGAAATACTTGAAGAAGGCCGGAGGGTATATCGGCCGAAACGTTGTACAAATAACAATAAAGATGGGGACAATAGTCCGAATAACGCAGATAATAATAATCATCAAGCCTCATCTCAAACATTCAGAGAAATTGATCCTTCTAAGATTAATTGAAGGCATAGATGACGTTCCATATAAGTCTTATGGAGCTGGGAATTCTTCTTTTAGGGTCTGGAACTTAAATTTGGAGATTTCGTGTCTGGTCTTCCATTAGAGATTTCTCGTCTATCAAAAGCCCTGGGCCATTTGTAGTTTTTGGATAAATAACCCAAGACTTATATTTTATTTAGAAATCCCCATCTAGACTAACTCCGCAGAGTGTGAGTATGGGATCGCGCTGATCGTGACTTGCTATCTCTGTGGCTTGCACAGTACTGATCTAACTAACTCTTTCAAATCAAAACCGGAAGAGCTTTTTGTTTCTCATTTCTCGACTAATCATTCCTGACCGCAAGTATTTCATGACAAAAGAATGGGCGGATATAGTTTAAGTTTAAGACTCAACGACGAATCCTCTAAATTGACCGTTAGACTGTGCCATACTTACCTGCTTCGAAGGAATATTTTTATCTTTTTTAATGTATTTTTCCAAATAAAGTTTGAGAAAAAATGAGTAGAGCAAAAAGATGTCTGTTATAGTTATAATTATCATAGTTTGTAATAGTCCACTCAGTACTATCGAGTTACTTTCACATTTTATTCTATATCTCTTGGCATGTACTGCATATTGGGGATTCTTTTCTCTCTAGTAAAGGATGATGGGTAATGTAGGTGTGGCCTATGTGATGGCGAGTCAGAACAATCTGTTCTCTTCTATTTTGTTGTATTTTAAGTTCCATTCTCCAATGTTAGGTTTCATGTTTTACTACTACAGCTAGTATCTACTAGTTAAACATTGGTCATTTGTATTGTGTCTAAATCTCTTGGCATGTACTGCATATTGGGGATTCTTTTCTCTCTAGTAAAGGATGATGGGTAATGTAGGTGTGGCCTATGTGATGGCGAGTCAGAACAATCTGTTCTCTTCTATTTTGTTGTATTTTAAGTTCCATTCTCCAATCATTTTAAAAGAAATATTCAACATTTATGTTTTATGCGTTTTGTTTTAGTCTAGAATATTTTGGGCATTGTATTTTTCTTTAGAACTAAATTTATTCTTTTAAAAGTAATTAAATACACCCTACGATAATAAGTTTATTTGGTATATTGTTAACAGGGTACCATGATAGATATGCCCTTAGTAACATAATTTCTTGTACATCACATTAAAACTAATACAAAGATTTATTTATATTATTACTACCACTATTTTTATCTACCCTACCCATTTAGATAAAACAATCATTTTAAAATTGATATAAATTTTGTTCTATTCAGCATAGTCAATGTATTTACTAACATTTAACTTATTCCATTTTGATATTAAGAATTAAAATGTAATTTTTATATGAATTAAATTTGCCTAACATAAAATGTATTGAATGTTAATAGATCTAAAAAAATTTAAGTAATCCATTTATTTTTTTAAAAACATTAACAAACTATATCAAAACAATTTTAATACAAACAAGACTTAAAAAGTTAATCATTTTCATGTTTTACCATTACAGCTAGTATCTACTAGTTAAACATTAGTCATTTGTATTGTGTTTAGTAGTGGTCATTATTTTAACTGGTTTATTGACCAGTTTTATAGTTGGCATTTTTCTGTCTGTGAAAGACGATGGTGAGGTGTCCAAAATTTTTTTTAAAATCTGACTGCGCCAGTGGCTGAACTGGCCAATTTTTGAATGGCAGCCTCTGGTGCAATCACTGCACTCTAGAGTAGGTCAATTTTGAAACTGTAATGTCTCCCATATGGCAAAAGTTGCAAATTAATATTTAAAAAACTACCCCTCAAAAAAAGTTGTTTAGCTTGCAGTATTGAACATTGCGATCTCGTCAGTTTTTAGAATCCTGCAAAGTCGTTCAGAGTTTCGCTAGATTTCGGTTTTCTTGTAGCAAGTGAATGTCTCCCAAAATTCTCATTCAGTCTTGACAAAAATGGCGTCCAACCTAGTACTAAATATCAATATATTTTGTTCCAAGAAATAAATCCTTATTTATTCTTGATATTTCTTAGTTCTTCAAAAAACTAAGAATGTTGGGTTATTTCCTAGTTAAGTAACATGATATTACAGGGTGACCCAGAAAAAAAAACAGAACCCAAATTATGTATTTTCCCATTAAACTAACCCTAAACCTAACCCTAAACCCTAACCCTTACCCTACTCCCCCTTGTTGAGTAACATGATATTACAGGATGACCCAGAAAAAACAGAACCCAAATTATGTATTTTCCCATTAAACTAACCCTAACCCTAACCCTAAACCCTAACCCTAACTCTAACCCCCTAGTTGGGTAACATAATATTACGGGGTGACCCAGAAAAAAAACAGAACCCACAAAGTTTGTGATAAAACTGTTAATTTTCTTTTTTTTTTTTAAGTTTAAGTTTAACAAGGGTTAGGGTTAGGGTTAGGGTTGTGGTTTAGGGTTAGTTTAATGTGAAAATAAATAAATAATTTGGGTTCTGTTTTTCTGGTCAATCATTTTACTCAACTAGGAAATAACCGATTTTTTTTACAATTAGTAGTAAATTACAAAACATGAATTTTTCAAAAAAAAATCATGCTGAAAATTTGCACATGAAATGTGTTATTTTTAATACTGCGTGTGTAATAATATTGTACATGACAAAATTGGCTTGCAGCTACTGAAGGCAGACTTGGTATTTACTCAAACTGTTAGCCACTAGTAGGATGTGTCACAAGTACAGGGCATCCAACAATGATCAAACTCGGTCTTACCGGAGAATAGAATATCAAGTTAATCACAATATCGATTTTCAAAGAGATCTTGTTAATAAATAAGATTATTTATTCCATGTATTAATGATATTGAGTATAAATCCAATACTCATCGATAAACTTACGCAATTCCTCAGTGTATTGTGACGTAATCAGTGACGTAATTTCGGTTCCAGACAGACACCGAATCTCCATTATAATAAGATATATTATTTCATTAAGTTTTGGGCCTTGCAGAGGGTGCTTATATTTGCAAGTATTAAAGATGGGGACAACAGTCCGAAAAATCTAAACACCGTATTTGACGGCATATAAGACGCACCCCCATTTATGCAGGTCAGATTCAGGAAGAAGTTATGGGACCATATGACCTTTAGGCACCCCTTTTGTGATCTCGATTCATAAGCACATTTTTTTCATTTACACCGTCAACATCCGGTTGTT
>CM042174.1:23579478-23619478 GCA_023376005.1 Doryteuthis pealeii | reverse complement strand
AAAAGGAAAAAAAGAAAGAAAGAAAAATGAATAAAAGAAAGAAAAAAGAAGAAAGTAAGAAAGAAAAAGAAAGAAAGAAACATAGAAGAAAAAAGAAAAAAAGAAAGAAACAAACACAGAAGAAAAAAGAAAAAAAAGAAAGAAAAAAGAAGAAAAAAGAAAGAAAGAAAAAAAGAAATACAGATGAAAAAGAAAGAAAGAAAAAAGGAAAAAGAAAAAAAAGAATGAAAAAAGAAAAAAGAAAGGAAAAAGAAAGAAAAAAGAAAGAAAAAGAAAAAAGAAAGAAAAACAAAGAAAGAAAGAAAAAGAAAACAGAAAGAAAAAGAAAGACAGATGAAAAAGAAAGAAAGAAAAAAGAAAAAAGAATGAAAAAAGAAAAAAGAAAGAAAATAGAAAGAAAAAAGAAAGAAAGAGAAAAGAAAAAAGAATGAAAAAAGAAAAAAGAAAAAAGAAAAAAGAAAGAAAGAAAGACAGACAGAAAGAAAGAATAAAGAAAAAAGAAAGACGACACAATTCTATCACTGATCACACACACATACCAATCAATACACACATAAATACACTTACACATACATACACACACAAACATACACACAGACATACACATATATACACATACCTATCCATACACACATAAACACAACGCGGACACACAACGCATACCCACAAAAAATGAGGGTGACGGATTAATTCCTTGAAAGACGACTCAATTCTATAACTGATCACACACGTAAACATAACTATCCATACACACATACATACACTTACACATACATACACACAAACGTACACACAGACGTACACATATATACACATACATATCCATACACACATACACACAACGCATACACACAACGTATGCACACAAAAAATGAGGGTTGACGGATTTATTCCTTGAAAGACGACTCAATTCTATCTGATCACACAGCTACTCATACCTATCCATACACACACATATACACACACAAACATACACACAGACGTACACATATATACGCATACATATCCATACACACATACACACAATGCATACACACAACGCATACACACGCACACATACCCACAAAAAATGAGGGTGACGGATTTGTTCCTTGAAAGACAACTCAATTCTATAACTGATCACACAACTACACATACATATCCATACACACATACACACACGTACACATACATATCCATACACACATACATACACTTACACATACATACACACACAGACATACACGTTTATACATATTCATATCCATACACACATACACACAACGCATACACCCCAAAAATGAGGGTGACGGATTTATTCCTTGAAAGACGACTCAATTCTATAACTGATCACACACGTACACATACATATCCATACACACATACTTACACTTACACATACATACACACTCAAACATACACATATATACACATACATATCCATACACACAATTTATACACACAACGCATACACGCGCACATACGCACAAAAAAATGAGGGTTGGCGGATTAACGCCCCAGAAAAGACACAATCTGATCACTTCTATTATCATCACGTTCTATTTGATTCACACGTCGACGTTGCAGGATTTATATTTCAGGATTAACCGGACCCCATTTTACAATGTTTGGTTTTACAGGATTTTTGTGTGCAAAAGTGTTGCCTTTTGGGTTTTGTCTTCCTTTTTTGTTTCTCGGACTGGGGTGGGGGTTAGGGGGTGTTGTTTTTCAAAACGATAACTTATGGTGATCAGCTAGAGTTCAACAAACGAGGGAACGAAAGAAAACGGAGATGGTGTCGTAGACTTGATGAAAAGATACGAGGGACGCGTTGAGTTCCGCGTTCAACTCCTGTTTAACCAGGGGGTGGCGGTCAAAGTTTGGGTACCGCACATGTATGCCGAAATGAAGGGTTTTCTTAATGAAATAGTGGGATATTGTGAAAAGAATCTGGCACCTATTACTTAAGCAAAACATTTATAATCTAGATATAGATATAATATAAATAATTCATTTATATATAATATATATATATATTATATATATATATATATCACGACTCTAACCACTAGCCCACGCGCCTCCATATATATATATATATCTTATTATAATGGAGAGTGTGTGTTTTTCTGTCTGTAACCGAAACTATATTACTATTCAAGTAACAATTCCCTTAGTTATTTACGTCACATCCTCCATGATTTTATTTTTATTCAAACCTCAATTATTAATAAAATTGTTTTACATTATTAATACTGTTGACAATATCTACCAATTATTAACATGCAATTGTATTTATATATACAAAATATAGTGGTTTGCAGTGTGAAGGGAAAGCTAATTTGCATATTGATATTAAAAATTTGATTTTAATAAATATGTGCTTAGTATTATTGATTTCTAATTGTTTGGATTTTATCTTAATGAATATGAGCAAAAATCTCTCCAATAAATCCATTAACAATATTAACAGTAATTCTATTCTTTACTTCCTAATTTAACTAAATAGTTAAATTATGAAAACTTAGCAATGAAAGACGGGAGGGAAGAAAAAGCAAGTTATAGTTGTTTCCCGTCTGTTTCAAATCTTTTTATCGGCATCTTATTTAGTTCCATTACCCTTTCTAAGTTAACAATATTTTATTACATTAAGACTTAAATACTTGCACCCGGAGGGTGCACATATTTGCTAGTATATATATATATATATATATATATATATATATATATATATATATATATATATGGGTAAAATAGTAGGGTAGACTGGGCTCTTTAACTTTGTTTAAGTAACCAGTCGAGGAGAAATAAAACTCTGAATTCAAAATCCTGAGGTCAGTCGTTGATTGGGTTTGATGCATTCCTTGTGCGCCAATTCTTTCCTATCGACTGTGCCAAAAAGTGCGGAATGGTCCAACACAAGCTTTCACCACTATAAACAAAACACTGTGTTGGTTGTTCACTGAATGAACACTCATGCGTCGAAAATCGACGAGTCCATATATATTAGTAATAGAGATTCGATCTGATTTTGGCTGTAACCAAAACTACGTCACTGCTTATGTCACATTATCCAAAATCCTCAATACATAGAATAAAGAACAAACTTGTATCATACACACTCAAAACTTGAATATGCCGCCTCGGACGGTCCTTATTGTTTTTTAAAACAAGTTTTGATAAATGTATGTCCGGTATTATAAATGTGTATATAGTTTGTTTTATCTAATTTATACACATATAATGGGCTGTTGTGTGAATCTGTATGTCCGGAAGAAACTTCGAAAATAAAACAATCAACGACTAAGTAATATATATATACACATTAAATATCACCATGGCTTGGTTTTTGAGCAAAAATAATAGAGATGTTATTTATATTCATGAAGATAATTAATAAAATAAAATTTAAGTGAAAACATTTCATTTAATATTTTAGATAGTAGACATTAACATTTCTTTTCAGAGTAGCTGGATCAATGCAAGGTCTATTTTTTTTACATAGGGATTTAAATGGGGCATCCCACGAGGATTCAACTCACGATTTAGTAAGATGGATCTGCGGGACTAACTTAAAAAGCCCCCTCTACCCAGGCGGCGCCGGGTAGCCGTTGCTAGTATATATTTAAAGTTATCTAATGTATAGAATTTTACGAGAAAATTATTCACAAACAAGGAATAGTAATTTTATCAGTATCAAAAGATTAATTAAGGTTTACAAATAGATAAATACCTACGATTTTGATTGTTTGTTTATTGATTTTAACGGCATATCAACCAATCTGGGGTTATGTCATGCCTAACGGTTAGGAAGTTATACATATCGTGTACTTATATTTATACTTTTTAGTAATTGGTTTTAGCAATGTGTTAGCATTATTGGGGATTATGTTGTATGGTATTGATTTGTTTCATGTCTATATTCAATGGTATAATTTTATTTCCCTAAAAAAAGAGAGAATATCCTCCATGTTGACATTTTCAAACAGATCTTTCATATTGTTTGCTTTAAAATAACGGTTTCTGGTGTGAGCAAGAAACCTGTATTCCATGAATAAGTGTTTAACTGTCAAAGGTGTTTGACATGTTCCACATTGTGGTTATTGTTCTTGTTTGAGTATATTGGAGTGTGCTAGTCTTGTATGACCAATGCGTAATCGGGACACAATGACTTGTTCCTTGCTAGAATTCCTTAAAGTTGGTCTCCAGCCTCCCGAAGTGGGTTTGATTAGGAAGAGTTTATTGTGGATGGTGTTATTCCAGTGTTGTTGCCATTTTGTACGAAGGAATCTATTAATTTTAGGTTTCAAATCAGTATATGGTATCTTGAAATTGTCGGGGATCAAATCCAGAGCCGATTTAGCTGCGGAGTCTGCTCTTTCATTTCCCCTCACTCCTATATGACTTGGGATCAAAATAATTATTTAATTAATGATTAATAAATGCACACAATATTTTATTTGAGACAGAACTAAATTTCTATTTCAAACTGTTTTATTTATTTTTCATTCCTTAAATAAATTTGATGATTTTACTTACTTATGATACAAACCTTCTGACATTGAATTTTTAACTGAAAAGGCCATTTTTAGCCATTTTTTAAATAAATCCTTATAGGAATGGGGCTCTGGATTTAGTAAATTCTCAACGGGATGTTAAGAGTTAATAAAGATATACAGTTCATTCAATTGTGGCATATGGACATCTAATATATTGCAATGGAGGTATCAGAATAATATCAATTAGAATAATTTTGTTTATTTTTTTACTGTCAAAAAACTACAATGTGATAAGTAATAATTGATCTGCGAGATTAACTTTTAAAAAATCCCCCTCTGCCCAGGCGACGCTGGATAGCCACTTCTAGTATAATATAAATGATTCATTTATATATCTAGATAATAAATTAGAATAATTTATAATAAACTATTTCAATTTTTAAATGCATATCACGATGTCATTGTTTCTATTAACCTTAACTTTTAACTTAACTAATCAAGTCATTTTATAATTTAATAAAAATATACAATTCATTCAACTGTGATATATTGATATCTAATAGATTGCAATGGAATTATCAGAATAATAATAATTAGAATAATTTTGTTTATTTTTTAGTGTAAAAAAACTACAATGGTTAAATTACAAAAATAATAGTACCATGTACTTGCTTGGTTACCTCATTTCAGGAATGAAGTCGCCTCCTTTAGAGGAAACAGATACTTTTTACAATATCACAATTTTTTAAGGGAACCAACCTTTTCAGTATAGATGTCCAGTAGCGCTTGAATATACCACAGTATGGTCTCCCTACCGGTAAATTAGTAGAAGGCACCCGATCGGTAGGGAGACCACGCCTGCGATTTAAAGATGTCTGGATATGAAGACATGCCACATCGTCACCAACACATGGGAGGCTTATGCAGAATACCATATGACCTGACGCCTTCTAGACAAACAAAGAATGGAAAGGAGTGAAAAAGAGAGGGAAAAAGCCGCCGCAGAAAAGAGAGTCATAAGGAAGGAGAGACAACAGCATCTCCAGCAGGCATCACCGTTTGTTTTCAATCACTGTACCAGAGATTTGTTACATAATTGTTAGTAACCTAACACTTATTTACAGTAGTGTAGAAACCAAAATGGCTGTTATAAGTTGCAGCCAGCGGCCTTGAAGTATTGGGTGAAACGGCTTGACCTCATCCTGATCCTTCCGGTGGATACCGTGAGAATCGGTGGAGAAGACCCTCTTCCGGTTTAGATTATAAACAGAGTTTAGTTCAGTATCGGCCAAACCACGAAGGTGGTAAGTCGTGTTAAGCGCACTGCCGACTCAATCTGCGCAGGTAGTCTGGTGGGGATTTCGGAATAAGATATGATCTAAAGCAAATCGAAGTATTGGGTTATTATCTAAAAACTACCAATGACACAGGGCTTCTGATAAAGAGAAATTCCCAATGGAAGACCAGGCACGAAGTCCCCAAGACGAAGTCCAGATGCTAGAAGAAGAACGTAAGATACCAAAGATGAGCAGAAGAATAATAGAAGTAAAGAGAGTTTACAACAGATTGCTATTCAAATATTGGTCTGTTCTGCAACTCACGCAGTTGCAGATTTATTTATTTTTAAAGTGGACACTTCGCCATCGTATTTAGTAGACAGAAGGACACCAACAACAATACCACAGTATGATACTTTGACTATATCGTTTAAAATTTTTCTAGTTCCTATAACGTAACATACCTTTATAAAGAAGTTTAAACAGTTTGACACGACACAGAATTTGCCTCGGCGTTAAAGAAAACCCAAATCGTCACCGAGAACTGCACGAAAACTGTGTAGAAAGGTTATTATAAATCCAAGAGATTGTATTTGACTTCATATAAGACAAACCCCCATTTCAGCAGGTCAGATTCAGGAAAAAGGTTTTTAGTGTATTTGAGCATATATTGTTGAAAACAGTCTAGCTGTGCATTACACAAGCAGAAACATAGCTGTATAGAAGCAATTTGGCAGTACAGGCAAGCAATAAGCATACACAAGACATCTCAATAGCAGGAAATAGTAATAAAAATAAAATCATCTTAAGGAGGTCTCAAACTTCACATACGATGTATAAGACGCAGGGCAAAATTTTCATCCAAAATTTTAAAAAAGGGCGTCCTATATGCCGTCAAATACGGTACATCGCCAAAAGTTTTGATACGATGGGTATCAGCGAAAGTATTCGCACAATACAACGTTGTTTGAATTGAAGTGGGTTGTATGGGAAGAGACCACAACGGACCGCTCTTCACAAATAATGTCGCATTTTTGCTCGGTTAAATTTTACTAAAACGTTTTTGAAGGAAGAAATTTACTTTTGAGAACAAGTATCATGTAGCGATGAAACAAGAGTTGAGCCTTTTGAACATTATGATGTGTAGCGTAATTAGTGTGGTCTATGGGGATTGAAAGGAGAAAGAGAAGAAAAAGAAAGGTTAAAATTTGGTAAGAGTAAACACTAAGCGGGGTGCCAGTAATTTGACTGACGAATGACCCCGGAAATAGATTTTAAAATAAAAACGGAAGTTCCTGGTTTTGACCGGAAACGGATGCGACGCCGGAACGAGAAACGTGAAGAGAAAATCTGTCTCTTGACCCTTGGCTCTAGTGGGACTCAAACGTTGGTCCCGGTCCCTCGTATAGGTGTGGGACATCAATACAGACACCACATGATACTATGTTAGAAACGGAAGTTCAGGGTTTTGACTGGAAACGGATGTGACGCCGGAACAAGAAAGAGGAGATGAGAAAATCTGTCTCTTGACCCTTGGCTCAAGTGGGAGTCAAACGTTGGTCCCGGTCCCTCGTATAGGTGTGGGACAGCAGAACAAACAGAACATGATACTATGTTAGAAACGGAAGTTCCGTGTTTTGACTGAAAACGGATGTGACGCCGGAACGAGAAACGTGAGAGGAGAAAAAATCTGTCTCTTGACCCTTGGCTCTAGTGGGACTCAAACGTTGGTCCCGGTCTCTCGTATAGGTGTGGGACAGCAATACAGACAGAACATGATACTATGTTAGAAACGGAAGTTCAGGGTTTTGACCGGAAACGGATGTGACGCCGGAACGAGAAAGGGGAGAGGAGAAAATCTGTCTCTTGATCCTTGGCCCTAGTGGGAGTCAAACGTAGGTCCCAGTCCCTCGTATGGGTGTGGGACAGCAGTACAGACAGAACATGATACTATGCTAGAAGATAGAATAATTTGAGAATCCAGTCTCTCTCTTTCTCTCTGTCTTTCCTTCTCTCTGAAAAAGAACCGACGAGCCTAGAAATAAATACACAGCCTCTTGGGACTATACAACTTGCGTGTATGTTGTTTCTGAACTAACGATTATTACTACTACTAAGGGTGACTACAACTTGAGTTGGCCTATGCGACAAACACCGTTCTTGTACCGTGACCATCGTTATGCTACAGATGTACAGAAGATTTGGCACAAGAAAGGTGGAGCTTTCCTCCCAAATACCAAAGAGGCAACATTAAAAGATGAAAACGGTTCGATGGTGTTTTGGGGTTTGTTTGTTTGTTTCTTTTTATTTTTGTTTTTTAAATATTGAACAATATTTCGATTTATGAAAATCATCTTAAGAGCTTGTTTATACTCCAGCCTTATCAATAGCGGAGACGAAAATAATATGAATTTAAAACGAAAACATTGATGTTGCAAAAAAGTTATGCGGAAGTTTCAAATATAAGCAACTGCCAACGTTTTTCTCGGTCAGCGACAGTTATGTATCTCTTATTGTAACAGTTTTTGAAAAAAAAAAGACATATTCCAAACTCGATGAAAGACAAATAAACAAGCTTTTTTTTTTATAAATCGAAATATTGTTCAATATCAGCTATGAATATGATATAAAATCTTTTCACTTTAACAGCATATTGTGTTGTTTTCATATCCTTTTATCTATACTCATATATATATATATATATATATATATATATATATATATTATATATATATATATATATATATATATATATCATACTAAACAATAGTTCTTTACAAAGCATGAGCGTGTAGACAGAACCCAACTCACTATCAATCTGGGACTCTTTCATTAACCCTTGAGTGTTTGATCCCTTGGTTGAGAGGAGCCCTCATGGGCTACGCCCTGGGCATGCAGTAGATATTTAACAATGTCCGACTCACTTCTTCGTTTTAACACCTCTTCCTCGAATGCAGTCACGAGATTTTAAAACGGCGGCTCCTTTCGACATCGACAGCAGAGATTTTCCCCCTTGCGCTAGTCACCACCGCTTTTGTACCGGACGAGTGACGTGATCACGTAGCGAACAAGGTGTGAAGGCTAAGATTTATAGGTTTTCTTGGCCGGCCCTTAAGGCGATTCCCCCCCCCCTTCACTGTTAAAAATACACAATGCCACCTCTTCTCTCTCGCGCGCGCTGCGATTTTTCCCCTTACGAGGCTGAATCAAAGGTTTTGCAACATTTTCGTAACGGGATGCACAATATGGCATCTCTCGGATACTTTTTGGTTTGGTTTAGTTTGGTTTGGTTTGGTTTGGTTTACGGCATATCAACCTCAGTGGGTCATTTAATGCCGACAAAGTTTCACTGGTAAAAATACACAATGCCATTTCTTCTCTCGTGCACAATTCCACATACAAACGCAAACACACACGCATATTTTTTTTACGCTGGCCTGCGTTGAAAAATTGTTTCAAAGGTCAAAGATTTAACAAGTGATATATAATCGCTATAATTTTATGCTGAATTAAAAAATACCATTCATTGTGTGTTGTCAGGTCTGGTTTTTAATATGTGCTTCACAAGTTGTACAGAATAACACTTATTCAAAAAGACTCTTATTTTCACAAAAAACAGAGTTATGATACTGTTCTATACATTTCAAGTAAGGTTAGTTTTGGTTTGTTGTGTTTTGTTTTACGGCATAATAACCTCAGGGGGTCATTTAATGCCGATAAAGTTTTGAAATAAAGTCATTCTTAATGGATAATCAATTTTGTTTATAAACTTATGCATTTCTATTTATTTTGTAGCGGAAATATGTGCTTTTAACATGACTTGACCTTAAAAGTATGTTCGTGTGTGTGTAAGAAAATACATGAATATAGTTTGCGTGTGTGAGTGAGGGAATATATATATATATATATATATATATATATTATATATATATATATATATATAAGTGTATTTTGGCAGCATTTCTTTTTTTAAGCATGTTGTGTTAAACTGTACAGACAATTCTTGTCGGACGAGTTTTTGTTCGATCCTTTCTAATTTTCTGCGCATCTTTTTGGTGTCAGGGTGGAACTGGTGTAACAGTCCACCAAAGGTTTCATTACGAGCGCTTTCGGCAATACGATTTGCCATCATCACGTAGGAAACTGATGGTATGTTCCGTGTCTCGTTTTTAAGGAGAACGAGCAGTAGCGTAGGAATTGGAAGTGGGAGGTAGTAACAATTGGTAGGGGGAGGTTGTACGAATTGGTAGTAGTTCGAACGAACGATGCAGTAGTGATTTTTTTTTTGGGGGGGGGACAAGTTGTGAGAAGGGAAGGTAATCGTGGAAGGTGGATAGGCGGGAAATTATAGCATTTGAGAACATGTTGACTTAATTCAAAGTTTATTTTGTTTAAGGTATATATATAATATATATATATATATATATATGAATTTTCCTTTATATTTTTCTCTTTATAAAGACCGCTCTATTAAAAAGGTCGAAACAGATTCTGTCAGCAAACTATTAACATCATTTGTTTTTTTCTAAAAAAATGTTAAATTAATACTGTCGGATTAACTTCCATTTACTTCATATTGTCTATTGAAAAAACAAAATATCTGGATTTGTACATCTCGGAGGCTAATATGATCTACAACACTACGGATTCGTCAACACTACAAATTCTTGAAACTTTACATCTTTCTTCAATTGTGCTGTGGAATTTTAACTTACTTTTTGTAGCTGGAATGCATCATGAACATTTTTGATACACTTTTATATATTTTTACTCTTTTGAGTTTTTACTATGGATTATAATGCTTCTGTTTTTTTTAAATAAAATTTATTTTATTTTTCACACAGAATACGCATTTTCCAGCATCGAATACCAGCGTTCGTTTGTACCCCTCCTTCTAACGGTTATTTATTCCGTCTTTCCTTCATATTTTGCTCTTGATGAAGACCGCTCTATTAAATGGTCGAAACACATTCTGTCAGCAATTATTAACATTAT
Organism: Doryteuthis pealeii; assembly: GCA_023376005.1. Lineage (NCBI taxonomy): Eukaryota > Metazoa > Mollusca > Cephalopoda > Myopsida > Loliginidae > Doryteuthis > Doryteuthis pealeii. Next base: position 23,608,728 of record CM042174.1, on the reverse strand, counting down.
TTGTTTTTTCTAAAAATGTTAAATTCATACTGTCGGATTAACTTCCATTTACTTCACACACACACACACACACACACACACACACACACACACACATATATATATATATATATATATATATATATATATATATATATAAAGTGTGTGTGTGTGTGTGTGTGTGTGTGTGTGTGTGTGTGTGTGTTAAATCTTGATGTTTCTCGTGTGCAGTATTTTGGAATTAATTTCAGTTTTTTTTTTCTGGGAAAAATTTATTGTCTCCGTTTGGATTGATTAACATTTTGAAAAAACCCACAAGTTTAAAATGGAAGTCTAGGAAGTCATTTTATCAAAAAAATTTTCTTTTTTTTAATTTCTTATTTCTTTATTTCTTTATTTTCTTATTTTTTTTATTTTTCTTTTTTTTTTTTTTTTTCTTTTTTTTTTTTTTATTTCTGATTTTTTCATTTTTATTTATTTATTTCTCTTTTTCTTGTTCACAACCGGTGTCTATTAGAAAAGGAAAAAAAAGAAGTTCACTTTGAACTCAGACAGATATATGATGTCTTTTTTGCACTTTTTCAAAAACATTTTTTTTTGTGGCCACGTTTTCTCACCCAAAAATACCACATGAGAAAATTTATTCTAATCCAGAATGAACTATCAAATATTTTAGAAGACTCTCAATTCATTTCTGAATGTGCGCCAAGCCAGCTTGGACTGTAGAATACGCCGACTGCACCTCTGCAGTGGGTAAGACTGTTATAACTTATGAGAATCATTAATTGGGAGCGTACCTGTAAGTTAGAATTTTAAATAAAGTCCGTTAGAATTAAAAGCGGAGGCGGGTAATTTTTCATAACCGTTGTGAGTTATAATTGACATTTTTTGATGATCCCAACTGACCTCCGGGTACAGAGACGGGGGGAATAGTTAGTTTAGTTATTAGATTCGACCCTAACTAGGAAAGAAAAATGACGTGCTAGTCTTCTCTCTGGGGTCCAAATCTCAATCCCCGCGGGGGAATGAATGGAATAATGGGCTAATAAAACTTGATCAAGAAAACCAAAGTCTGGTTGATTATTAAATATAAAACCAATGACTAGCCCCAAAAAAGACCTCTAGAAGAATTAGAAGATTGTAGAATAGAAGAATTAGCAGAGAGAATATCAGCCCTTAGATAGAAATCAATTCAACTAGACAACAAGATGTCGACGAGAGAAGAGAAGAAGAAGAAAGAAGAGAAGAAGAAGAAGAAGAAGAAGAAGAAGGAAGAAGAAGAAGAAGAAGAAGAAATAAGCAACAAGTAACCAAAGTAATCAAGTAATAAGACTGAAATCCATAATAACCTTTCCTGACATTAAATAACCTACAGAGGTTGATGTGCCGTTAAACAAAACTCAAACTCAAACTTGAAAACAATTGAATTCACAAAAAGAATGAATAAAAATATCTTCGATATAAAATAACCCAACAAGTGTTGAAATACCGTCAAATCTAACCAACTAACTAACCTGAGTTCTAGCAAGGGTTCATGCCTGTACACCTTACCTGATAGTTGGTACGGTCGAAACATTTGGTAACATTTTAAAAATCGAGCTTTGAAAGCCATTTTTTCTTTTACATGTAAGCGCGCTATTAGAGAAACAATAAACATGTGTAGCAACATTGAAAATTAATAAGATAACATTGAATTTGGTATTTTTAGCAAGCCTCCAACAGGTCTAATAATGCCTGATAGTTTGCAATTTTGAAAATTTTGCTTAAATTCATATACTTTAAAATCAACGCTGAAATCCTTGAAAAATACGTCCTGTTTTGACTATGTTTTGACGCATGTAAAAAAATTAAATAATAAAAAAATCTTGTAGAACGTCTTAAAACTATAAAATTAACGTTACAACTGTTGTTTCTAGCAAGAGTTCATGCCAGCACACCTTACTTGATAGTTGGTACGGTCGAAACATTTGGGAAAATTTTAGAAATCGAGCTTTGAAAGCTTTTTCTTTTACATGTAAGCACGCTATGAGAGAAACAATAAACATGTGTAGCAACATTGAAAAATAATAAAATAACATTGAATTTGGTATTTTCAGCAAGCCTTCAACGGGTCTAATAATGCCTGATAGTTTGTGTTATATCTCGAGATGTAGAAAATACAAAATGATAATAAAAACAGTGAAATATGTTTAACATATAACAATATTTGTTTTATTTATTCTCACTGACAGGGAATACAGTGGGATGGTTTGGAATAGAATTCAACTATATGTTGCATGTGCGTGTTCGTCACATGGACCGTCCTTTGTGTTGTCATGTGTGTGTTCACACATGAGGCCAGTGGCCTTGTCTGCAGACTCTCTGCTTGTCAGTCTTTATTTAAAACAGGGTAGAAAATGCTTCTACCCTAAACAGACTTAACTAGCCCAACCGTGCTGACGCACGTCTGTACAGTCCAAAGTAATATGGCGGAATTCCCATATCCGGGTTCCCGTCAGTCCCTTCCTTATCAAAGAGGAGCAACTCTATTTTTGTTAGGTTTACCTAACAGTTTGCAACTCTGAAAATTTGGGTTAAATTTGAAAATATTGTAAACTACTCAACACTGCCCAGATCTCCAGAACCGGAGCCTCGGATGCAGGTTAGTGTCCTACACAGGGCACTGCTTTCGGGTGGGGTCTTACCCCTCTGCAGTGGATGCAGCCTGTATATTCTAAGCTCTGTGGAGTTTATGGAGGTGTTAATTGATGGTATTTTTGAAGAACCAAATTCTGCCTACAATATACGAGTTCTTGTACTTGGCTCTTGTTCAACCATTTCAAGTCAGGCGTCATCGACCCCAACAGAAACTCTCTCTGACCTTGGGTTGTCTTTGAGGCTGGTGTCATATTCCTTGAAACGTGTGAACCAGTTTTGTGCCACACGTTCGTTGACAGTTCCTGGGCCTTCCATATCAGTGACTTATTTTTCTGCGGTATAAAATATGCTTGCCATTTAACGAGGAGATAGTACTAATGCCTTTGACTGCCTGCTACGAGTATATATATATATATATATATATATATATATATATATATATATATATATATATATATTCGGCACCCTTTCTTGTCTGACCTAATTCCATATCAATTATCCATTCCCGACTCATTTAATTTAATATTTGACTTTTAATCGTTTCCGGGTGTAAATCTTGAAAAGCACCGGACGAAAGGGCCCTAGTTTTATATCAATAAAACAACTTTTTCCACTCTATTCCTTCTTTTTGTCTCCCACTAATTATCATTGCGTTGATCGCTATACATGATAGCCTTAAATATATCCTATATATATATGTGTATATATATATATATATAATATATATATATATGTGTGTGTGGTGTGTGTGTGTGTGTGTGTGTGTGTTTATCAGTTAAAAATCCCGCTTCAAGTTAGTTGGTGACGATGGCATAATGCTTAAAGAGCCTGACCGATGATGAATCGATCTGGTTTCCATCCCGGCTGGAGGTAGCTTACAAATGTCTAGCCACACTGAAAAGATGGGATACTTCGAAATACGGTGTCTGTGGATGACTATGTATATAATCATCCATAGACACGTGTTTCGACTTATCAAGTCTCTTCAATGTGGCTAGACATTTGTAAGCTACCTACAACCGAGATAGAATCCGGGTCGATTCAGCAGCAGTCGGACAGCTTAACCGCTCGGTTATCGTCACCCACAGAATGCGAAAGGGATTTTAACTGTTTTAATACACACATCTGTATGTATGTAAAGGCTGCCATAGAGTGCTCCATCCCTATTATAGGAGAGCGTTGCGTTTATATATATATATATATATATATATATATATATATATTTATATATATATATCGAAAGATGAAAAGAAGGAAAGAAAGAAAAGAAAAGACTGAGAGAGTGTTAAATCAATAATGATAATTAAATCATTATACTTTTTACAAATTGAACTAATGGTAATAGCTCTTAAGTAAACATAGCAAACCTTGTAATAATCAAACTATCATACTATGGTATGCTTGTATATATGCTGGAAGCGCGTGGTGTAATGGTTAAAGTCATGGGAAATGGACTCGTCACCCCGAGTTCATATCCTGATTGTGATAATTGCATTTCACTTAGCGCTAATACCCTTGGGAAAGGTATGAATCCTACTCTCCCTCCAGCTATGGATAAATAGTGTGACAGACTGGGCTCTTTAACCTTGATTAGGCAACCGGTTTCGGAGAAGGAAAACTCTGAATTCAAACCTGGTCACTACTAGAATAGATTCAGACCTACTTAGTGATCTATTTCACTGGGCTCTTTAACCATGATTAGGCAACCGGTTTAGAAGGAAAACTCTGAATTCAAACCTGTTGAACTCTGCTTAAGAAATTGACCTTGTGTCACATCCTGCTCGTGCGGAGGGGTTGGTAAATATGTATATGCTGTGGTATACTAGTGTATATGTATGAATCCGCCTGACTCCAAAACGGTCGATAAAATACGAAACAAGCGAACAAGCGAGAAAAGAAAGGATCTCGCTTCGACCACCCCTCCCCACAGCCACCATAATAGAGTGATCGGTCATTTGCTTGAGTAAGCCAATGCCTCGGCTTCTGGTTTCTCCTTGGCATGAGAAAGCCAAAGAGACTGTTGTTAGTGGGTCGAGGTGATAAGACGAACCAAAAAAAAAAAGAAAAGAGAGGCCGAACGAAGAGCGCTGACGGCAAAACATGTCCTTCGATTTGGGATCATTGAGGAAGCGACTGTAAGTGGTAGACGGACAAGTAGGGTTGATGGCCCTTTATGTTCTCTTCAAATCCCTTCGTCTCGTTTAACGGCACGAAGCAGAAAAAGCAGAAGGGCGAGATTAGATTCTAAATAAAAAAATTAAAAAAACATTGCATTTTTGCATTTTTAAGGAGAACTATCAGTTACAATGCATTTGTATGAGGAAAAAGAAAATTTATTGTAAATATCATTTTCAACGAAATTTACCGTAAAAAAATGTTCAATGCGTTTTTATAGTCAAAATAATTTCCAATGCATTTTTATAGTAAAAATAATTTCCAATACGTTTTATAGTAAAAATCATCTCCAATGCATTATTATTGTAAAAATCATATCTTTATAGTAAAAATCATTTTAAACGCATTTTTATAGCAAAAATCATTTTCAATGCATTTTTATAGTAAAAATCATTTTCAATGCATTTTTATAGCAAAAATCATTTTCAATACATTTTTATAGCAAAAATCATTTTAAGTGCATTTTGATAGTAAAGATCATTTCCGATGCATTATCATGGAAAAAATAATTTCCAATGCATTTTATAGTAAAAATAATTTTCAATGCATTTTATTGTAAAAATAATTTCCAATGCATTTTATTGTAAAAATAATTTCCAATGCATTTTATTGTAAAAATAATTTTCAATGCATTTTATTGTAAAAATTATTTCCAATGCATTTTATTGAAAAATAATTTCGAATGCATTTTATTGTAAAAATAATTTCGAATGCATTTTATTGAAAAATAATTTCCAATGAATTTTATTGTAAAAATAATTTCGAAGGCATTTTATTGAAAAATAATTTCCAATGCATTTTATTGTAAAAATAATTTCCAATGCATTTTATTGAAAAATAATTTCCAATGCATTTTATTGTAAAAATAATTTCGAATGCATTTTATTGAAAAATAATTTCCAATGAATTTTATTGTAAAATAATTTCCAATACATTTTATTATTAAAATAATTTCCTATGCATTTTATTGTAAAAATAATTTCCAATGTTATTTTTAGTTATAATGCATTTTTATATTAAAAGATATTCCTAATTTATTTTTATTGTCAAAAATATATGCAATGCATTTTAATAGTAAAGATAATTTCTAATGTATTTTTTATAGTAAAATCATTTCTAGTGCATAGTGGATTCGGGATCATTGTGGAAGCGAGTGTAAATGGGTCGATGGACAAGTATGATTGATAGCCTTTTATTTTCTCTTCAAATCCCTTCGTCTGGATTAACGGCACGAAGCAGAAAAAGCAGAAGGGCAAGATTAGATTCTAAAAACATTGCATTTTTGGAAATGAAACAAAGGAAGGACTTTGATTTTCTCGTAAGTAAAAAACGTTTTGAATGATTTTTATATTAAAAATTATTTCCAAGACACTTTATAATAAAATCATTTTCAACGGATCTTTTTTATTCTAACATCATTTGCAATTGATTTTTATAGTAAAAATCAGTTGCAACGAATCTAATAGTAGAAATCATTCCCAGTGCATTTTTATAGTAAAAATCATTTCCAGTGTATTTTCATTGTTAAAAATCATTTCTAATGCATTTTTATAGTAAAAATCATTTCCAGTGCATTTTCATAGTAAAAACCATTTCCAATGCATTTTTATAGTAAAAATTATTTCCAATGCATTTTCATAATAAAAATCTTTTCCAATGCATTGTTAAATTAAAAATCATTTCCAGTGTATTTTCATTGTTAAAATCATTTCTAATGTATTTTTATAGTAAAAATCACTTTCAATGCATTTTTAAAGTGAAAATCATTTCCAATGCATTTTTATAGTAAAAATCATTTCCAATGCATTTTTATAGTAAAAATCACTTTCAATACATTTTTAAAGTGAAAATCATTTCTAATGCATTTTTATAGTAAAAATCACTTTCAATGCATTTTTAAAGTGAAAATCATTTCCAATGCATTTTTATAGTAAAAATCATTTCTAATGCATTTTTATAGTAAACATGATTGTCCAACGCATTTTTATTGTAAGAATCACGTCCAATGCCTTTTATAGTAAGAAGTATTTACAATGCATTTTTATAGTAAAAATTATTTCTAATGCATTTTTATAGTTAAAAAGTCGAGCCACACTGATGAGAAGTAAACTTCGAAACACGTGTCTGTAGATGACTGGTATATATATATATATATATATATATATATATATATATATATATATATATATATATATATATACAGTGGTAACTTAACTTACAGGCTTAATTTTTTCTGCTCGTATATCAAATCTTGCCTTCTTTTTCGTTTTTTATCTTTTGTTCATTTTTTTTCTTTTTCAATTTATTTCTTTTTCTTTGTTTTTAAAATTTTCTAAATTTAACATTTTTATTTTCTTATTTTTATTTTCGATTTCTTTTCTTTTTTCTTTTTAAATTTTTTTTTCTTGATTTTCAATTTTTTCTTTTTTCTTTTGTTCTTTTTTTCTTTTCAATTTTTTTTTATCTTAATTTTTTAATTTTTTCAATTTTTTTATTTTCCATTTCTCTTTTTAATTTTTTAATTTTTTCTTCTTTTTTCATTTTCATTTTATCTTTTGTTCATTTTTTCTATGTTTTCTATTTCAATTTATTTCTTTTTCTTTTATTGCTAGTTTTTTTTGTTTTTTTTAATTTTTAATTTTTATTTTCAATTTTGTTCTCGATTTTCAATTTTTTTTTTTTTTCTTCTTTTTATTTTATCTTCTGTTCATGTTTTTTCTTTTTTTTTTAAATTTATTTCTTTTTCTTTGATTTTTTGATTTTGTAATTTTTTAATTTAAATTTGTTTTTCTATTTCTTTGTTTTTTTTTTGTTTTTTTTTGTTGTTTTTTTTAATTTCTTTCTTGATTTTCAATTTTTTTTTTTCTTTTCTTTTTCGTTTTATCTTTACTTCATTATTTTTTTTCTTTTCTTTCAGATAACCTACACAATGACGGATCTTCTCTGACGTATCGTTTCTCGGAGAAGATCTCCTCATTCTTATTGTAACCAGTGGTCAGTCGATAAAAAGAAATATATATATATCTATAGAGGACAATGAACAGTGAGCTGAAAAGAAGGAAGATCAGAGACGATCTAAAAATACAAAGCGAAAAAAAAAACCACAATAGAAATAAAAGAAAATGGCAAATGGCCCGAAGCGTTTGGACAACCCCACAATCCAATGGAAGCTTGTCGGCTTGACTGGATGAAGGTAGCCTCGTAAGCGTTGCACTAAGCCCCTTTTACGGAGCGTGTATCGATTGCTTTAAAGGTATTAGACCAACAGCGCTCGTTCGCTCGCTGGCGGGAGAGTGTGTGACGAGGCTGCGGGCGGGAGTCTCAGAATAGTACAATTCTTTTTACCCAAGAGGAAAGGGGCCTGGGAGCTTCCATGGAGCAGTTGGCCAATTGGCTATATTCAAAATGCTGGCAGGCATAGATAATCGGTCTGTTTCGCACTCAATCGTCAGTCTCCTTTTCACAGACACTCGTTTATTGATTACTCCGATGACGCTAAAGAGGAAATTCCTTCTTTTATTTCTCCAAAGAATTGGTTAACTATTTCTTAAAAATTTAAATTCTTTCTGCTATCTTTTGGAATTTCATTCTGTTTCTTTCGTCACTTTTTAATTTCATTCACTCTTCACCACACACACACACACACACACACACACACACACACACACATATATATATATATATATATATATTATATATATATATATATTCTTTGTTGGGGTACCAACTTTCTTGGCACAAAGGGATTCTAGGTTGGTCTTATGAGGGCGGGGAGAAATCTATAAATGTAAACTAAATTTGGCCATTTGCAAGTCTGAATAAAAAAAAACGTGGTCTGACGAAGCTCGGTGGGCCTCAGATACCCACGAGTGGAAATGGTCCATAATAACGATACCCCTGGTATTTAAGGCCTTTTTATTCACAAATATATATGTATAAAACTTTTAAAGAAAGAAAAAATTTAAACTGTCATTCCGTAATGAATTCATTTCGACCAAAAGCTCAAAATGCTTTTGAACATTTCTTTACGAAATTTTTTAAAATCCTTAAGAAACTGCCTCTTCAGACGAAGGATTTTTTAAAATTTTGTAAATAAAATTTTTAAAAGCTTTTTGAGATCGAAATAGATTTATTATGGAATAACGGTTTGTTAAGTTTTTTCTTTCTTTGAAAGTTAAATAATGCTCTGTATTCAATCTAATTTGTTGATTATTACATATTGAGCCCTCTTTATATAAATCATTGTATGAATATAAGTTTATACCTACAAGAGCATACAGTATGCTTATACAGAGAGATTTTGAGGATCCTAGGTGGAATCATCCCTTACTACCAGTCATTTGGATATATATATATATATATATATATTATATTATATATATATATATATATATATATATATATATATATTATATATATATTGAACGGATTTTGGCGTTGTTTAGCCGTTATTTTTCTTTCGAAATTGTGTCTATATATATATATATATATATATATATATTTTGCAAGTAAAACTTGCAAATCGTCGTCAAAATTAAAATGGAAACTTATTTGGTGGTGATCCCTGACAGTTTAACTACAGTGTTGCGAATTGGGGATTAAAGTTGTTTTTAATTACGTATTGCTTAAAAAAATTTAAAAAATTACTATACAGTTAATGTTGAAAAATATTTTTAAACCCAAGTTTAAGTGAAATTGTACATTGCAATACTAACACAAACAACTGAGATTAATGTGTCTACCCTTGGATTCAATAATTAATTTCAATGGTTAATTAAATGTATAGTAATTTGCGTTTTTTTAAGCAATACGTAATTAAAAAAAAAATCATTCCCAAATGTTATTAATCTGCTTTCTCTTTTTTGGGGACACATGGTGTCTGCCGAGTGGTTGGTTGGCTGGTTTTCTTTGATCTTAGCTTTTGGGTTGTCCCCTGTCTCTGGAAATTCACGACTCTTGTGGAAATAGTACGGGTGGGAGTTTTTTTTAGCTATGTTTGTGCTAATCTGCTATGAAGATAGCAACATGTAAATAATTTTAAAATTATATTTTTATTAATATTAAATTTGACTTTCCTTCATATAATTGGATTTTTGGATTCACACATTATATAATGGCTATATTACAGTGTGAAATGTAAACAGCCTCGCCCAGGATTTGAACTCGAGTCGATGAGTCCATTTTCTACTTTCTGTATAAGTCATTCTCGTGTAAATAGTCTGATATATGGAGGCGCGTGGCATAAGAGTTGTAGGAAATGAACTGGTCAACACGAGTTTAAATCCTAGACAAGGATGTTTGCATTTCACACCCTTGGGAAAGGTATGAATCCATATATTCTCACCCTTGGGAAAGGTATGAATCCATATATTCTCCCTCAAGCTATGGGTAAAATAGTAGGGCAGAATGGGCTCTTTAACCTTGGATAGCTAACCAGTCTAGGAGAAGGAAAACTCTGATTTTGGAAATCCTGAGGTCAGTCATTGATTGGGTTTGTGGTAACCCTTGATGCACCAATTCTTTCCTATCGACTGTGCAGATGGTCCAACACAAAACACTATAAACAAAACACTGTGTAGGTTTCTCGGAGTTTTTTTAGTTGAGACTTGATAATTAGTATGATTTGGATTATTTTGGACTATTGACTTCATCTTTATTGTTATCCATACAACATTTCGGCCGATGTGCTATCCGGCCTTCTTCAGGTATTTCTTGTCGGACTCGGACAAGAAATACCTAAATAAGGCCGGAAGGCATATCTACCGAAACGCTGTACGGATAATAATAAAGATGAGGACAATAGTCCAAATAATACTGTGTAGGTTGTTCATTGGGTCAAAATCGACGAGAGAGTCCATCTACTATGTGAAATGTACACAGCCTCGCTCAGGATTTGAACCCGGATCGACGAGTCTATTTTCTACTTTTTGTATAAGTCAATTTCGTGTAAATAGACTGATATTTAGTTTTGGTCAAGGAATCATTAATTGAAGAATTGAGCCAGACTTAGCACATCTAAACCAATAACAACTCAAAGGCGATTCATCGTTGTGTGATCGTGTGCATTAACTTGTTAAAGTCTCTCATTTTGTTGATACATTTCTCATATCATATCTCATTAATGTTTCCTCATAACCGGCCTTCGTGAAAGATGTCCGGGTGAAACGAGGGCCGTTCATGCGGATTCATATTAGCAACCCATTTCATCCGACGGACGAATTCGATACGTTCACGTGGACGTCTGTTTACGATACATTTGTTTACTGATAGAAGACGAATTATTTCTTTTTAAGGTTTTGTTAATTAAAACAGAAACCGGAAAGGAGACATGTTTTTTTTTTTCTTTTTTTTTTTTGTTGTTATCAGTCACGGTTATCCTTCTTTGAATTTCTTCCAATTGTTGTATACCCTTTTCATTACTTTCTTTCTACTTCTATTCTTCTTTTGTTCTTCTAGCGTCTCTTCTAACATCTCGACTTCGTCTTGGTGGTCGGTCGCACTTAACTCATTTCTTCTTCTTCATCAGTCTTGTTACCAAGACATTTACCAACCACAAAACCGGGTTATTTTCTTAAGCTTTTATTTACTTATTATTTTACTTAACTAAACATTTCACGTAACTAACATCTGACTAACATAGCGCGCGTATGCTGAGTTCCAGTTAAGGCAGGTTCCAGTTAAGGCAGGACATCTTCACTGCCTGACGTCCAACTGAAAACTGAGGACCCAACCAGGTCCCACGTGACTTCACGTATTTCGCTGGCTTTCTGTAATATTCCATGGAAAGTCCCGCTCGTGATATGAAAAGGGCCATCCCTTTAGAAATACAGGGGATTGGCAATAATCTTCGGTCTCTGCTCCAAAGAAGAATTTTATTTTTTTTATTTATTTGTTTGTTTGAGGAAGTTCGCTGATCAGGAAACTGGATGTACATTGTATCGTTTTCTTAGACTTAGAATTTTAACTTTATACTTGCTGTCTGACCTAAATTTTGTGAATTTTCTGGTTATATGAATTCTTCTTTTAAGGTGAATCCCATTATTTTGTAAAATCCGTCTGATGAGGCTGACCTCTTATGGATTAAAAATGTTTTGTTTTTTTTCATGTCGAAATTCTGGTCGAAATAAATTATTAATAAATTATATATATAGCAAATATATGCACCCTCCGGGTGCAAGTATTTAAGTTTTAATATAATAAAATATCATATTAGATTAGAAAGGCTAATGAAACTGAATAAGTATGCAGATAAAAAGATTTGGAACAGAGGGGGTATGATTGAAAAATAGAACAACTTTGAAAGTAACTCTTCCACCATTTTCCATTACTCCCCGCTTTCATTGGCAAATTTTCATAATTTAACTATTTAGTTAAAATAGGAAGTAAAGAATAATATTAGTTATTTCTTCTTGTTAATAGATTTATTTTAAGATTTATCCCCCAGATTTTTGCTCATATTCAAAATGATAAAACCAAACAATTAGAAATCAATAATAATAAGCATATATTTATTAAAATCAAATGTTTAATATCAATATGCAAATTAGCCTTCCATTCACACTGTAAACCGCTATTTTGTTGTATATATAAATACAATTGCATTTTCTGTGTATGTAGATATGGTCAACAGTCTTAATGATGTAAAACAATTTTTATCAATAATTGAGGTTTAAATAAAAATAAAATAGCACGGAGAATGTGATGTAAATAACTTAGGGAATTGTGACTTGTATAGTAAACATAGTTTCGGTTACAGACAGACAAACACTAAATCTCCATTATAATAAGATATATATATATATATAATATATATATATATATATATATATATATATATAAAAAGAATGAATAGAACTTTCACTACCAACATAAACACCCCTGCTAACACCAACAATTGACCACCCCTCCCCTATTCACGACCTCTTAACTCTCCAGTATGAAAATGTTCACCGTTGAAGCAAGAACTCAATCCAACGTCCTGAAGATGGTCTCACAGACCGAAACCTTATAAGGTTGACATCACTACCTACAATAAACATCCATGTTGTACAACATCCCGTGTTTGTCTACCTTTCTACACACACGCACACACACACTCACACACACACACACACACACACATATATATATATATATATATATATGTATATATATATATATATATTTCGGGTGACCTTCAACCTTGATAAAGGTTGAAGGTCACCCGAAATATAGGAAAAAATAAAACGAACCAGGGAAAAAATAACGCCTGAATATTTAAACTCTATTTTTGTTAAAGTTGATATGCAATAAATTCATATATATATATATATATATATATATATATATATATATATATATATATATATATATATATATTATTATTATTATTATTATTATATTATTATTATTATTATTATACTAAAGCTGAGTTAATCCCTTTTTGCTTCCTAAAGGCTTTTTTAGTGTTTAGTTTAATGACACGAAAATTATATTAGATTATCCCTTACTTTTAGGATTGAATTATGTTTGAAAAAATATGTTTTAATTGGATCTAATTAGTCGTAATTTGCAATTAAGTCAAAACCGACCAATCTCTTACTTTACCCTGTATCTCTTTCCTCACCTCTATGTATCCATTGACTACCTCCTCATTATATAATGTTAGTTTCTCTGGAGAATAGAGAGAAAGAGAGAGAGAGAGAGAGAGAGAGAGAGAGGGGGGGGAGAATTTGAAATTAATTTCTATATTAAATTTCACAACCAACAACCCGTAGATTAAATGAGGTCAAAGTTTTCTTACAAAGCTAACAAAATGATTTTAAGGTTTCATCCGGCCGTATTTATTTATTTAAAAAAAGGTATTAACTTTGCTAACTCCCTTTACCTTAATCTCATTTATCTACCCAGAGCTGAATATGTGACCCAATGGGGCACGTTTTGTCTAATATATATATATATATATATATATATTATATATTATATATATATATATATATATATATGTAAGAAAGTTTTATAGAAAAACAACAAGATGTTAAACATTTTTGCTGACAGATATCTGTTTCGACATTATGAATATGTCTTTTTCAAAGCAACATTGTAAGCGGAAAAACGAAATGATTATATCAGTAATTACAAGGCAACGAACGCTCTCGATCAGTACCGGAATTAAAAAAAAATTTTTTAAATACATATTTGTTGTTAAAAATAAAATAAATTTTATTTTTAAAATGTTTAAGCATTTTTATCATAAAAACTCAAAAGAGTTTGTAGTAAAAATGTAAATGAATATCAAAAAAGTTCAGGAAAATGTTCTGGTTACAAATGAAAGTTTAAAAATGTAACAAGTCCAGCAACATGAATTTGCAATGATGTTAAACTCGCAGAATCGGGATCCTTATTACATCCGAAAATATGAGCCTCCGGTGAAATGATATACGTAATTCCAAATTTGTATTTCTATGGACAGTATGAAGGTAAAAATGGATATTTTTACAAATATGTATTTTAAAATTTTTTTAAAAAATTCCGGTACTGATCGAGAGCGTTCGTTGCCTCGTAATTACTGATATATTCATTTCGTTTTTCCGCTTACAATGTTGCTTTGAAAAAGACATATTCATAATGTCGAAACAGATATCTGTCAGCAAAAATGTTTAACATCTTGTTGTTTTTCTATAAAACTTTCTTACATATTGTCGGATTCAATATCCATTTTACCTTCACACACACACACACACACATATATATATATATATATATATATATATATATATATATATATATATATGTTTGTGTAAGGGTTATGTAAATACATACCAAAATATTTTCAAAACCTTTGACTCAACCTAGTAGTTGGGCATGGGAGTTGTGCGCGGGCTGGACGTGTACACACGTGTGTATGTGTGAGTACACACGTACACACGTGTGTATGTGTGAGTACACACCTATTTCTACATGTGGATATCTAGATGTGATTGAGGGGAAACACCGTTTGGCTATAATTATCCAGAAACAGTTTCTTCTTTTCTCCACCGCCGCGCGCGTCTTTTCTAATCCCGCGCCAAATCCAGATTTCGCGCGCGAACACTGGCTGTATACTTTTCTACCTCCGTAGATACCATCACAAAAGATTATAGCTGACAGACAGCGAAGCCGAACGGAAACGCATCGCGCGTGCGTCCTTTCGTGACGCAGACTGTCCTTTGAGCCTTGTATGAGCGAGCGTATCGTCCGTTAAAATCTCCTCACCTACACCGATTTTCCACGTGAGGTTTTAGCGCGGGAAAAATTCACTAATCCCCCATCCCCATCCCCATCCCATCACCATGGCGGTGTCTCCTACGCTCGATCTCAATTAGGATGACGACAGGATTAACGGATAGGACAATGGGCGTTATATAAGTAAGTCTTAGTAGATATTTAATAAACTTATCTGAATCTGGTCAGTTGGGAACTGAACCCGGTCAGAGCGCTGCGATAAAAAGCAACAGAAATTAAGATCTAAGAAACACTTGTTAAAATTTAACAATAACATTCTGTGCTATATATATATATATATATATATATATATATATATATATATGTCCTCAACAAAAGCATAACCGCAAAAAATGTTTTTGCAGAAACACCAGAGAAATTAAAGGTATCCTGACGAGAGCAAAAAGTTTGAAACCTTGGGTAGATGCCTACAAAAAACAGTTATATTTAATAATTAAATAAATAAATAAAGCTCTTACAATTTGTACTCGAGCACTTTGATTTCCTTATTTCATCTCGGAAGAATTTACCTATATATATATATATAAAGTAAGTAAAGTCGACGGGACGGCCTAAAGTCGGTATCTGCCAGTCAGCGAGGGAGTCTATCCCATTTTCAATAGCGCTAGACCAAGGAGATTGTTTTAGCATCTGAGGTGGAGCGCCACACCTACCATCAGCTCCTTACTTTACCGCACAGATCCCTGTGCTACTCATACGCTGAGTTGGCGAGGACCGGTATCGAACTAGGAACATAGGAGGGTTGGGGTAAAATCCGACAGTATGAGGTGAGGTAAAAGAATGAACAAAAATGATGACTTAAATAAGTCCAAGTGGGGGAGAAATATTTCGTCCTCCTGACGCGAAAGACTTCCTCAGTCGATGTGACTCTTTATTCAAAACAAAATACATACATTTGTGTTTTTAGAAGAGAAAGTGAGTTAGTAGTAGAATTGATGGGTAGGGAGGTTAGGGAAGAATTAATGGAATGAGAATGACATGATATAAAGTGGGAGGGGGAAGTATAGAGGAAGCTGGGAAGATGCTAGGTGTTTGATGGGTTGGTTAGGGGAGAAGGGTAAAATACTTCCTTTTACCTCACTTCATATATATATATATATATATATATATATATATCACGTTTCCTGGTTCGATACCGGCCCTCGCCAACTCAGCGTATGAGTATCATAGGGATCTGTGCGGTAAAGTGAGTAGCTGATGGTAGGTGTTGCGCTCTGCCTCAGATGCTAAAATAATCTCCTAGGTCTAGCGCTAGTGAAAAGGGGATAGACTCCCTTGCTGTCTGGATGATACCGACATTAGGCCGCCCCGACGACCTTTTATATATACGGTACTTAAAATACAGGATGACAAACTTTTATTGCACTTTTGTTTCCCATGGGTAACGTATTTACCAACAAACATAACAACTTGGTTAATAATAATAATAATAATAATAATAATAATAATAATAATAATAATAATAATAATAATAATATAATATTATACAAAACTAGGGACGACTGGGTTGGGAAGGTGATCCACTGGGAATTATGCAAACGATTAAATTTTGACCATACAACAAAATGGTATATGCATAAACCAGAATCTGTTTTTGAGAATGAAAAGCATAAAATTCTCTAGGACTTTGAGATAAAGACGGATCATCCTATCCCAGCAAGGAGACCTGACCTAGAGTTGATTAACAAAAAAAAAAGACAACGTGTCAACTGGTGAACTTTGCGGTCCAGCAGATCACAGGATGAAGATGAAGGAAAACGAAAAGATGGGCAAATACCTGGACCTTGCTAGAGAATTGAAAAATCTTTGGAATACTTTGACAGTGATATCAATTGTAGTTGGCGCACTTGGAGCGGTCCCAAAAAAGCTTGGAAAAAAGACTGGAGAATCTGGAAATCAGAGAAAGAATTGAGACCACCCGAAATACTGCATTGCTACAATCCGCTAGAATACTCAGAAGAATCCTGGAGACCTGCGGAGACTTGCTGTCACTCAGACTCCAGGGAAATACCATCAGCTAACGCTGGTGTAAAAGAAACTCTAATAACAATAATAATAATAATAATAATAATAATAATAATATAATAATAATATTTACTTCGACATGTGGATATGCCAGTATGATAATTTGATTATTACGTTTGATATGTTCACTGAAAAGATACTGCTAAATAATTCAATATGTAAAGTAAATAAGGTGTGGCCTAATGTCGGTATCAGCCAGACAGCGAGGAAGAATCTCTCTTATAATAAGACTATAATTGGCTACCCGGCGTCGCCTGGGTAGAGGGGGGATTTTTAAAAGTTAGTCTCACAGATCCATTATTACTTATTACAAGTTAGATCTTCACTGGATGCCCATAAAATCCCCACATAAATATATAACAATATAGTAAGACATTTCCATTCAATGATTTACAATTTTAAAAATATATATAAATGAGGCGATTAATTCAATCAATCAACTTGATATTTCAATTACCTTCTGTTACTATACAAATTTTAATTTTTAAATATCTTCCCAAATATAAATAAAATCTTCATTATTTTTGCTCAAAAACCAAGCCCTTGTGATAGTGAATGTATATACACATATATATATATGAGAAGTAAATACACACGCGGTGTGTTTATGATATGGCTTAATTAATTATTAATTAATTAACTTTCAAAATTAGGTACGACTTCAATTAAGCTCATATTCTCCCAAAAATTGTCGACTAAAAAAGTCGACAATTTTTGGGAGAATATGTGCTTAATTGAAGTCGTACCTAATTTTGAAAGTTAATTAATTAATAATTAATTAATTAGGCGGGCATACCTATTGAAATGTAAGGCTAAAAAAATCGAGAAAAATCAATCTCTGTATGTACATTTCGGCCTATTAGGCCTCATCAGCAGAGCTATAGTATTTACTTTGTCGTTAATTGTTTTATTTTCGAAGTTTCATACGGACATACACATATACACAACTGCCCTTTATATATGTATAGATCATCATTTGAAGCATTGTTATTGTTAAGCACTGTTATTGTTAATTTTTGACTAGTATTTCATAGATTTTAATTTCAATTGCTTTTTATCGCAGCGCTCTGGCCGAGTTCAGAGGTTTTGGTTACAGACAGACAGACCTCGAATCTTTATTATAATAAGAAGATATTGCAAATCTTTCGACTCGCTCAAGTTCTTCATTCCATAAATTTCTTACGATATTGTGTTACATAATTATTAGATTCTTAATATTTATGTACATTAGTGTAGAAATCAAAATGGCTGTCATAAGTTGCAGCCCACGGCCTTGAAGGTTGAATGACAAGGCCTGACCTCAGTCCTTACCTTCCGGTGGATACCGTGAGAATCGGTGGAGAAGACCCTGTTCCGGTTTAGATTAGAAATAGATTTTAGTCAGTCGGCCAAAACCCACGACGGTGGTAAGTCGTGTTATACACGCTCCGACTCAATCTGCGCACGTAGTTTCGAGAATAAAATATGATCTGAGTAAATCGAAGTCTTGTGTTATTACCTAAAAACTAACAATGACACAGGGCTTCTGATAAAGAGAAATCCTCAATGGAAGACCAGACACGAAGTCCCCAAGAGAAGTCCAGACGCTAGAAGTTAAGATGTTAGAAGAAGACGTAAGATATCAAAGACACCAGAAGAAGAATAGAAAGAAGTAAATAAAGTAAAGAAAAGGGTATGCAACAATTGAGCCTGTCTTCAAGACACGTCCGTTTGAAAAACAAGGATAGACTCTAGATGAATATATTCGTCTAAATCAGTCGCAGAAGACCGAGGAAATACGAATTAACTAGGTAATGTGTTACTCGTTTGACGTTGACTCCTTCTTCTTCAGATAGTGAAGGTGAGAAATGAATGGATAGAGAGAGAGAGAGAGAGAGAAGGGGGGAGGAGAAAAGAAAGAATAAAGTGACGCATCTATGACGCTTCTTCTTCAGATAGTGAAGGTGAGAAATGAATGGATAGAGAGAGAGAGAGAGAGAGAAGAGAGAGAAGAGAGAGAGAGAGAGAGAGAAGGAGAAAAGAAAGAAAAAGTGACGCATCTATGTGTAAATAGTAGGGCAGACTGGTCTCTTAAACTCTTTTCCAACCAAATTTCCCCCAGGGCTGTACTAAATATTCTTGATATTTTTTTTACCTGTATGATGGGATATTTCAAAGTTCGCTATCTATTAACCTATTCACAATACTAAATATGGCAGGAGTGTTCAAGTAGTGATTTTTAAGAGCAAACAAGTAACACCTGATAGAGGTGCTGCCAGCGGCTTAGCGTAGGATCGCAGTTGAGGGAGAGAGTCGCTGTGGGCGGTTCAAAGTAGGCAAAGAGTTAACCTTAGTAGGGTAATTGGTCTAGGAGAAGGAAACTCTGAATTCAATCCAAACCTTGGGATGGGATATATCATTCTGTTCCTAATCAGAGAGAGAGAGAGAGAGAGAGAGAGAGGGGGGAAGTGTGTGTGTGTGTGTGAGAGAGAGTATATATATATATATATATATATATATATATATATTAAGAAATTTGAAAAAAACAAGTGTTCCGAAAATAGGATGAATTTATTTATTGATGTTTAAACATTTCGGTTTCATTAAACCTTCGTCAGGATGTATCTTGGGGTGAAGAAATTGATGGATGTTTTATAGATGACATGAGATGAAAATCTTTATAAAATCTTTTTTGTTGTGTAACTGTATTTGTTCAGCGTTATATTTTTGAAAGACAAGTCGCGATCCACGCACCCGAAGATGTCATGATGCGTGACGCAACTCGAAGAAATGCATTCAACAAAAGACAGGAGAAAGTATTAATGGACTGATTTTATGAGAGAAACAGGGAACAAAGTGGGATTGATAACTAAATAATTAAATGAAGCTTGGTATTTTGTAGTTATTTAAAACTATTTTAGCTAGAAACGGTGATATGTTAAAAAATCCATGTTGATTATTAAGGGAGGGCAAAAGCGAAATTGCACAGGCTTCAAAAATCTGTCGTAGTCTTTATATATATATATATATATATTATATATATATATATATATATATTATATTCCTTTGGATTATTTGGCTTATTCGGACCATTGTCCTCATCTTTATTGTCATCTGCACAACGTTATGGCCGATGTGCCCTCCGGTCTCCTTCAAGTTGTGAAACGTTGTGCAGATAACAATAAGGATGGGGACAATAGAGCTAAGTTAGGTGTGGTGCTTAAGATATTGAGCCTGTCTTCAAGACACGTCCGTTTGAAAGACAATGATCGACTCTAGATGGAGATATTAGTCTAAATCAGTCGCAGAAGATCGAGGAAATGCGAATTAACTGGGTAATGTGTAACTCGTTTGACGTTGGCCTTCTTCCAACTTTAAATTTACCGCCAATAAGCTTGTTACTCAAACAGTCTTATGAAAGAAAGCATATTACAGCCTTGTAGATTGTCCTGGCTTTATTAAAGCGACGCGAGCGACCCCTGTTATCGCCGGAGTTAACGGGAAAAACACGACCAGTCGAGAAAGCCATTAGTACGCACCTTTAATCAGTGACAACATCATTACTATCCCCTAATAGCATTTCCCCAAAAGCATACAATAAAACCGACCTACATACCTAAACACTAACCTACCTACCTACCATCGTCATCAAATAACTATTTCCTATTATAGCTAAGAAAATGTAAGAATAAAAATAACATTTCAAGAAAAGGCTATTAGCTTGTTAATATTATCATCACCCTGGCTGTTATTATCACCAACTTCCTCATCTCACCGTCTCTCTCTCTCTCTCTCGCACGCGCGAAGGGCACCGCCCACAAGACTGCACTCGTTGCCAAAGCAACGTGTAGCCAAGACGAGGCTGTTGGAAGCGGTCCTCTCTTTATACTTCTTATCCGTAGTAAAGCCTTCTACAAATGAGAACTCTACTCGAACACCGAACAACTATACGAGAAATGAAATTACGTCTAAGTCGGATAAATCAAATCGACTAGCATTTGATCAGGCAGAGACGATTCCGCAGGGAATTAACACTAACAATATCACTCTAACAAGCGAATGTACGCTTGGCGGTCTGCGTGGCCATGTGGTGTTTAGGAATCTAAGCACGTAGCCCAATGCGATGAGCTCACCCTCGTTTGTCCGTCCCTCCACCACCACAGCCCTCATTCGCTCCCCCCCTCTCCCGTACACACTATCCTCCACTCCTCCCTTATCGCTTCCTTGTTTGGGCGTTCAGCCCTTGCTAGTCGTCCAATGATTAACTGGACCAGTAGAACGCAAGAAAACTACAAGGTCCATTCGGCGCGTATACAGCAGCACGCTGTGAGTTCTTTACTTCGGGGTCGGCCTTCTTCGCTCAACGGAGAGAGAGAGAGAGAGAGAGAGAGAGAGAGAGAGAGTAGAGAGAGCATGAGAGAGAGAGAGAGAGAATATCATGAAGGGAGGGAGTGAGAGAGAGAGAGAGAGAATAACAAGAAACAGAGAGAGAGGGGGAGAGAATAGCAAGAGAGAGAATAGCATGAGAGGGAAGGTGAGAGAGAGAGAAAGAGGAGAATAGCAAGAAACAGAGAGAGAATAGCATAAGAGAGAGAGAGAGAGAGAGAGCAAGAGAGAGAGAGAGAGAGAATAGCAAGGGAGAGAGAGAGAGAAAGAATAACAAGAGAGAGGGAGAGAAAATAGCATGAGAGAGACAGACAGACAGAGGCAGGCAGGCAGGCAGGAAGAAAGAAATATCAAGAAACAGAGAGAGAGAGAGAGAGAGAGAGAGAGAGAGAGCGACAAGGGAAGAATAGCAAGAAACCGAGTGAGAAGAGAGAGAGAAAGAATAGCAAGAGAGAGAGAAAAAAGCAAGAGAGAGAGAGAGAGAGAGAGAGAGAGAGAGAGAGAGAATAGCGAGAGTGAAAGAGAGATAGTGACAGGGAAATAATAGCAAGAAACAGAATGTGGGAGAGAGAGAGAAATAGCATGAGAGAGAGAGAGAATAACCAGAGAGAGAGAGAGAGAGAGAGAGAAAGAGAGAGAGAGAGAGAATAGCAAGGAGAGAGAGAGAATAACGAGAGAATGAGAGAGAGAGAATAGTATAAAAGTGAGAAAGAGAGAGAGAGAATCGCAAGAGAGAGAGAGAGAATAGTGAGAGAGTGAAAGAGAGAGATCGCATTAGAGAGAGAGAGAGAGAGCGACAGGGAGAGAATAGCAAGAAACAGAGAGAGAGAGAGAGAGAGAGCAGAGAGGAGAGAGAGAGAGAGAGAGAGAGAGAGAGAGAGTGAGAGAGAGAGAAGAGGGAGTAGGGTTGAACCCAGAGAGCCTTGAAGGCAATCGAAAAGTCGTCCGTCGGTTCGTTCACGTTTCTGTGTGCATTCGCGCCTATTGCGCATGGGCAGAAAGACCGGGTTAGATTATTTATTTATTTATTTACTTATTTATTTATCTCTTTATTTATTTATTTATTCATTTATCTATTTATGTTTCTTTTTCAAGGGAAATTCACTCAGCTCATTCTATTTTCATCTCTGTTTACACACGCATAAACAGACATACGCGTGCCAACACATGTACACGCACGGATACACACACACACACACACACATACACACACACACACAAATAACATACATACATTCCTACACACACACTGGCTCACACACATATACACTTACACACACACACACACACACACACACACACATATATATATATATATATATATATATATATATATATATAGTAAAGTCGTCGGGGCGGCCTAAAGTCAGTATCAGCCAGTCAGCGAGGGAGTCTATTCCCTTTTCAATAGCGCTAGACCAAGGAGATTGTTTTAGCATCTGAGGTGAGGTGGAGCGCCACACCTACCATCAGCTCCTTACTTTACCGTACAGATGCCTGTGCTACTCATACGCTGGGTTGGCGAGGACCGGTATCGAACTAGGAACCTTGTAGTTTCTAGCCGAACGCTCTACCGACTCAGCTAACCCGGCCTTAAAACTGTTTAGTTTAATGACACAAAAATCACACTAAATTATTCCTTAGTTATAGGATTGAAATATGCTTTCAAAAAAATCCATTTTAAGTGGATCTAATTAGTCGTAATTTGTAATTAATTCAGAACTGAACTGTCCCTTACTTCTGTCTGTCATTTTCGTCCTCTCTATGTATATCTTGATTACGTCCTCCTTATATATGCAAGTTTCTCGGTGAGTGTAGAGAGCGAGATATTGGAGAGTTTGAAACGGATTTGGGTTATTTCCTATGACTCAAACCTAAAAAAGGGGAACCACTCTGTTAATTAATCTACCCATTATTTTCCCATTAATGAAAGGAAAAAAGAAGACGGGGGTAGGGTTAGGGTTAGAGTAAGGGGTTGGGGTTATGGGTTTAGATTTAGTTTAATGGGAAAATTAGATAAAATTAATTCAGAGTGGTTCCCCTTTGTTTGGGTTTGAGTTATAGGAAATAACCGTGATTTCTATGTTAAGTTATATAAGCTTCCAGGCCGGCCAACATTTTGGCTTTTAATTAATTTAGATTGGGTTAAGAATTTGAATGTTGTTTTTTAATTCTCTGCCGCATTTATTCAATTTTTTTAAAATTTATTTCACTCACTTTGCAAACTCAATAAGCTAAGCGAATCAATAAAACAAAAACTTAACAAACCGTCATTTGACTATTATAAATTTATTTCGCCCAGAACTCAATATGAGCATAGTCTCATCAGATAGCTTTATGAGATTACGTAAATAAACACTGTGTTTATTTGATATGGCTTTTAGCCGACAATTTTTGGAGGATATGTGCTTAATTGAAGTCATACCTAATTTATGAAAATTAATGAGTTAAAGGTCGAAATGTACATTCAGGGATTGACATTTTCTCGATCTGTTTAGCCTTACATTTGAACATATATGCCCGCCTAAATTCATTAAATATTAACTAATTAATTTTCAAAAATTATTTATGACTTCAATTAAGCACATATCCTCCAAAAATAAAGCTTTATGTGAAGAGAAAGTGGAAGTGAATTCGACAGTACGTAATATAGTCAAAAATTGGAAAAAAAACACAAATTTCTAAAACGAGTGATGTTTATTTCGACAATGCTGCAGTGTTTCGATCTGTTTCAATAGATATTCATCAGGGCTTTTGTTAATTTGAGGAAAAATTAATTTATCACAGAGAATAAGAAGACTGTGAGAGTCTTTTGTTGGTCAATCTATTTAAAAAAAATGTTGAATAAAAAACCAGCGTTCTTTGGATGTTTGAAGTTATGAGGAACGCTAAGACAAACGGTTGTAAGTGTCATAGACTCCCGTATGTGTGTGTGTGTGTGTGTGTGTGTGTGTGTGTGTGTGTGTGTGTGTGTGTGTGTATGAAAATGTAAACAGCCGATCACTTTCGCTGGGTGTGGTGTGTGTGTAATCATGGGTATGTATTAAAATGAAATATAATTAATGAATATATATATATATATATATATATATATATATATATATATATATATATATTGGTTTGGAGGTTGATTTAGAAGGCTATTCTTGAATTTTCGAGATAATATCTATTTTTCAAAAGATCACTGGAACTGAAGTGGTCTAGTTAGGGCATTTAAAAATTCTTTTTTTTTTAAAGAAATGCCATAACTAGACTACTTCAGTTCCAGTGATCTTTTGAAAAAAAGATTTTATCTAAAAAATTCAAGAATAAAATACAGGTTAACACACAACATCATTGTTACCGTATTATTATTTTTTCTTTACACCTGCATTGTGATAGCCTTCTAAATCAACCTCCTATCCAATATAAACACAATGCTTCAAGCAAATTATAAAACTCGCTTATATATATATATATATATATATATATATATATATATATATATATATATATATATATTATATATTTAGTAAAAGAAACGGTATCTCCTGTATTCAGTAGAAAAATATGTATGAATTTTTTTGGTGTTTATTTTGTATTTTTATTAAATTTTGTTTTATTAATATATTGTTTTTACAGTATTTAAATAATTGAGGAGTGTATGTTTGTGTGTGTGTGTTATTGATGTAATATTTTACACTGTTTTTAATTACGTGACGAGTATGTGTGTATGTGTGTGTATGTGTTTGGGTGTGTATGAAAATGTATTGCTGCTGTGTGTGTGTGTGTGTGTGTGTGTGTGTGTGTGTGTGTGTGTGTGTGTGTGTGTGTGTAAAATCTATTAGTTAATATTGCAATTATTATTATAATTTATTAAATTTATTTAGTAATTCTTTATTATGTAATTTATTTTGTAAACTTTATGTAATAAGCTATCTTATGAGACTTTGTATAATAAGGTATCTGATGAGACTAGGCTCATATTGAGTTTTGGTCGAAGTAAATTTATAATATTGGCATATAAAGGTGCTCAATGCTAAAATAGCAGAGCAGAATTACAATCAATAATATATTATATTATGGATATTAATCTCTCGTTAGTATTAGTTTCATGCTTACTGCAATCGTCAGACGAGAGTTAAAAGGTTGAGTTTTTTTTTTAAAAAAGGGTGAGATTTTAAAAATGCTAAACAAATCACCGTTTTTTTTTAAATCTCAACCTTTTGACTCTCGTCTGACGATTGCAATAAGCATGAAACTAATAGTCACGAGATATTAATATCCATAATATAATATATTATTGAATATATATATATATATATATATATATATATATTAACATCAAGTTAAAATTAGCTACCATACTTTCTAAACTGGAAGCCAACGAATAACAATTACTACATAAATCTCCGAAAACTAGTATAATTTACACAATTGTTCAGAACAAAAGGGGTAAGTCAGCAGTAATTCTTGAATGTTAGCCTGACGATCTGGTCTCAAAGCAAAAATGTTCTTTGTCATCATAATTTTTTCCCCCTTAATATAAAGCCAAGATGATAAAGATTTTCTAAAATTGAAAGAATTTGGTACCATGATTCCAAAGTTGAAAGAATTTGGTACCCTGATTCTAATATTGACAGAATTTGGTACCATAATTCAAAAATTGACAGTATTTGGTACTATGATTCCAAAATTAAAAGAATTTTCTATCACGATTCAAAAATTTACAGAATTTGGTACCATGATTCCAAAATTAACAGAATTTTCTACCAAGATTAAAAAATTGACAGAATTTGGTACCATGTCCTGAAAATCTTTCAGAATTTGGTACCATAATACCAAAATTGACAGAATTTGGTATCATGATTCAAAAATTTACAGAATTTGGTACCAGGATTCCAATATTGACAGAATTTGGTACCTTGATTCTAAAATTGATAGAATCTGGTACCTTGATTCGAAAATTGACAGAATTCGGTTCTACGTTTCCAAAATTTACATAATGTGGTACCATGGTTCTAATGTTGAAAGAATTTGGTACCATGATTCAAAAAATAACAAAATTTGCTTATTAATACAGATCTAACGAATGCAATAATCAGATAAATTTTATTTCAATATTTCTTTAGCTCTTGTGTTCGTTGTATTATTAGAAACTATCAGGGCCTGAGTATATATCACAATATGATGATTTAATTATTAAAACGGTTCATTTGTTTACCTAAGAGCTATGGCGAATAGTTCAATTTGTAAAAAGTTTAATAATCTTGATTTAACTCTCTCACTCTTTTCTTTTCCTTCTTTTCATATGTATTTTCCTTATATTCATCTTATTATTGAAATAGATTCGAGTTATCGCTTCTGCTCGCTCACCCCCTCTCTCTATCTTTCCCTTCCTCTGATTCTTTCTTTCTTTCTTTCTTTCTTTCTTACATTTTTCTCTGTGTCCTTTTTCTTCCCTTTATTTTTTTATAATAAAAACGGAATGGTTTTGAAATGACACTTGAAAGAAATAAGGATTCGGCGGATAAGCAAAACCATATAATCAGGATTTACATTTTTGTATTTCATCTTGGACGATTTGGAAATCATTCTCAAGTTGAAATGATATTTGGCGTATTTGGTTCTGATTGGCTGATTGGTTTTAACGGCACGTCAACCGTCTGAAATTATTTTAGGCCAAGAAATAAATTGTGAGGAATGGTCAGATTTGTTTTTCCCAAAGATTTATATACAGGGTACGGCATAAGTAAAGGACGTTATGAGACGTGATACGTCGAAACACAGTATCTGCGGATGACTGTATATAATATATATATATATATATATATATATATATATATATATATATATATTTATTTATTTATTTATTTAAAAATAAATTAAATTAAATTAAATAAATAATAATAATAATAATAATAATAATAATAATAATAATTGATTAAATAATTTTATATTACATCCAACACGAAATATTATACATCACCATGACCACCAAATACAAATACGCTCTTTCATACGCACACATGCGCGTGGGTACAGTCATAACGTCACAGTCTACACGCTTAATTAAAAATTACTCGATTTGGGAATTCTTAACAGTTATTATTTTTCAATTGGACACATGGTGCAGTGGGTATAGGCGCTAATTAATCTATACATATAAAAGGGCAGTTGTGGGAATCTATATGTCCGGAGGAAACTTCGAAAATAAAACAATTAACAACAAAGTAAATATATGTAGACATTAAATATCACCGGGGCTTGGTTTTTGAGCAAAAATCTGGAAGATTTGATTTTTATTCGTGAAGATAATTAGAAAATAGAATTTAAATGGTAACATCATGGACTTTTTTTTTTTTGCATTTAGTATTTTAAATAAGAGACATTAATTTTTTTCTTTTCAGATTGGCTGGATCAACGCGAGGTCTTTTTTTTTCATAGGGATCTTAATGGGGCATCCTGTGTGGATCCAACATGTGATTCAATAACAATAGATCTATGAGACTAACCTTTTTTTACTCTCCCACCTCTACCCAGGTG
Organism: Doryteuthis pealeii; assembly: GCA_023376005.1. NCBI lineage: Eukaryota > Metazoa > Mollusca > Cephalopoda > Myopsida > Loliginidae > Doryteuthis > Doryteuthis pealeii. The sequence continues at coordinate 23,580,759 of CM042174.1, read as the reverse complement.
ATGCCGGGTAGCCGCTTCTAGTACAGTTCTAAGTGACAGTTATCTCTAGGCTGCAAGTTCAATCATGGTCAAGGCCAGCATTAGAAGTAGTTAATAAATAATCTTTTTTTCAAAATCTAAACGAGAAAATATATTATTTCTCTGATTTTTTTAGATGAGGCTTGATAATTAGTATTATTTGGGCACATAGCATGGTGGGTAAAGGCGTTGTGTTGTGACAGTTCTAAGTGACAGTTATCTCTAGGCTGCAGGTTCAATCCTGGTCAAAAGAAACAGTAACACAGAAAAAAAAGTGGACCATATGACCTTTAGGCACCCCTTTTGCTTTGCTGATTCATAAGTACATTTTTTCATTTACACTGTCAACATCCGGTTGTTTGTTAATAGACGATTTTTAAAAATTATAGAACTAACCCCTAACCCTAACCTTAACCCCTAACCTTAACAAAAAAACAACTGGGTGTTGACGGTATAAATGAAAAAATGTACTTATGAATCAGCAAAGCAAAAGGGGTGCCTAAAGGTCATATGGTACTAAAAAGTAACACAGCTTAACACTTGTACCCAGCTATGATTAGAGGAATGAGAACAGGATACCCCCATGTATTGAATAAAGATTTTGGTCCAAAGTTCCGTGAAGGCTCCCGATTACGACCAGAAGGTTCCCGAGTTCGAAAAGAATGTTCCGAATTCGGAGAATTGGTTCCCGAGTTTTTCTGAGTCCAACAAGAAATACACGAAGAAGGCCGGAGGGCACATCGACTGAATCGTTGTATAGATAAGAATACAGATCAGGACAATAGTCCGATTATTCCAAATGATCTAAACTCTTCATAGTTCTTCAAACACGGGATGTTATATTGGAGGAAAGTTTATTATTAGGTTGATACAAAAATAATTGCCGATTTCAAATACATACATTTATTGTTGAAACAGTAGAAATATTAAAATAAGTCAAAATACAAGACTTGGGCAGCTATGCATCTCTGCCATCGATCTACAAGGTCATTTATTCCGCGTTGGTAAAAAAAACGCCTAAGTTTTTGGAGCTCATGAGGAACTCATTTATCGAGCTTTTTCACCTTTCCAATACTCTGTAAATGGCATGAAACTGTTGCAATGCTGACACCAACTGTCTGAGACATCTCTCTGACACTTTGTCGTGGATTTTGCTCAACAACTGCCTGCAATTGTTCATTGTCAAGACTGCATGTCCGTCCTCTACCTCCTTCATCTTCAAGACTCATCTCCACTGCGGAATTTCTGGAACCACCTTCGTAC
>CM042174.1:23549478-23574478 GCA_023376005.1 Doryteuthis pealeii | reverse complement strand
TCATCTAGACACGTGACCTTGGCTAATCGAGCTGCCTTGACGTCACACAAGAGAATTCCTTCTTTCATGGCGTCTTCTCGGCATTTTCCCGCCTTCTCTCTTTATTTAGAAACTGAATGTCTTTTTTTTTTGCTCTTTCTACTTTTTTTTTTCTTCACTCTAATTTTTTCTTCTCTTTCTCTTTCTCTTTACTTTACTTTTTTTTTCACCTGTTGTTCATTTACTTTTCTTTTAGCCTTCCGTATTTAAAAAAAATGTATTGTTCTCCTTCTCTTTCTTATTTTCCAGCTGATTGATATTCACTAAGCGTAATATAGTCTGGCACAAGGTTCTAGCTGCAAAGGATCCTGAGATTAGTTTCATTACTGTTGTGTACACTTAAAATATTTCCTAGTCAGGTAGAGGGCCATTCAAATAGGTGATAGTTTAAATATCGATCACACGAAATGAGTACTGGTCACTGGGACTAACTTTCGAACTTTGTTCAATAACTATTGATCACCGTGTCGGCGAGGCTTAGAAGATGCTGGCTATATCACCCGAAGAGTGTTTTGCTGTCACCAAGTCTTTAGGGGTGAAATAATAATAATAATAATAATAATAATAATAATAATAAAATTCTCTGGGACGTTGAAATAAAAACGGATCACCTTATCCCAGCAAGAAGACCAGACCTAGTGTTGATTAACAAAAAAGAAAGAACTTGTCAACTGGTGGATTTTGCAGTGCCAGCAGATCACAGGGTGAAGCTAAAGGAAAATCAAAAAATGGACAAATATCTGGACCTTGACAGAGAACTAAAAAAGTTATGGAATATGAAAGTGAAGGTGATACCAATTGTAGTTGGTGCACTTGGAACTGTCCCAAAAGGATTGGAAAAGTCTGGAATGTTTGGAAATCAGAGGAAGGGTTGAAACCATTCAGAACACGGCACTGCTGCAATCTGCCAGAATACTCAGAAGAGTCCTGGAGACCTGAGGAGACTTGCTGTCACTCAGACTCCAGTGAAAGACCATCAACTAACACTGATGTGAAAACTCAAAAGGCGTAAATAATAATAATAATAATAATAATAATAATACCTCGCAAGAGAGTTGAAAATACTTTGGAATATGAATGAGAAAGTGATACCAATAGTTGTTGGAACACTAGAAGCGGTCCCCAAAAGCTTAGAAAAAGAACTTGAAGAACTGGAAATCAAAATGAGAATTGAGACCATCCAGACAACAGCATTGCTGAAATAAGCTGGAATACTCAGAAGAGTCCTGGAAATCAGAGGAGACTTGTTGTCACTCAAAATCCAGTGAAAGATCATCAGCTAACGCTGGTATGAAATAATAATAATAATAATAATAATAATAATAATAATAATAATAATAATAAGACCAGACCTAGTGTTGATTAACAAAAAACAACAACATGTCAACTTGTGGAATTTGCAGTTCCAGCAGGATACAGATTAAAGCTGAAGAAAAAAAGAAAAGATGTATAAATACCTGGACCTTGCCAGAGAATTGAAAAAGCTGTGGAATATGAGAGTGACAGTGATACCAATTGTAGTTGGTGCACTTGGAACGGTCCCAATAAACTTGGAAAAAAGACTGGAGGAACTGGAAATCTGAGGAAGAATTGAAGCCATCCAGACTACTACACTGCTGCAATCGGCTAGAATACTCAGAAGAGCCCTGAAGACCTGAGGAAACTTGTTGTCACTCAGCCTTCAGTGAAGTACCATCAGCTAATGAAAAACTCATAATGATAATAATCTTATTATAATGGAGATTGTGTGTTTTTCTGTCTGTAATCCAAACTATATTCCTACTCAAGTCACAATTCTCTTAGTTATAGACATCACATTCTCCATAATTTTATTTTTATTTAACCTCAATTATTAATAAAATTGTCTTACATTATTAATACTGTTAACCATATTTACATACTAACAACATGCAATTATATTTATATATACAACAAAATAGCGGTTTACAGTGTGAACGGGAAGGCTAATTTGAATATTAATATTAAAAAATCGAATTTAATAAATATGTGCTTAGTATTATTGATTTCTAACTGTTTGGTTTTATTTTAATGAATATAAGCAAAAATCTCTTCAATGAATCTTAAATGAAATCCATTAACAAGATAAAATAACTCATTTTATTCTTTACTTCCTCTTATAACTAAATACTTAAATTAGAAAAAATAACAATGAAAGATGAGAGTGATGGAAGAGTAAGTTTCAGTTGATCCATTTTTTATTATACTCTCTCTGTTTCAAATCTTTTATTATACTCCCTCTGTTGCAAATCTTTTTATCTGTATTCTTATTTAGTTTCATTAGCCTTTCTAATTTAAACAATATTTTATTACATTAAAACTTAAATACTTGCACCCGGAGGGTGCATATATTTTCTAGTAATTATAATGACTTATTTTATATCGATCAACGCAAAAATCTCGCAATGGTATGGATCGACTATAAAAAGGCTTATGATATGATATCCAATACTTGGATTATAAAATACTTAGAAATGTAAGAAATATCCGACTAGGTCGTAGATTTCCTAAACAAAATCCTTGGAAAACTGGAAAGTTCAGTTAGAAGCAGAACAGAAACCCTTAGCAGAAGTAAAAATCAAAGGAAACATTTTCCAAGGAGAGCTACTATCACCACTACTATTTATTATAGCAATGATGCCTCTCAATTATATACTTAGAAAATGTACTGAAAAAACTTGTACAAACCATAAGAATATACAGCCAAGATATAGGAATGGAATTCGGAATTGAAAAATGTGCCATGCTAGTTATGAAAAAGGGGGAAAATAAAAACAATGGAAATAATACAACTACCAAATCAGGACAAAATAAAACCACTTGGAGAAAAGGAAAGTTACACATATTTAGGAATTTAGGTCTAATTGTTAAAGTTGTCTGAAATGGACTCGTCGACCCGAGTTCAATTCCTGGACGAAGCTATTTGCATTACACATGGCGCTAATACCCTTGGGACAGGTATGAATCCTATTCTCCCTCCAGCTATGGGCAGACTGGGCTCTTAACCATGACTAGGTAACCAGTCTAGGAGAAGGAAAACTCTGAATTCAAACCTGTTAAACTCCGCTTAAGGAATTGACCTTGTGTCGCATCCTGCTCGTACAGAGGGGTTGGTAAATATATTTATAGTGAAAATATGTATTCATTTTTACATGGTTTTTGAACTTATGAAGAACTGTGAAGTGTTTGAATTATTTGGATTATTCGGACTATTGTCCTCATCTTTATTGTTATCTATACAAAGTTTCGGCAGATGGGCCCTCCGGCCTTCTTCATGTATTTCTTGTCGGACTTGGCACCCTTCTCGAACTCCGGAACCTTCTTGAAGTAATCAAGAACCTTCTTGTCGTAATCAGGAACCATCACGGAACTTTGAACCTAACCCTTTATTCATCCATGGGGGTATCCTGTTATCATTCCGCTAACCATAGCCGGGGTACCACCCAAATAAATAAAAAATACCAAAAACTAGCGAATTTAATGAAATTTTCAGTGTTGATACATTATTAATTTATTTCAAAACTTTTAGATTTTTTTCAGGTCAGTTAGCTTTGAATCACGTATATTTGAGAATCTGTGTTACGCCTCAAAGATACGTGGTTCAAAGTTAACTGAGCTGAAAAAATGTAAAAGTTTTTAAATAAAATAACTTATCTATTAATAATGGAGATTCGCTTCCGGTTTTTGTCTGTAACAAAAATTATGTCACTGCTAACGTCACATTACCCATAATCGTCATAAAAGTAAAGTAAAGTCGTCGGGGCGGCCTAAAGTCGGTATCAGCCAGTCAGTGAGGGAGTCTATCTCCTTTTCACTAGCGCTAGACTAAGGAGATTGTTTTTAGCATCTGAGGTGGAGTGCCACACCTACCATCAGCTCCTTACTTTACCGCACAGATCCCTGTGCTACTCATACGCTGAGTTGGCGGGGACCGGTATCGAACTAGAAACTTTGTGGTTTCTAGCCGAACGCTCTACCGACTGAGCTAACCCGGCCCCATAATTGTCATAACATAGAATAAATACACTCAAAATTTGAACAAGTAACATTAGACAGTCCTCATTGTTTTTTAAAACAACTTTTAATAAATACATGACTGGTATTATATATCTATATATAGTTTGTTTTATTTTAATATGTATTTAAAGTTTACATTTCAAGTGGTTTTATTTTTTAATCCTTTAATGAATTTGATGATTTTACTTACTTAGGGTACAAACTCGCTGACATGGAATTTTTAACCCCCACCCTTCAGGCAATATGTTTCAAAAATCTATTTTTACATTGCCCGGAGGGTGTTTTTTATTTTGCTAGTATATTTAATTCATTAATATATTAACGCTGTAAAATTTCATAAAATTCTGTTTAATCCCTGATTTTTGGTATTTTTAAAAATTTTGGCGTGGTGACATACGATGGTGGAATTTAGGTCCGTTTAGTTCGATTTAACCACATTTACAAAGTTTAACTCGAGTCATAGCCAGTAAGTAGTATGGTACAACCAGTGAGAATCAGACTCACTACAAACAGTTTGCTAGCCTTTGTAAAAGAAATTGTATATATATTTACCAACCCCTCCGCACGAGCAGGATGCGACACATGGTCAATTTCTTAAGCGGAGTTCAACAGGTTTGAATTCAGAGTTTTCCTTCTCCTAGACCGTTTGCCTAACCAAGGTTAAAGAGCCCAGTCTGCCCTACTATTTACCCATTATTTAGCTGGAGGGAGAATAGAATTCATACCTTGCCCAAGGGTATTAAGTGAAATGAAATTATTACATCCAGGATTTGAACTCGGGGCGACTAGTCCATTTCCCATGACTTTAACCATTACACTTTGCGCTTCCTACATTGTATAAAGCAAGTTATTATTACCTTACCGCTATATAGATATTTCCACTACCACCAGTGGGGAGGTACCGCTTACATTTGGAACCGCTGGTATACACCGTCATTTCTTTTCTTTCTCCTTGTACAAATATTGTCTTAAAGTTGTCAAGAATCTCTCCATTGCCTTTTTTTTTTCTTTTCTTTTATTTCTTTTTTTCTTTTCTTTTTTTCATTTTTTTCAAAAATAAAGGTCTACCCGAAACATGCGTCGCTGGGGTAATGATACACGTAAACGTTCAATATTTGCAGCAAATCAGAGCAATCACGCAGTTTTGGTTGAAATAGTGGATAAACAAGAAACTCTGAAACCTGTAAGAGGTCAAAGGTTACCTTACAAAAGCATAAATAGCAGCAGCTTAAAACTATTTCAAAATGGCGAAGGGTTCCCGCCTGCCCCGTAGTTCCGGTATCTCAGAGCAAACAGATATCGTTTTTCTTTATTTTGTCAGTCGAAATATTTGGATCAATTGACACCCACGTTCTTCGGCCTTCACAATCAGTTCTCTGTTTGTTTGTTTTTTGTCTTTTTTTTTTCTTTTTCGCGGCTGCGTACGTAATGTTTGTCTATTGTCAACGGACAAGGTCTTGGTATCAATTTTGTAATTAGTTCAAGATGGTTTTACTGTTTTGACTGACGACCAAACGGAGAGATTATCGCGACCAACCAATTATTTATTTATTAACATCACCCCACGAGCAGGATGCGACACAAGGTCAATTTTTAAGCAGGTTTGAATTCAGAGTTTTCCTTCTCGATCAGGTCTTTTGTATCCATTCTGTAAGTAGTTGAAAATATTTTTACTCTTTTAAAACATCTCCACACGAGCAGGATGCGACACAAGGTCAATTTTTAAGCAGGTTTGAATTCAGAGTTTTCCTTCTCGACCAGGTCTTTGTATCCATTCTGTAAGTAGTTTGAAAATATTTTTACTCTTTACCAAGCTCACCCCACGAGCAGGATGCGACACCAGGTGAATTTTTAAGCGGGTTTGAATTCAGAGTTTTCCTTCTCGACCAGGTCTTTGTATCCATTTTGTAAGTAGTTGAAAATATTTTTACTCTTTTACAACCTCTCCACACGAGCAAGATGCGACACAAGGTTAATTTTTAGCGGAGTTTAACATTTGTTTCGTTGATTGGTTTGGTTTGTTTGTTTTACGGCATATCAACCGCAGTGGGTCATTTAATGCCGGCAAAGTTTTGAAATAAATACATTCTTAATGGATAATCAAAATTTGTTTATAAACTCGTATTTTTCTTTTTAACCCATAGATAGGACCCTAGCAGGTACTACCACTCCGGGTCAGAGTGGACCAGGGAGCAATGGTGATGAAGGGGTGCTCCACATTCCCCAAACCTCCAGAACTGGAACCTCACCATCAGATAGAGTTTAACGGCATTCCCAGGACATGTAGACCCTCAGCCACTGCCTTCTAGCACCCATATGATAAAAAGGGTTGGGGCTTGCCATAAGGGTAAAGGGGTCGGGGAAATCATATAGGTGCTAGGGCTTGACGTGACCAGCCGATTGATCGGAGTTGGCCTCTACGACCGCCCGTCTAGCCAAAGGAAGGGCCATAGTGCAGTATTGCAAGTCATGGACTGATCAACCACCTAGGTTCTATCCTTAAGTATCACGGGTCTCCACCCACGGCCTCATTGGGGGAGTCTCACCCCTCTGCAGAGGTGCAGTCGATGTATTCTAACGTCCCAGCCGTTGATTGGTTGGGTTTTATGGCATGTCAACCCATTGTGTCATTCTATGCCGAAGGTGTTTTTCTTTTATTCATTCATGACTACTTATTTTTAAAACTCATGTTTTTCTATTTCTCTGAATGTTTGAGATGAGGCTTGATGATTAGTATTATCTGCGTTATTCGGACTATTGTCCTCATCTTCATTGTTATCTGTATGATTATATACTATTTCTCTGAATGTTTTGAGATGAGGCTTGATGATTAGTATTATCTGCGTTATTCGAACTATTGTCCTCATCTTCATTGTTATCTGTATGATTATATACTATTTCTCTGAATGTTTGAGATGAGGCTTGATGATTACTATTATCTGCGTTATTCGGACTATTGTCCTCATCTTCATTGTTATCTATACAAAGTTTCGGCCGATATGCCCTCCGGCGTTCTTCAGTGTCAACTGGACACATGGCCTGGTGGATAAAGGAGTTAGGTTAAGACAGTTCTAAGTGACAGTTATCTCTAGATTGCAGGTTCAATCCTGGCCAAAGGCAGCTGTAACATAAAATAATAATTAACACAGCTTAACGCCTCTACCCCAGCTATGGTTAGCGGAATGAGAACAGGATACACCCGTGTACTGAATAAAGGGTTGGGTTCAAAGTTCCGTGATGACTCCCGATTACGATAAGAAGGTTTCCGATTACGACAAGGTTCCCGAGTTCGGAAAGAAGGTTCCCGAGTCCGAGAAGGTTCCCGAGTCCGACAAGAAATGCCTGAAGAAGGCCGAAGGGCACATCAGCCGGAACGTTGTACAGATAACAATGAAGATGAGGACAATAGTCCGAATAACGCAGATAATAGTAATCATGTTTTTTTTCTGTTTCATAGATGGGACCCTAAAAGGTACTGCCACCCCGGGTTCAGAGTGGACCTGGGAGCAATGATGATAAAGGGATGCTCCACATTCCCCAAACCTCCAGAACTGGAACCTCACCATCAGATAGAGTTTAACGTCATTCCTAGGACATGTAGACCCTCAGCCACTGCCTTCTAGCACCCATATGATAAAAAGGGTTGGGGCTTGCCATAAGGGCAATAGGATTGGGACAATCATATAGGTGATAGGGCTTGATGTGACCAGCCGATTGATCAGAGCCAAGTATTAACGGGGTGTCTTAGCCCTCTGTAGAGGTGCAGTGGGTGTATTCCAATGCTCCCATCTGACAGGGCTGTTGGTGGGAATAGTGGATAAACAAGAAACTCAGAAACCTATAAGAGGTCAAAGGTTTCATTATAAAAGTATAAATAGTAGCGCCTTAAAACTATTTCAAAATGGCGAAGGGTTCACGCCTACTCCGTAGTTCTGGTATTTCAGAGCAAACAGATATCTTTTTTCTTTATTTTGTCAGTCGAAATATTTGGATCACCTGACACCCACGTTCTACGGCCTTCAAAATCAGTTCTCTGTTTTTTGTTTTTTATTTGTCTTTTTGTTTCTTTTTTTTTTTTTTTGATTTTTTCACGGCTGCGTACGTAATGTTTGTGTATTGTCAACGGACCAGGTCTTGGTATTCATTTTGTAATTAGTTGAAAATAGTTTCACTGTTTGACCGAAGACCACCGGGGAGATCTTCGGGTCCAACCAATAATATATTTACCACATTTATGAGCAGGGTGCGAGACAAGGTAAATCTTTAAGCAGGTTTGAATTCAGAGTTTTCCTTCTCCTCGATTAAGTCTTAGTACTATTTTGAAATTAGTTGAAAATTTGAAAATAATTTCACTGTTTAATTGACGACCAATAGAGAGATGAGGACAATAGTACGAGTCATCCAAATAATACAAATTATCAAGTCGAATCTAAAAAATCAGAGGAATAATGTAGATAACAATAAAGATGAGGACAATAGTCCGAATAATCAAAATAATACAAATGATCAAGTCTCATCTAAAAAATCAGAGAAATAGTGGAGATAACAATAAAACGGAGGACAATAGTCCGAATAATCCAAATAATCCAAATTATCAAGTCTCATCTAAAAACAAATCAGAGAAATAATGGAGATAACAATAAAAAGGAGGACAATAGTCCAAATAATCCAAATAATCCAAATTATCAAGTCTCAGCTAAAAAAATCAGACATATAGTGGAGATAACAATAAAGTGGAGGACAATAGTCCGAATCATCCAAAAATACAAATTATCAAGCCTTATCTCAAGAATTCATAGAAATAGTATAGATAACAATAAAGATGAGTCCAATAGTCCGAATAATTCAAATTATCAAGCATCATCTAAAAAATCAGAGAAATAGTGGAGATGACAATAAAGATGAGGTCAATAGTCCGAATATTCCAAATAATACAAATTATCAAGTCTCATCTAAAAAAAAATGAGAGAAATAGTGGAGATAATAATAAAGAGGAGGACAATAGTCCGAATAATCGAAAAAATACAAATAATCAAGTCTCGTCTCAAATATTCAGAGAATAGGAGAGGGGTGAGGCGGAGAGGAAAGTGTTATATACCCACATGTTGGGTATATATTCAAGTGTTCTTTTGTGTCAGAGAGAGAGAGAGAGAGAGAGAGAGAGAGAGAGAGAGAGGGGGAGAGAGAGGTAGACAGATAGAGATGCATAATTGCATTACTTTCTTCTTCGCTTGTTTGGCCATTCGATCGTCTAGCTTCTATTCTTTCTCATCATGTTGACTTCTATTTCTAGTTTCTTATTGGTTGTTCATCTTGACTCATTTTCTTCTAACTAAAGTATGCATCAACCAACAACGACATGTTTCTTTTTAAAACTTTTATTCTTAACTAAGTTTCTTTCTTACAAAGTAAACACATCATGCGGTGAGTCCAACTATGCAAGAAACGTCTTTCTTGCTTGAGATCCTCATCGGAACTGATAAGCTAACTGCTCTCATGTGACTTCACGTGATTTGCCGGTTTCCGCCTCTGGGGTCAAAGTCCACCGTCTGTAAATTCCATTTACGCTACACAGTGTTGTCAATAATCTATGCTACTATAGATTATGCAACAAAAAGAAGAAAAGAAAAACATAATATTACCCTAAGTGTAAGGGCAGGAAGAGGCCCTAAAAGAATTTGAAGCTCCTTTATGATTCGACGGTAATTGGAACTAGTATGATTATTCTACACTTTTGATAGAGAGAGGAGAGAGGTAGACAGATAGAGATGCATAATTGCATTACTTTCTTCTTCGCTTGTTTGGCCATTCGATCGTCTAGCTTCTATTCTTTCTCATCATGTTGACTTCTATTTCTTGTTGGTTGTTCATCTTGACTCATTTTCTTTCTTGGTCGGTCTTCTAACTAAAGCATGCATCAACCAACAACGCCATACTGTTCTTTTAAAAACCTTTTATTTACTTAACTAAGTTTCTTTTCTTACTAACTAACACAGTGCGCTGAGTTGAGTCGACCTCTGCTCTACATATCGGCTCAAACTGAGTAACTCATTCAAAATCACGTGACGTGCGAGACTTCAACTGTCAGTAAATTTCCGCCTGTGATATGAAAAGGATCATCCCTGCAGAAATACAGGGGAGGGGGCAATAATCTATGCCACCTCATAGATTATTCAACAAGAGTAGCCTCGACAACAAAGAGAGCCAGAAAGAGGGAGAAAAGACAGCAGCCCCAGAAAGCATCACAGTTTGTGTGCAGTCGGTGCACCAAAGACTGGCACCCAGGAATTGGCCTGCACAGTCACTTGCGCAGATACAGATTATTTATTTATTTATTTATTGGACATTACGCCATCGTACTTAGTGGAGGGAAAGGTGTCAACAACAGTGGAGATAACAATAAAGATGAGGACAATAGTCCGAATAATCGAAAAAAATACGAATTATGAAGCCTCATCTAAAAAATTCAGAGAAATACTCTCACTCTTTCTTTGGTTATTTCCTAGTTGAGTAATATGATATTACAGGGTGACCCAGAAAAAAAAGAACCCAAATGATTTATTTTCCCATTACACTAACCCTAAACCCCAACCCTAACCCTAACCCTAACCCTAAACACTAACCCTAACCCTACCCCCTATTTGAGTCACAAAATACTACAGCATGACCCAGAAAAAAACGAACCCAAATTATTTATTTCCCCATTAAACTAAACCTAAACCCCAACCCTAACCCTAACCCTAACCCTAGCACTAACCCAAAGTTAGCCCCCCTATTTGAGTAACATAATATTACAGGGTGACCCAGAAAAACTGAACCCACAAATTTTGTAATAAAACTGTTAATTTTTTTTAAAAGTTTAAGTTCAACAAGAGCCAGGGTTAGGGTTTAGGGTTAGGGTTAGGGTAAGGGATTAGGGTTAGTTTATTGGGAAAATAAATAAATAATTTGGGTTCTGTTTTTTCTGGGTCACTCATGTTACTCAACTAGGAAATAACCGTTTCTTTTATTTAGTCCACTCGTCATTCTTCCCAAATTTTCTTCTTCTATTCTTCACATTAACCCTTTCACTGCCCGAAATCTCTTGCGCCGATTCTGCTGAGGCGACGCAAGGATTATTTAAACTGCCGTTCGTGCTAGAAGAATTTCCTTGCGTTTTTATAGTCGTTGAATCCCGTTTGAATTTGGACATTTTACGAGCCGGTGATTGGTTGATAGAAGAGGGAAGTTTGATTTAGGAGTCTGGAATGGCCGACACGTGATGCGTCATGTGGTATGGAACGGAGAAAGGTGTGCAGGCGGTGGGGAGGGAGGGGGCTGATGGGAAACAGCGCGGCTAAGCACTTGTTCCATTGTCGTCGCCCTCTCATTAGGGTACACGTCCCAACACCACATATTATTGGCACATGCCTTATGGAGATTATCGGGGTAATTCCCTTTACCCCCACACCACCTATCTACCCCCCCCCAGTAACCAACCCAGCGACATAATTATAACTAAGTCAGCCAGTTCACGTTCGTTAAGACACGACTCACTTATGGCATCCATCAATTCAGAGAGAGAGAGAGAGAGAGAGAGAGAGAGAGAGAGAGAGAGAGAGCGACAAAAGACAGTGGAACAGAGAGAGAGAGAAAGAGAGACTGAGACAGAGAGAAAAAGAGAGAGCAACGAAGAACCGAGAGACAGAGAGAGAAAGAGAGACAGACAGACAGAAAAGAGAGAGAGACAGAAAGAGAGAGAGGTGATAAGAGATTGGAACAGAGAGAGAGAGAGACAGAGACAGAGCGAGAGAGATAAAGAGAAAGAGAAAGAGAAAGAGAAAGAGAGAACGACAAAGACAGTGGAACAGAAGAGAGAGAGAGGGGGGATACAGCATGACAAAGGCAGTGGAAACAGAGAGAGAGAGAGAGAGGAGAGAGAGAGAGAGAGACAAAGACAGTGAAACAGAGAGAGACGGAGACAGAGAGAAACAGAGAAGCGACAAATTCACACAGAGAGAGAGAGACAGACAGACAGACAGACAGAGAGCGACAAAGACAATGAAACACAGAGAAAGAGAGACTAGAGACTGAGACAGAGAGAAACGGAGAGAGCGACAAAGACACACAAGAGAGAGAGAGAGAGAGAGAGAGAGAGAGAGAGAGAGAGAGAGAGAGAGATTGAGTTAGCTAAAAGGACAGGTGTGGTCAGTGGCTTATTTCCCCGACGGAAACCGGATCATTCCTTGTCTATTAGGGCAAATTACGCGCGTAATCAAGCAAGCTTTCGCCATTTTAGATAAAACTGGGTTCAATTTAATAAAAAGGGGGACCGCTTTACTTTTCTTGGCTGATTAGAGATTCCGTCTTTGTTTCAAATCACAGTATCAGATTCGTTTTTCCAACTTTAAACATTTTCTTTTGTGTTTATTTCTTGTTTTGTTTCTTTCTTTTTGTTTTGTTTTTGTTCTTTTTATATTTATTTTCCCGCTTTATTTTTGTCGAATTTTTTCCGAGCCGTTTCTCGATGGCCGATCCGATCTAATTGTATTTGTTTCAGATTTCAATTCTGCAATTCTGTGTTCCACGCGCTAGTTGGATTGAATCCAGTTAATGTTTCATTTTCTCTCCCGATTTATTTTTCAGGCTACATTAAGACTGTTTTTCCTTACCTTTTTGTATCACTGTCCGGGAAGGGGGGGGGCATCACAAGACTTCACACACATACACATACACACACATAAAGATATACACAAATATTGTCATACACACACACACACACACACACGCACACACACACATACATGCATACACAAACACAGATATCTCATTGTCGGGAGAGGCGGCTCTACACATATACAGATACACGCATACATACAGAAATACACGCATACGCTCATACACACACAGACAAACACGCACACACACACATACATACACATACACACATACACGTACACACACACATACACACAGAGATATCTCATTGTCCGGCGGGGGGCGGCATTGCAAGACTTCACACACATACACACAGACATACACACATCCACGTATACACACACATACACACAGACATACACACATCAACGCATACATACACATACACATACACACAGACAGACACACATACATGCATACACACTCACATACACACATACATACATGCACACACATACACACATACACTACACCACATACACACATAGATATCTCATTGTCCGGGGGGGGGGCATTGCAAAACTTCACACACATACACATACATGCATACATACATACACACACATACACACAGACATACACACATACACGCATACATACACGCACATACACACAGACATGCACATCCACGCATACACACACATACACAGAGAGACACACATACATGCATACACGCATACAACATACATACATGCACACACACATACACACATACACACGTACACACAGACATACACACACAGATATCTCATTGTCCGGGGGAGCGGCATTGCAAGACTCTACATACATTCACATACATGCATACATACACACACACATACACACAGACATACACACAGACACGCATATACACACACATAAACACAAACATACACATACATACACACATACATACACACATACACACAGAATGCACACATACACGCATATACACACAAACACAGACATACACACAGAAATACACTCGCACATACACACACATACACACATACACGCATACACACACAGGCATCTCATCTTTTAGCGAGGGGGCATCGCAAGACTCCACACACTCACATACACATGCACGCATACACACGGACATACACACATATACGCATACGCACACATAGAGACATCGCGTGAGTTCACCCCCTACACACATATACATGAACACACAAAACACATACATACATACACACATATACATACACATACACACAGACATACACACAGACATACAAACATACACACACACATACACACACACATACGCACACACACAGACATTTTATTGGAGGCTGCATTGCAAGAGTTCACACACACACACACACATACATTCACACACACCACATATACATACATACATACATACAGACAGACAGACATACGCAAACGTATACGAACACAGATACATCACATTGTTCGTGTAGGGGGCATTATAGGACACCACACACACACACAGACATACATACACACACAACACACATGTATATACATACACACAGACATACACGCATATATACACACGTGCAAAATACATATACATACACATACACACAGGCATACAAATATACCTACCCATACGCACACACTGAGACATTTCATTGTCAGGGGAGGCGGCATTGCAAGAGTTCACACACACAGACACACACATACATTCACACACATCACATATATATACATACATATATACATACATATATACAGACAGACATACACACACATACACGCACACAGAGACATCACATTGTCCGTGTAGGGGGCATTATAGGACTCCACACACACACAGATACACAGACACACATACATACACACACAACACATACACACATACATACATTCGTACATATACACATAAACGCAGACACACATACATACATAACACATACACACATAAATACACTCATACATATACACACACACACACAACACATACACACACAACACATACACACATACATACACTCATACGTATACACATACACATAGACACACACACACACACAACACATACATACATACACATACACACACACACACGTTTTTGAGGTTAAATCGGAATCACCAATCATGCATAATGATTTCTTAAATAAATGGTCAAAGAAAATGTGATAAAGAAATGCTAATATTAACGAAGGAAAATGTAAATTAACCCTCAACACAAAATTACATACACACGCGCATATATATATATATATATATATATATATATATATATATGTGTGTGTGTGTGTGTGTGTGTGTGTGTGTGTGTATTGTATGTTTTGGCAGTAAGTTATTGTTTAAACACTATAATAGCACAATCTACAAATAGGCAAAACAGAGGCCCGAGCAATCATAAAATATCTTGCTGAGACTTATAACGTTTTGAACGCACTTCGTAAACACAGACACAC
Organism: Doryteuthis pealeii; assembly: GCA_023376005.1. Lineage (NCBI taxonomy): Eukaryota > Metazoa > Mollusca > Cephalopoda > Myopsida > Loliginidae > Doryteuthis > Doryteuthis pealeii. The sequence goes on along the minus strand of CM042174.1, from coordinate 23,559,329 downwards.
AGACACACACACACATTTTTATATATATATATATATATATATATATATATATATATATATATATATGAGAGAGAGAGAGAGAGAGAGAGAGAGAGAGAGAGAGAGAGAGTGAGAGAGGTAGATAGAAAGATATAGATATATGTGTGTGTAGAATTAAACAAAAGGCACGTCTCCTGTTTAACAAATTTATTAACATTTTTCAAGTTTTCTGGCCAACTTTTTTACAATTGGATGAAATCCGTAGATTATTCCACCGAAGTTCTTATCCCAAGAACTTTCGGCATATAAACACATCACCCCTGATGATGGCACTTCGAAGAGCCGAAAGTCACATAAACTTTGGTGGACTAATCCACGAATTCCACCCAAATATTAAAAAGTTGGACAGAAAACTTGAAAAAATGACAAATAAAATTGTTAAACAGGAGACGTGTCTTTTGTTTAATTCAACGTATATATATATATATATATATATATTATATATATATATATATATACCAACCCCCCCCCCTGCACAAGCAGGATATGACACAAAGGTCAATTTCTTAAGCGGGGTTTACCAGGTTTTAATACAGAGTTTTCCTTCTCCTAGACCGGTTGTCCAACCAAGGTTAAAGAGCCCAGTCTGCCCTACTATTTACCCATAGCTGGAGGGAGAGTAGGATTCATACCTTTCCCAAGGGTATTAGCGCTAAGTGAAATGCAATTACCACACAAACAAACACACACACACACACACACACACACACACAACACATATTTGAAATAATAATTAAATGCTCATATTGACGCAGGTAAATGTAAACCTAACAGAAAATTATACACACTCAAGCACACACATACACACGTACACATACACAAACACCCCCAAACACACGTACACACATATGTACGCACTCACACACACGCACATTATGTGTGTGCAAATGTGTCAGCTTGTACTATTAGATTTTTTAATATAGTTATGTTCTTTATATTTCTCGTTTTACTTTTTATAGCAAATATAGGAATAGTCAACAAGTCCTTCTCAATTAAATGTTCAATTTCGAATCCAATATGGCCATCTAGACAATCTTCGTATAAATAGATCCCTTTGTATTTCGTTGTACATTCAGCAATTTTTCATGCCAGGTTTGTACTCACCTGTACGACCACAAGAGACGCGGATATCATCCCGACGGCTGCACCTGTCTCTACCCAGTTAAGAGATATAAATATGTACGTAATCTTTTCTTCTTGTCCCCGACCCGCTTAAGTACCCTTGCATATATGGCATGGTTCAAAAAACCTGTTGATACAAATTGAATGAATTCTTGCAGTAATCGACCATACATACGTACCTTCCACATAATTAAACAAACACAGGCTTATCGGTCCCCCTAAAAAAGACAGTAAAAAAAACCCAGTGAGGGTCACATGACCGATTGTGTCTTCAAATACGCAAGAGCTTTAAACATACACATTGACATACACATATAGATTCCTTTGTATGTGTGGGAAAGAAAGACGGGGACAGAGAGAGAGAGAGAGAGAGAGAGAGAGAGATAGACAGAGAGATCTCAGGTGCTTTGGCAATGCCCCTTCCAGCTGGGAAAATTTGGCTCAGGACCACCCTCAGTGGCGGCAGACTCTCTGTAGAGGATTGTTCATGTCAGAAGTCACCCTAACGCAAAACTATGAAGCTAAGAGGTCTAGAAGAAAGCGGCGGTAACAACACACCGGCACATCAACATCTTCAGGGACAGCCTTCAAATACGACATCTTTGGTCGAGAACGTTTTTCAAACATCGGACTTCACAGTCACAGGAGTCACTGTAGATTCAGGGGCACAAAAACTTTATTTTAGTCTTCCGAGACTGAAATGCCAATACTAAAAAAAATACACATATAGGTACGTGTATATTACATTAATTGGTTGTAGGAAATAGACTTGTCGATCCGAGTTCAAATTCTGGACGAGGCTGTTTGCATTTTACATAGTGCTAATACCCTTGATAAAAGTATGCACCCAACTCCAGCATCTCCAGCTATGGGTAAATAACAGAGCAAACTGGACGCTTTAACCTTGGTTAGGCAACCAGTCTATGAGAAGGACAATTCGGAATTTAAACCTCTTAAACTCCACATGAAAACTTTAGCCTTGTGTCACATTCAGCTCGTATAGAAGGGTTGGTTCACACACACACACACACACACACACACACACACACACACACACACACATATATATATATATATACATATATATATATATGATGAAAAATGAGTAAAGAAAAGAAAAGTAAATGGATAAAATGAATTTAATCGATCACTTACACATGTGTTTCGGTCAGTTTATGTGTGTGAAAATATTTCGCACACATACAAGAATCGACCTTCATCAGAGTGAACATTTATTTTTATGAAATATTAAAAATAAATGTTCACTCTGATGAAGGTCGATTCTTGTAAGTGTGCGAAATATTTTCACACACATAAACTGACCGAAACACATGTGTAAGTGATCGATTAAATTCATTTTATCCATTTACTTTTCTTTTCTTTACTCATTTTTCCTCATATTGTCGGATTCAATTCCTTTTCCATTTTTACATATATATATATAAATAAATTCTATTAAAACCTAAAGATATTTTTTATAATTTTAGATAATTTTCTTTTGTGCATGTTTGCGAGAGAGAGAGAGAGAGAGAGAGAGAGAATGAGACAACGATAAGAAACTGACAGTTACCTAATGAATTGACTGCATCTCTACGCAACATTAATATATATATATATATATATATATATAATATTCTTATTATAATGGAGATTGTAGGTTTTTCTGTCTGTAACCGAAAACTATATTACTACTCAAGTCACAATTCCCTTAATTATTTACGTCAAATTCTCCGTGATTTCATTCTTTTAAACCTTCAGTTATTAATAAAAATTGTTTTACATTATTAATACTGTTGACCATATCTACGTACTAATAACATGCATTGTATTTATATATACAAAATAGCGGTTTACAGTTTGAACGAGAAGGCTAATTTGCATATTGATATTTAAAATTTTATTTTAATAAATATGTGCTTGGTATCATTGATTTCTAATTGTTTGGTTTTATCTTAAGAAATATAAACAAAAATCTCGTGGATAAATCTTAAAAGAAATTTATTTACAATAAGAAATAACTGTAATATTATCCTTTACTTCCTATTTTAACTAAATATTTAAATTAGGAAAATTTACCAATGAAACAAGGGAGTAATGGAAAATGATGGAATAGTTAGTTTCAAAGTTGTTCTATTTTTCGATTATACCCCCTCTGTTGCAGATCTTTTTATCTGCATTCTTAGTCAGTTTCATTAGCCTTTCTAATTTAATATGATATTTTATTATATTAAAACTTAAATACTTGCACCCGGAGGGTGCATATATTTGCTAGTATATATAAAGATAAATCTAAGAGTCAGATCTTAGCCCTGAAGAGCATTAAGCAAAACTAATAGTAGGTTCGTCTGACTCATTAGATTTATCTTTATTATTTGCTCTACTTAGGTATTGAGCACTTTTTACTTATTAGCTTATTCTCATAGCGGTTATATGAATATATATATATATCTTATATACATATATATACATATAAATTGTTTTTTTCTTTGGGCCAAATACTGTACCAATAGATTATTTTTTGTTGGTACGACTATCTTGTCTTTTCTTTTTTCTAAAAATTGTTTTCTCCCCGGTTGATGTTTGGTAGAATATTTTTACAATCAAACTATTTGCTGGTTTTTTTCTCACCGCTAGGATTTACCAACACACTTGGTATATTAAATTATATATATATATATATATATATATATATTATATATATATATATATATATATGTCGGCGGGGTGGCCTAAAGTCGATATTACCCAGGCAGATCTCTGTGCTACTCACACGCTGAGTTATCGAACCCGGAACCTTAGGGGCCGGGTTAGCTCAGTCGGTAGAGCGTTCGGCTAGAAACCGCACAGTTCCTAGTTCGATACCGGTCCTCACCAACTCAGCGTATGAGTAGCACATGGATATGTGCGGTAAAGTAAGGAGCTGATGGTAGGTGTGGCGCCCCACCTCAGATGCTAAAAAACAATCTCCTTGGTCTAGCGCTATTGAAAAGGGGATAGACTCCCTCGCTGACTGGCTGATACCGACATTAGGCCGCCCCGACGACTTTACTTACTTTATATATATATATATATATATATATATATATATATATATATATGTGTGTGTGTGTGTGTGTGTGTATATATATATATATATATATATATATGAGTGTGTGTGTGTGTGTGAGTGAGTGTGTGTGTGTGTGCGTAAATTTGGAAAAAAAATAGGAAAAATCTGTACTATTATCATGTTTAAACAATAACTTACTGCCAAAACATACACAATATATTAAATAAATATATATATATATAATATATATATATATATATATATATATATACATGCGCGCGTCTGTCGACTTTTCCACTTAAATTCCTCTAATATGTTTGGCTGGGCGTTAAAGCGTTGCATTTGATTTTCGTCATTTACTGTCTGAACGTCCTTAGCTGTAACTTAATCTATCAAGCCCCCCCACCTCCACGGTTCACCCCACATTCCGAGGGCAGAGAGAGAGAGAGAGAGAGAGAGAGAGCTGTGCCAATTGTCTTTATTGAAATAAAAGAACTGTTCACCAGTTTATCTCCGCTTAATGAAGACAACTTTCTCTGACTAATGTCACATCCACGACTCTTAAAGGAACGAAATAATGGAATCTATAAGACAGCCACAATCATAATCCGCCCTATCGGTGGGGCGTTAGAATGCACCAACTGCACCTCTGCAGAGGGGTAAGACTCCCCCAATGGGGCCACCTGTTTGCCGTGGGTGACGACCCGTGATGCTTAAGGATAGAGCCCAGTTGGATGAACAGTTCATGACATGCAATACTCCACTTTGGCCCTATCTTGGGCTAGACGGGCAGTCGGAGAGGCCCCCTCCGATCAATCGGCTGGTCACGTGAAGCCCTAGCACCTATATGATTTTCCCAACCCTATTTCCCTTATGCCAAGCCCCAACCCCTTTTTATCATATGGATGCTAGAAGGCGGTGGCTGCGGGTCTACATGTCCTGGGAATGACGTTAAACTCTATCTGATGGTGAGGTTCCAGTTTTGGAGGTTTGGGGAATGTGGAGCACCCCTTCATCACCATTACTCCCTGGTCCACTCTGAACCGGAGTGGTAGTACCTGTTAGGGTCCCATCTATGGGTTAAATAGAAAAATGTATTTATATAAAAAGTGTACTATCCATTAAGAATTGATTTATTTCAAAACTTTATCGGCATTAAATGACCCACTGAGGTTGATATGCCGTAAAACAAAACAAACCAAACCAAACAATCATAATCTGAAAGACCTGTCGGCGGGGCTGTAGAATAGCCCAACTGCACCTCTGCAAAAAGGTATAACCCTTCGACACCAATAAGGCTAAAAGCACGATTCGACGCAAGGTTAATGGTAATCCTTAACTATTTCCTCGTAAATTCCTACCCTAAAATAAACTGGACCCTCATTTTATGTCCGTGTTTTTGCAACAAATGTTTTATTTTTCTTGCACTCGTTATTTTACAATATTAAATATATTTTGTTTATTTATTCTAATATTAACTTCAATGTGTATATTCTAAAAGTTTTTATTTTGTGAGAATGGTTAGTTTTAAAGTGGTTATTTTTTAACATGGACATAAAATGAGGGTTCAGTGGTAGGCATTTACGAGGAAATAGTTAAGGATTACCAGGTCAATTTCGTAAGCGGTGTTTAACAGGTTTGAATTTGAATTCAGTTTTCCTTCTCCTAAACTAGTTACCTTGACGGTTGAAGAGCCCATTCTCCTCTACTGTTTACCCATAACTGTAATGGGAGTAGTTGGATGCATACCTTTCCCAAAGGTATTAGCGCTATGTGAAATACAAAAAGCCTCGTCCAGGGTTGACGAGTCCATTTTCTACGACTCTAACCATTACACAGCACTCCTGTGAGGGATATGTTACAGAAATGCAAAAGACACGTCCAGGATTTCCTAATCAAACCCACTTTGGGAGGCTGGAGACCAACTTTAAGGAAGTCTAGAAAGGAACAAGTCATTGTGTCCCGATTACGCATTGGTCATACAAGACTAACGCACTTCTATATACTCAAAACAAGAACAACAACCACAATGTGGAACATGTCAAACACCTTTGACAGTTAAACACTTATTTATGGAATGCAGGTTTCTTGCTCATATCAGAAACCGTTATTTTAAAGCAAACAATATGAAAGATCTGTTTGAAAATGTCAACATGGAGGATATTCTCTCTTTTTTTGAGGGAAATAAAATTATACCATAGAATATAGACATGAAATAAATCAATACCATACAACATAATCCCTCATTGTTAAAACCAATTACTAAAAAGTATAAATATAAATACACGATATGTATTACTTCCAAACCGTTAGGCATGAGATAACCCCAGACGAATTGATATTCCGTTAAAATCAATAAACCAACCAACCAACCAACTAACATCTAGGATTTCAAGTTTTGTCGACGGATTCAGTAACCGTTATACCACACGCCTCATCTGTGCATATTATATATTAACTTTGAACCCAACCCTTTATTAGGTCCACGGGGGTATCCTGTTCTCATTCCACTAACCGTAGCTGCGGTACAGGTGTTAAGCTGTGTTAATTATTATTCTATGTTACTGCTGTCCCTGACCAGGATTGAACCTGCAGTCTAGAGATAACTGGCATTTAGAACTGTCTTAATCTAACTCCTTTATCTACTAGGATATGTGTTCAATTGGATAATAATTTATTTTTGATATATTTAAAACGTTTTTTTCGTCCATTTTGATCAAGATGCCTGCCAAGAGGCTACTTAAAATCCGTTTTTACAAAATAAATTGTAACTTTTGCAATTGAAAAAATTCACACTGGATTGTCCAATTGAACACTAAGTTTGACTGGGTTTCGAGTTTGCTTTCCCTACTTGTTTCAGTGTTTTAAATGCTGATTTTCAAAGCAAGTAGGTCATCTTCAATAAGTTAAATAAACTACAGTTAGATAATAGTGGAAACTAGATTAAGGATGACGTGGGAAGGGCTGACCTGTTGGCTTTTGATTTTTTGAATGTGTCGACAGTCTGTCCTACGTTAGATAATGAAAGTGAAGTGGTCAGTGTATGGCGGTTGAAACATGCGTCGGAAAAGGGTGTATAAAATGTGAGAGAAGAGCTACATCTCTCTCACTTTTCACTCGCAGAGTCGAGACAACGAAGGTAAGATCGAGATGGGGGGGGTGACACCTCCTCCCCCATTAGGGGATACGTCGAAATGATATGTAATTGAGGTTTAAGAGCTTAATAAACCCAAAAGATTGCGTTGGTGTTGGAGTTCGTTATTCTCAATGAAGCAATCGTCTTCCTTGGGGCAGAAACGGTCAACAATGAAGAAAACTAGATTCGAGATCTTCGAGATTAAAGTCCAAGAGGCAAATCCAACTACCATGAAATAACCAGCCGGCTTTGAGACGTAAGAGCTTGTATAGAATATTTTGATGCAACACGAATTTACCATTGCTTAAAACTTTTGCATTACTGTACTTCTAAAATCACCAGTATGGTTGTTTAGCGTTCTAAGACCTTCAACCACCACCTTCTAGCACATATATGATAAAAATAAAGGTTTGCCATAAGGGCAATCAGGCAATCATATTGTAGCTAGGGTTATGGAAGCGCGTGGTGTAATGGTTAAAACCATGGGAAATAGACTCGTCGCACCGAGTTCAAATCCTGGACGTGGTAATTGCATTTCACTTAGCGCTAATACCCTTGGGAAAGGTATGAATCCTACTCTCCTTCCAGCTATGGATAAATAGTAGGGCAGACTGGGTTCTTTAACCTTGGTTAGGCAACCGGTCTAGGAGAAGGAAAACTGAATTCAAACCTGTTGAACTCCGCTTAAGAAATTGACCTCGTGTCACATCCTTCTCGTGGGGAGGGGTTGGTAAATATATACAGGAGCTAGGGTTGAACATGACCTGCCGATTGATCGGAGAAGTCCATTTCGACCGCTCCTCTAGCCTATGTAAGGGCAAAAGTGGAGTGTTGCATGTCATGAATTGCTCAACCACAAGGATTACTTCGCATGACGGATCACCACCTATTTGAGGAAACTTGCTGTCACTCAGCCTCAAGCACACCATTGGCTATGGCGGGGGTGAAATCTCTAATGGAGCGAGATAATATGAAAATCAGAGGAAGATCGAAACAATTTAGACCACAGCAATACTAAAAATCGACCAGGACACTTACAAGAGATCTGGGGTACCTGAGTAGATTTGCTGTCTCTCGGACTCCTGTGAAAAACTATCAGTTAGAGTTGGTGTGAAAAACTCGAATGGATTAAAATATTGGAACGGTAGTATCGGTTTCGGTCCCATGTATTGGTTAAATTTGTTTTAGAATTATTCGCATTCGATTGGACCGTGTGCAAAAAAAAAAAAAAAAAACACTCAAGAAACAACTACACAAAAAATGTAAATATGAATGCGATTCCCTAACCTATATGATAACCTAGACGGTTTGACATGCCATTAAAATCAATTAATAAATTATTGATATCATATGTTTTGTAGAGTAGTTAACACCCCTTCAGCATTCTACCAGATAGACTGGCTCATAGCCTTAAAATAGCCTACAATTAAAGTAGATTAACAAGCTGAATAATATTCTCTTTGCTGTGTTGGCTATACCGATTAGACCCTCCTCTATTTAATGTAAGTTAATTGTTTGTACTTATTTGTTCTGTGTTTGTATGTATCCATCTGGCACCGGATTATGGTGCTTAATAAGTGTTTTAAGCGCACCATACTTCAGTGTATCTTTCCACCTCGCGATACAACAATGTGACTATGCAAAAAGTTAGCCCAATTCTGGACTTGAAGATGCGGGCACACATATTACAAGAGAAATTACCATCTGTATTTGGTGGTTCATGACGACGAAGACGTCGCTGCTTTACAGCCCTGTTAATCTCGATATTGAACCACTCAGTACCTGTGCGGCACATGTCTCGCCAACCTTTATGCTGGAGGCCATATCTTCCAGGCTTGAAGGCGTGATGAAACTGTTGTCCTCATCTTTATTGTTATACTAGAAGTGGCTACCCGGCATCGCCTGGGTAGAGGGGATTTTTTAAAGTTAGTCTCGCAGATCCATTATTATTTATCACAAGTTAGATCCTCACTGGATGCCCCATAAAAGAATATGGTAAGAAGGTTTAATTCAATAATTTACAATAAAAAAAAACAATATAAATGAGGCGATTAATTCAATCAATCAACATTATATTTCAATTACTTTCTGTTACTATACAAATTTTAAGTTTTAAATATCTTCCCAAATATAAATAAAATCTTCATTATTTTTGCTAAAAAAACAAGCCCTGGTGATAGTGAATGTATATATATATATATATATATTTACTTTGTCGTTAATTGTTTTATTTTCAAAGTTTCCTCCGGATATACACATATACGCAACTGCCCTGTATATATGTATAGATACAGAACGTTTCGGTCGATGTGTGGTCCGGCCTTCCCCAGGTGTTTCTTGTCAAACCTTCTTGGCGAACTTGGGAGCCTTCACGGAACTTCGAACCGAACCCTATATTCAATGCACCGGGGTAGACTGTTCTTATTCCCTTAATCAAGACCGGGTACAAGTGTTAAGCTATGTTAAATATTCTGTTATCATCACGTTTGGTCAGGATTGAACCTT
>CM042174.1:23531978-23536978 GCA_023376005.1 Doryteuthis pealeii | reverse complement strand
AGAATAAACAAAGACGTGGAAACAACACCTCACGAGGTAGTAATATCTCTTCAACAGAAAGTAACGTTAATCCACGCATGAGAAATGCATGGTCTGCTTTAAACAGATTGTCGGGGATATGGAAATCCGATTTCACTGACAAATTAAAGCGACAATTCTTCCATGCCATAGTTCTGTCAGTGCTACTGTACGGCTGCACTATTTGGACTCTAACGAAGCGCCTGAAGAATAAGCCAGATGGGAGCTACTGTAGAATCCTGCGAGCAATTTTAAATGAGACATGGAAACAACACCCCACGAGAAAACAGCTGTACGACCAACTGCCCCAAATCGCATAAACCATTCTGGTGAGACAAACAAGACACACTAGGCTCTGCTGTTGAAGCAACGACGACCTCAAATGTGACGTTCTTCTGTAGAAGATATATGGGCACGCCACTTTGAGCCGTCCACTAAAGATGTACATTGACCAGCTGTGTGCGGATATTGGATGGTGCGCAGAGGACCTCCCAGTGGCAATGAATGATAGGAACGGTTGGCGAGAGATTGTCATGGATATCCTGTTGTATACGCTTTCTTTCCTTACTATTTATTTTTCTTCTGTTCATCTTTGGTATCTTACGTTCTTCTTCCAGCATCTGGACCTCGTCTTGGGGACTTCGTGTCTGGTCCTCTAGGTCAGTCTTGTTGCCAAGACATTCATCAACCAAAAAACCATATTATTTTTTAAACTTTTATTTCTTAATTAAACATATTTCTCTAACTAATCACAGCGCGCGTGTGCAGTGAGTCTCAGCTAAAGCAGTAACATCTTATCTGCCTGACGTCCAAGCCGAAACTGAAGACCCAACCAGGTCCCACGTGACTTCACGTATTTCGCGGGCTTTCTGTAATATTCCATGGAAAGTCCCGCCCATGATATGAAAAGGGGCCATCCCCTCAGAAATACAGGGGGTTGACAATAATCTATGCATAGATTATGTAACAATCCGTGTTGCTGCCAGTGCGACATGATGATGATGAGTGCCAGTATGGAATAAGCAGTTTCCAGTTTGAGTCTCTTTTGGATTCTACTGAATTATAGTTAAATAAAGAAGATTTCCGTAAACAGTAAAAGAAAATTAAAATTAAATTCGGATGAAAATTGTCCATACAGAACTTTGACAAGATAGATTGTTTTTCAGTAAATACATAAATAGATAAATATTTACTTTTAATATATGTTAAACGAGTTTGTTGATATTGGCGTTTTTACACTTCAAAAATTTTCATCCGAATTTTATTTTTAATTTTTCTTTTTATGTTATGGGAATCTTCTCTCTTTAAGTATACTAGTACAAAATAAAAAAAACACCCTCTGGGCGATGTAAAAATATATTTTTGAAACATATTGGCGGCGGGTGGGAGTAAGAAATAAAACAATTTGAAATGTAAACTTTAAATATGTATTAAATAAAACAAACTATATATAGATATATAATACCAGTCATGTATTTATTAAAACTTGTTTTAAAAAACAATGAGGACTGTCTAATGTTGCATGTTCAAATTATGAGTGTATTTATTCTATGTAATGACGATTTTGGGTAATGTAACGTAAGCAGTGACGTAATTTTTGTTACAGACAAAAACCGGAAGCGAATCTCCATTATTAATAGGAATAGATAATAGATTAATTATTATTATTGAGATGTCTTGTGTATGCTTATTGCTCGCCTGTACTGCCAAATTGCTTTTATACAGCTATGTTTCTGCTTGGTAATGCACAGCTAGACTGTTTTCAACAACATTTTTCCTGAAACTGATCTGCTGAAATGGGGGTGCGTCTTATATGCCGTGCGTCTTATATGCCGTCAAATACGTATTTACTTTTTATAATTGTTAAAGGAGTTTTGTTGATACACGCATTTTCACACTTCCACAATNAAAATAAAATCAACAGGGCTATGGTTTTGAGCATAATCGAAGATTTTATCTATATACGTGAAGATAATTTTATAAAAATAAAATTTAAAATGAATAATAGGATGGATCTTGTTATTTTCAATTTATTATTAATTCTTAAAATTTAAATATTTATAGAATATAGTAGCATTAACCTTTCTTTTCAAGAGTAGCAAGGATTTTTTTAATTTACAATAAGGAATTAAATGGGCCATCCAACGAGGAGATTCAACTCACGGTTCAAGTAAATAATGGATTGCGGGACTAAACTTAAAAAATACCCTCTACCACAAGGAATGCCCGGTAGCCGCTACTACAGTTTTCTATCAACATACTAAAACATTAAACAAGTCCAATTTGACTCGTAGATGGGATCCTAACAATATATTACCACTCCAGAAGAGAGTGGACCTGGAGAGTAATGGCAATACGAAGGGATGACTTCCACTCCCCAGAGCTCAGAAATGAAAACATCACCACCGAATGAGCAAGTTTTGGCGAAATATTACTGTTTTAATATTATCTGAAAACAAGGCAGCGAAAATTATTTTGGAAATGTATTACAATAGCTGCATATTGATTATTGTAAGACCGTCTGAAATTAGGAAGCAAATTATTTATTAAAAGCTATAGGTTAGTTATTGGCACAAAAGCAAATATGATTGATGTGCGTGTAAGCGAAAAAGAACAGATACTAGAGCAGGAACAAATAATTGTGTCTTTAAAAATAACAATAAATGTTTGACTTGTGAGAAAGAGGAGAATTGATATGGAAACTAACATCGGTTAAGTCAAAAGTGGTATGATATCTATTTGAGGCCAATTCGATGGTGAATATTAGACAATCTTATTTGATAAAAAGATGTAATGGGGGTTAATAAGAATTTACACTGGGATTATAACTGCAAATAGCCAAACACTTTACTTATAATAAGTTATGAGGCTTCTGAAGACGTCTTCTACGTAGGTGACTATATCTTTTAATAAATCCAACAAAAAACGTACATACAAATACAAACTTTATTGATCTGAACACATTTAAACAAAAACAGTTGACGAACAGTCCTGAGGAAGAGAAAAAAAGAGTTCTTGTAGAGTTATATCATTGAAGGCTACTAAAATAGGAATAAAACGAGGCCTAATACATGTAATGACTGGGGGAAGACAAAGGCCCCCAACAGAGCTTAATGGGACAGAAGAAACAAAATTGTCTAGTGCATTCTTAATGTGGATGCTAGAAAAGAGAGAGAGATGAAGCAGAGGAGAGTGAGAGAGAGGAAAGAGAGAGAGAAAGCTTCGCGGCTGACTTTAAATAGCCCTCAAGTTGCCATCAACTTAGAAATTAAATTAAGGTACAATGAAGAAAATTTAAAAATGAGTACAAAACGAATTCAATCCTCCATAAAATTGTAACAGACTTAAACATAATCGCGCCATTTAACTATACAACAAAACCTGAAAGACAATAAACTTTAAGATGAAACCCTGAAATTTTAATTTTTAAAAAAGCAAACCTTTTCAACAAGATATAACAGAACATAACCGAATATATCCAAAGAACCACTACTTTCAAGACTAGAAATCACAAAATAACTTTATGAGAGCATTAAATGACCCCGTTAACAAAAACGTTAAACAAAACTACAAAAAGAAAAAGAAAAAGAAAAACATATAAGTGTTCTGTTTATATCTTATCGTTTATATTGAAAACTGTTAGAAAAAACTTTACTACATTTTTCACTTATAGTAAATTAATAATGAACAAAAGAGATAGAATTCAATTCCAAACTGCATAAATCGCATTAAATATATTAACTCATAATAAAAATAATTTATAATTACTAATAGGTTTTAAGAAAGGAACTACTGATTTCCCTATCTGGTAGGGAGGGGGTTAGGAGCAATTGCCAAGCCTTGCTACCCTTATGAACCGGCCTTCCACCAATTGATAGATTGTAGATCCAATAGAAAAAAATAGAAAGTAGTACCTTGACTTACGAGTGTCAAAAACTTACGAAGTTTTTTCCAGAGTTACAGAGCTGTCACCGTACGAAATTTTTATGCTTTGAAGTTAAGAGACAAAAAATTTTTGAGATTACGAGCGCACGTTTCAGAAAACGAAGGTTAATCATAAGTTCATTAAAAAATTTAAGGTTTCAAATATATAATCGCCAAAGAAAAAACAACATTTAAAAAAATTAAATATTACTAGCACACAAATTCACATTATATTCTATATATACATATTTTAATAATACAAAAAACAGATGCCAATTTCCTTCATTTTTTTTTTAAAGCTTATTTTATAAAAAAACTATAAAAAATCTTATAGAAAAAAAAAAATTTTTATTAAAAAAAGCAAAAAAATTCTTGTTTAAAAAAAAAAAGAGTACAAAATATGGACTTTTAATTGGTGGGCAATAAAACGAAATAATGGAATTTCAGTTTTAAATTAAAAATTAGAACTTTATATATAAAGAGGAAATTGAGTGATGAACGGAACAAATTAAAACTCGTAGTCAAAGTACACTGTAAAATAAGTGAGCTCACCTGTCCGTGCAATGTGCTCACACACACTTACAGGCATAAAGCTATCGAAAACTCTATATGCAAATTACTATTTGATGTTCAAGTATCAGCTGTCCGTATTTCGCTACTAGCTTACTTGCGAAAATAATCAAGAGCAATATGCATAAGCATAAGAAGAAATTTCAATATATTTTACTAACTGCAACTAAAAACGGTTTATTTTGTTTTATTTTCGTCTTTTTTTTAAGTAGGACAAATTCCATCATCCAGAAAAGTAAATATAACACCCCTTTCAATTTTATTGGGCAAACACCAAACATATCTTGCGTACATAATGTTAAAATAAAAATGAAATAATAATAGAAAAATCTTTGATCATAAGATTAGTGCCAAACATTGGAAAATAATTGATCTGCTATGAAAAAAAAAACATCATAACTTAAAATTAGTTAGACTTTCAAGCACTTTTTCAAATGGCAATTTTTGGATTTCTTGGGCCAAATAGCTATTTTAAACAAATTCACTAG
>CM042174.1:23521978-23526978 GCA_023376005.1 Doryteuthis pealeii | reverse complement strand
ACAGTGTGAATGGGAAGGCTAATTTACATATTGATCTTAAAAATTTGATTTTAATAAATATATGCTTGATTTCTAATTTTTTGGTTTTATCTTATTGAATATGAGCAAAAATCTCAGGGATAAATCTTATAAAGAAATCCATTAACAAGAAGAAATAACTGTAATTTTATTCTTTACTTCCTATTTTAACTAAATAGTTAAATTAGGAAAATTTACCAATGAAAGACGGGAGTAAGGGAAAATGGTGGAACAGTTAGTTTCAAAGTTGTTCTATTTTCCGATTATACCCCCTCTGTTCCAAATATTTTTATCTGAATTCTTATTCAGTTTCATTAGCCTTTCTAATTTAACATGATATTTTATTATATTAAAACTTAAATACTTGCACCCGGAGGGTGCATATATTTGCTAGTATACATAAACATCTTAGTGTTTTAAGTATTCATAAACGCATGTCCCCAAAAAGTGGTATATAAATAAGTTCAAAACGAACGAGGAATCTGTAATAGGCCAGCTGGTGTAGTGGTTAGAATCCCCGCCTGTCAGCTTGGCAGTCGAGGTCTCGAGTCACACACGGAGCAGTCTCCCATGTCTATAACCTTGCTGATGAGACCTAATATATCTTCCAAAAATTGTCGGCTAAAAAGGCCATATAAAAAATAAACACATTGTTTGTTTACTTACTTTCATAAACGCATATATACGATAATTTATAGTGACGCGTGGTTTAATGGTTAGAACCGAATCTAATTGTGAGAGTGGAATTCGAACTCACTTACTTCGATGTCACGTTAGTTACTACGGCACCTAACCTGTCGGTAGAAAAATACACCGACTGCACATCTGCATAAAGTTACCCCCCCCCAATAAGGCTTCCCCTGCTGGTCATTGATGGCAACCCGTGATGCTTAAGTACGGAATCCCAGCGAGTGGTGACTCTTGGTAAAACTCCTGTTGGTTGGAGTGGTACGGCCGTTGAGGAGGCAGAAAACCCGAGTCAGTCTCTTTCGGTGGCGAATTACTTAGCAGAATTCGTCTAGCCTCGACCAAATTAATAGCGTGATCCCAGGCAATACCTGTTCTCCTCGATTTAAATCTGCAAATCTAAAATAGAAAAATCTCCTTTTTATAGGTTTATAGGTGTTTGTTAAATAAATCCATTTCATTATATCCCGGTCCCCGCCAACTCAGCGTATGAATAACACAGGGATCTGTGCGGTAAAGTAAGGAGCTGATGGTAGGTGTGGCGCTCAACCTCAGATGCTGAAACAATCTCCTTGGTCTAGCACTATTGAAAAGGGGATAGACTCCCTCGCTGACTGGCTGATACCGACTTTAGGCCGCCTCGTCGACTTTACTCACATTATATCCCGGGTAAAGAAGAATCTATCTTGCTCTTTACTTCAACTGTCTATCTCCCTCTATCTATCAATCTATCTATTTCTCTTCTTGAACATTTTTCTCACTCTATTTCCATCTATCTTCTCTTCTCCCCCCTCTCTCTCTCTCTCTCTCTCTCTCTCTCTCTCTCTCTCTCTCTCTCTCTCTCAGTCACTCACTCTTTGCACGTTTTCTCCATCCTTCCTACTTGTATTTTCCCTTTCTCTCTTTGTGCATTTTTTTCATTCATTCTTGTAATCACCCTCTCTCTCTATTTCATTGTATATTTTGTTTATCTCTTCCTTGTACATTTTCTCTTGCTCAATTTAGTTTATGTTAAAGATGGGATTATTACCTGCTGTCTGTGTCGCCCCTAAAGGGGAATACCCAGGGGATCCACGCATTTTTTGACAAGCCATTGCTTGAGCTTCGGTTTAGGCGTAGTTTCCCACTTGAAAAAAGACCTTGTTTCGCATCCTAAACTGTTGGGGGTTAAGGCAAATACCGAATTACTGTTCTTAACTAGGAGAACAGATGTACCATATTCGCGAGCATTTTTAGCAGTTTCCACAATATCAGTCAATACACTGGAAATTAAAAATACAAAGAAATTAACTCATTATTGTTTTTTTGTTTGTTTGTTTGTTTTTTTTGTAAACATTTTTTTTTAAATTCTTACAAAATAAACTCAATTGGTATAAAAATAAGGGTGTTAATTAAATAAGACTTAAGAGATTTTGAAAGAATTCTTCTTATTAAATAGAATTTTTTCAAAAATTAACTTTTGATTATATTCATGTTTAAGCAACAATGAAAAACAATCAATACGTTAAAAACAGAATACCGCCCTGTCGACTGGGGCGTTAGAATGCACCGACTGCACCTCTGCAGAGGGGTAAGACTCCCCCAATGGGGCCACCTGTTGGCCGTGGGTGGCGACCCGTGATGCTTAAGGATATAGCCCAGGTGGATGAGCAGTTCATGACATGCAATACTCCACATTGGTCCTATATTGGGCTAGACGGGCGGTCGGAGAGGCCCCCTATGGTCACCTCAAGCCCTAGCATCTATATGATTATCCTAACCCTATTGCCCTTATGGCAAGCCCCAACCCCTTTTTATCATATGGGTGCTAGAAAGCGGTGGCTGCGGGTCTACATGTCCTGGGAATGACGTTAAACTCTATCTGATGGTGAGGTTCCAGTTCTGGAGGTTTGGGGAATGTGGAGCACCCCTTCATCACCATTGCTCCCTGGTCCACTCTGACCCGGAGTGGTAGTACCTGTAAGGGTCCCATCTATGGGTTAAATAGAAAAATGTATTTATAAAAAAATTGTATTATCCATTAAGAATTGATTTATTTCAAAACTTTATCGGCATTAAATGACCCACTGAGGTTGATATGCCGTAAAACAAAACAAACAAACAAAGAGTGAAATGTTTACGTACCTTTCAGATATCATTAGATCTGTTCTCAAGTTGATCTAAAAATCACAATAGGTTGAGTTGTTAACCTGAAAAGAGAAACACATTTATTTCAAATCAAATTTAATATCAACTTTGGGTTTTAAGTCCTCACAATATCCCTGTAGTGAGAGGTGAAGTGAGTTACCTCACAAGGCTACAGCGATTGAACTCGTAACCTCCAGGTTGTGAGTGGTGACTCTGTGTAAGTTTCCTGTCACCCTCTGTTGGTTGGAGTGATTCGGTCAGTGAGGAGGCATAAAAGCCGAAGCAGTCTCTCTCAGGGGAGGAGGATTACTGTTCTTAGCTTGGAACTGCCTGTCAGTGGCGATCTTACCGAGGTAGAACAGAAGACGAGACGATTTTTTTTTTAAATTACTCGCAATGCCGCAAAATCCAACAAACTAGCCAACCAACCCGTAACTTTGCAGCTGTGACAGTGTGGAAACAGTCGACCATTATCGGAAGCCATGGAACATTAAAAGAACAAACCATTATTTCAAGACTATCATTGTTCTTTGTTTTTCTTTTGATGTTTTTTTTGTTTTTTTTTTCTTTTCTTTTTTTTGGGGGGGGGGCGTGCTTTGTTGTTTTTTTTCTTTTTGGAAAAATCTGTTTGTTCTTAAAAGGCAGATGGCGGACGCATAAAATACTTCAAACTTCCACGATATAAATTTTGATCTCTTTCTCTGTCTCTCTGTCTGTCTCTCACTCTCTCTGTCTCTCTGCTTGTCTCTCTCTCTCTCTCTTCTCTCTCTCTCTCTCTCTCTCTCTCTCTCTCTCTCTCTCTCCACACACACACAATTACATACATGAATACACACCCACCTACATATGATCACACAAATACAAATCCCTGGTCCACTCTGTTAGGGTTACATCTATGAGCCAAATCATCCTCATCCTCATCCTCATCATCATCATCATCATCATCATCAAGTCGTGCTGACAGTACAGATCTCTATGTCCTTTCATCACCTGTCACAATCATTATCACACATACCGTTATACACGTCACCTGAGTATAATGCTATCCGTTTTTTTGTTGTTTTTTTTTTGTCTTTTTTTTCTCTTAGGAAAAAACTGTTTGTTGTTGAAAAGCAGATGGTGTACACATAAAATACTTCAAACTTCCACGATATAAATGTTGATCCCCTTCTCTGTCTGTCTGTCTCTGTCTCTCCGTCTATCTCTCTCTATCTCTCTCTGTCTCTCTCTCTCTCTCTCTTTCTCCCCACACACAATCACATACATGCATACACACGTACCTACATATGTATATATTTACCAATCCCTCCGCTCGTCGAAGAACTAATATATATTTATTTATCATTATTATTTATCATTATATATATTTACCAACCCCTCTGCACAAGCAGGATGTCACAAGGTCAATTTCTTAAGCGGAGTTCAACAGGTTTGAATTCAGAGTTTTCCTTCTCCTAGACCGATTGCCTAACCACGGTTAAAGAGCCCAGACTTCTCTACTATATATCCATAGCTGGATGGAGAGTAGTATTCATACCTTTCCCAATTGTATTAGCGCTAAGTGAAATGCAATTACCACATCCTGGATTTGAACTCGGGGCGACGAGTCCATTTCCCATGACTTTAACCATTACACCAAGCGCTTCCACATATGGTTGTACCTACATATGCATAATTCTGCACACTGACACAATCATATGAATATAACACACATGCACACATACACGCAATCGCACACAAACACACTATCATATGTATACAATCATACACATTATCATTGGCATGCACAATAACCTTACCCACCCACATGTAATCACATACATAATCACACCCAGATGATTTCATAGAGATGTGCATAATCACACACATACATGCACACCGATAGCACACCTGCTCACATACAGTCACATGTATAATTCCACATATGGTTCTTTGAGCCACTTCTTCATTACAGATCCGTATACTCCATACTCACCAGATTTAGCGCCTTCAGACTATTACCTGTTCACACGGTACGGCGCAGAGAATTCGCAGATAGATAGATAGATAGATAGAGATAGATAGCTAGATAATGAGATGACAGAGATAGATAGATATGAACGCACACCACCACCCACACACATACATATATATGTTTATATTTAGTTTATATATATATATATAAGGTA
>CM042174.1:23511978-23516978 GCA_023376005.1 Doryteuthis pealeii | reverse complement strand
CCCTTCTTCTTCTTTTTCTTCATCTTCTTCTTCTCCCCTTCCTCCCCCTCGTCCTCCTCCTCCTCCTCCCCTCGACGTAACTCATTCTGTCGAATGTGAATTCAATTCATTTCAAATCGCTCGAGATGGCGCTGCAGTCGGCCGTACAGAAGCGAAAAGGACGACGCGAAGGATTTTTGCTGTTGCAGCCGCTGCCGGCACTGAAAATGGCGGCGAGTGGGGGGTGGGGGCGGTATTTGAGGTCGACTCGATGGACGCGAATTTTATTGAAGCCCTAAAAGCCACGGTAATGCGGTTTTAGAAGCACGACTGAAAGGTGAGAGGGAGCAGGAAGTGTACGTGCGCGATTGACGATTGCGTCCAAGTCGACAAACATATCTACTGATTTCGGATTTGTACTTCGACCAGAAGCGACTACCCAGCATCGCCTGGGTAGATTGGTTTGGTTTGTTTTGTTTTACGACATATCAACCTCTGTGGGTCATTTAATGCCGATAAAGTTTTGAAATAAATCAAATCTTAATGGATAATACAATTTTTTTATAAATACATTTTTCTATTTAACCCATAGATGGGACCCTAACAGGTACTACCACTCCGGGTCAGAGTGGACCAGGGAGCAATGGTGATGAAAGGGTGCTCCACATTCCCCAAACCACCAAAACTGGAACCTTCAGATAGAGTTTAACGTCATTCCCAGGACATGTAGACCCGCAGCCACCGCCTTCTAGCACCCATATGATAAAAAGGGATTGGGGCTTGCCATAAGGGTTGGGGCAATCCTATAGGTGCTAGGGCTTGAAGTGACCAGCCGATTGATCGGAGGGGGCCTCTCCGACCGCCCGTCTAGCCCAAGATAGGGCCAAAGTGGAGTATTGCATGTCATGAACTGCTCATCCACCTGGGCTCTATCCTTAAGCATCACGGGTCGCCACCCACGGCGAACAGGTGGCCCCATTGGGGGAGTCTTACCCCTCTGCAGAGGTGCAGTCGGTGCATTCTAACGCCCCAGCTGACAGGGCGGGTAAAGGAATTCAAAATGCACGGTAATTACACTACTGTCAACAAGTTTCACTCAAAATAACCGCCATTAGCGTCGATCACAGCCTCAATCCTGCTCCGGAACCTGGAGCAAGCTAATGTTACAGTTTCCCAGGTAAGGGTCTCAAATCTACCTTAATTCTGTCGATTAACTGAGTTCTTGTCATCCATTCTATCTGTCATCACGTATATAAATGAAGAAGGGTCTAAGGTTTTAAATGATGCATAGTGTGCGTCAATACCTCCAACCCACGGAGAAAAATAACCAGATATAGTTATGTCAAATTTATTACGAACAGCCGGTATGTAACACTAAGGTCATATGTAAATTCGAAAAAGTCTAAATTGTTATTTTGATTATTTTCCTTTTTTAAATTTTTTTTTCTCCGCAGGAGGGGGGAAGAAAGATTAACAAAAAAATAAATAATACATAATTTACAATATATATATCTCTTATTATAATGGAGATTGTGTGTTTTTCTGTCTGTAACCGAAACTATATTACTATTCAAGTCACAATTCCCTTAGTTATTTACGTCACATTCTACAGGATTTTATTTTTATTTAAACCTCAATTATTAATAAAATTGTTTTACATAATTGCCTTCCCACCTCTACCCGGTACCTGGGTAGAGGTGGGAAGGCAAAACAGAATCTGGTGTTTTGATTTGTTTACTTTGTTTAGCTCTGTTGGTAGAGCATTCGGCTAGAAACCGCAAGGTTCCTTAGTTCGATACCGACCCTCGCCAACTCAGCGTAGGAGTAGCACAGTGATCTCTGCGGTAAAGTAAGGAGCTGATGTGGCGCTCCACCTCAATCAATAAAAAACAATTTCCTAGGTCTAGTGCAAGTGAAAAGGGGATAGACTCCCTCGCTGACTAGCTGATACTGACTTTAGGCCACCCCGACGACTTTACTTAATTTTACTTTTTACATTTACATATACTGGACATTTTTAAGTAGAATTTCAATGCTTTTTATATGTATATTTTGATTTTTTTTAATATCTTCATATATAAATCAAATCGTCATAATTTTTTAACAAAAATAAAGAACTGGGGATATTTAATAGAGCCGGTTTAGCTCATTCGGGCTAGAAACCGCAAGGTTCCTAGATAGGTACCGACCCTCCTCAACTCAGCGTATGAGTAGCACAGGGGTTTGTGCGGTAAAGTGTGAAGCTGATGGTAGGAGTGGCGCTCAACGTCAGACGCAAAAACAATCTCCTTGGTCTAGCGCTAGTGAAAAGGGGATAGACTCCATCGCTGTCTGGCTGATACAGATTTTAGGCCACCCCAACGACTAGTAGTGTTGAAAAAAAGCTACGGAAATTAAGATGAATTCAGTAGTCATGAAAATTTAAAAAAATTTTTGGGACAGTTTTCCTCATTTTTATTGTTGTATTAGCATGACCTGTGGATATACCACAGCATGATAATTTAATTATTATAACCTTTCATGTGTTTACTTAAGAGCTTTTACATGTGTAAAAAGTATAATTCTCTTGACTAGCAGGACGTGTGGATATACTACAGTACGATAATTTGATTATTACAACGTTTGGTATTTTGCTTAAGAGCTATTGCATGGTTCAATATGTAAAATGTATGATAATCTGTTGATCTCATTTTTAACCAGAGGGTGTTGCAAGATAATAAGGGTCGTACAATTAAGGAACAAGAGTATTAATATATAGATATATAAAAACAATTTTTGGCCACTGTATCCTTCGGCCTTCCTCTATTGTTTGCTGTGTATCTGTATGACCAACCGACCTAGGAAATCATTTTGAATAGTTTGACTGTTGTCCAAACAAGAGGTTGAATAAATTTTGAATATCTTATTCAAATAATGACGTCATTCTTTTTGCACGCCTATCAATCCGATTTGTGTCACAAGAAGAGTCATGATCATTTACAAAACATGTCCGAATGATAATCATGCAAAAACAATGACGGCATCATCTACTACTACTAATCTTATTATAATGGAGATTGTGTGTTTTTCTGTCTGTAACCGAAACTATATTACTACTCAAGTCACAATTCCCTTAATTATTTACGTCAAATTCTCCATGATTTCATTCTTTTAAACCTTCAGTTATTAATAAAAATTGTTTTACATTATTAATACTGTTGACCATATCTACGTACTAATAACATGCAATTGTATTTATATATACAACAAAATAGCGGTTTACAGTTTGAACGAGAAGGCTAATTTGCATATTGATATTTTAAATTTTATTTTAATAAATATGTGCTTGGTATTATTGATTTCTAATTGTTTGGTTTTATCTTAAGAAATATAAACAAGAATCTCGTGGATAAATCTTAAAAGAAATGTATTTACAAGAAGAAATAACTGTAATATTATCCTTTACTTCCTATTTTAACTAAATAGTTAAATTAGGAAAATTTACCAATGAAACAGGGGAGTAATGGAAAATGATGGGATAGTTAGTTTCAAAGTTGTTCTATTTTTCGATTATACCCCCTCTGTTGCAGATCTTTTTATCTGCATTCTTAGTCAGTTTCATTAGCCTTTCTAATTTAATATGATATTTTATTATATCAAAACTTAAAACTTAAATACTTGCACCCGGAGGGTGCATATATTTGCTAGTAATAATAATAATAATAATAATAATAATAATAATAATAATAATAATAATAATAATAATATATTTGCATTTCAGTCTCGGGAGACTATAAAAAAGTGTTTGTGCCCCTGAAGTTACAGCGCCTCCTGTTACTGTGAAGTCCGATGTTTGAAAAACATTCTCGGTTAGAGATGTTGCATTTGAAGGCTGTCCTTGAATATGTTGATGTTCCGGTGCTTTGTTGCCGCTGCTTTCTTCTAGAACTTTTAGGTTCATTGTGTTGCGTCAGGGTGATTTCTGATATGAATAGTCCTAATAATAATAATAATAATAATAATAATAATAATAATAACAAAATGGTATATGCATAAACCAGAATCTGTTCTTGAGAACGAAACACATAAAATTCTCTGGGACTTTGAAATAAAAACGGATCACCTTATCCCAGCAAGAAGACCAGACCTAGTGTTGATAAACAAAAAAGAAAGAACTTGTCAACTGGTGGATTTTGCAGTTCCAACAGATTACAGGGTGAAGAAAATGAAAAAATGGACAAATACCTGGACCTTGCCAGAGAACTGATAAAGTTATGGAATATGAAAGTCAAAGTGATACCATTTGTCGTTGGTGCACTTGGAACAGTCCCTAAAGGATTGGAAAAGGGTTCGGAAAGTCTGGAAATCAGAGGAAGGATTGAGACCATCCAGAACACTGCACTGCTTCAATCTGCCAGAATACTCAGAAGAGTCCTGGAGACCTTAGGAGACTTGCTGTCACTCAGACTCCAGTGTAAGACCATCAGCTAACGCTGATGTGAAAACTCAAAAGGAGTAAATAATAATAATACCATATTTACCCTTCTAGACAGAGATTTTTATGCGTTTCATTCTCAAGAACAGATTCTGGTTTATGCATATACCATTTTGTTGTATGGTCAAAATTTATTTTTTTGCATAATTCCCAGTGGATCACCTTCCCAACCCAGTCGTGACTAGTTTTGTACTCCCGTTATGCTAGTTTGCTACATTCACAGAGTACATGGTTAACGGTCTCATCTCTATTAACGCATAGTCTACATTTACTATTCTGTTGCGTCTTATCAATTTTTGCTTTGATATAATGTTTTATGGCATTATTCTGTGCAGCAATTATTAGTGATTCAGTTTGTTCTTGTTCTTGTTCTTGTTCTTATTACTATTATTATTATTATTATTATTAGTTTTTCACACCAGCATTAGCTGATGGTATTTTCCTGGAGTCTGAGTGACAACAAGTATCCTCAGGTCTCAAGGACTCTTCTGAGTATCCTGGCAGATAGCAGTAGTGCAGTATTGTGGATGGTCTAAATTCTTCCTCT
>CM042174.1:23504478-23506978 GCA_023376005.1 Doryteuthis pealeii | reverse complement strand
CTTATTTTCATTTTATTTTAATTGATTTCTATATATAATTATACATCGGATTGCTTTTAATACATTTAAGAAAATCATGATAGTATTAGAAATCAGTAACAACAAATAATCATTTATTAAACCCAGTTTTGTTAAAATCATTATGCACATTATTCCAATTGGATTGCTTTTAATACATTTGAGAAAATCAATATAGTATTAGAAAATAAATAACCATTTATTAAAACCAGTTTTGTTAAAATCATTATGCAAATTATTCCAACCATATACTATGGAAATCTTAGAGATATATAACACATAGTTCAGGATTTTAAATGCATTAATAATATGGGCAGTTTTGCGGCAAATCTAACTCAGCTAGAAAAATACATAGATAACAGGCAAATAGACGGAGTCGTTTATAACGCAAGATCTTTGATATTTCTCATGCCGTTGGGCCCCGAAAAGCGCGCCAACCTCTTCGCTCTTCTAATTTCTTTCGGGCAAAATGGCATCTGCGATGTTTCTGTCTGCCAGCGCAAATCGACACAGGCACTTTTCATTTCGGTAGGGTCCACTTGGGGACCATAAATCTATGTGAACATAAGCCCTCCGTGTCCAGTGCGTCTCCCAGACAGCTCCCCCTTTTTAAAAGCCCTGCTTCTCCTTTTTAAAAGCCCGACTCTCCCTTCTGTTCTCGATTACGTTCTGCAATCCCACTGACACATCTTCCCGGGTCTTGCACTTCGTAGGGTTTCACTGTTGCCCTCGGGCGGCGAAAGAGGTGGGTGGTGGGGAGAAAAAATGGATCAACATCGAAACTGTAGTATTCCTGAAACAGAAGAGCCCTGGGAGTGTGGTTGGGGGGAGGTAGCCATGGACACGTGGATGGAAGGTGAGGTCAGGGCCGGATTTAGTTGGATCGGGATCGAAAAATTTAATAACTGCGCAATCATATCTGAAAGATCTGTAAAGTATCGATAACATAAAATGAGTAATGTGGGTAGGATTTTACAAGCATTTACACTTTTAAAAGATTTATTTGTTTCTGAAGAACTTGGCCTGAATAATGGAATAGAAGTTGCTAGCATCTTCTCTCGTAAAATAAAAAAAAAGTCATCACGTCTGACTTCCTGTCCTCGATATATATATATATATATATATATATATATATATATATATATATATATATATATATATATGAAAGGTAAAAATGAATATTGAATCCGACAATATGTGTAGAAAATTTTGTAGAAAATACAACAAGATGTTAAAAGTTTTGCTGACAGAAATCTGTTTCGACATTAGGAATATGTCTTTATCAAAGCAAAAACGAAATAAATATATCATTAATTACGAGGCACAGAACGCTCTCGAGCAGTACCGGAATTTTCAAAAAAATTTTCAAAATACGTATTTATTGCTAAATTTTGAGCTTTTTCATGGTAAAAATGCTTATAATTTTTTTAAATAAATTGTATTTTATTTTTAACAATAAATACGTATTTTTAAAGATTTTTTTTTTTAAATTCCGGTACTGATCGAGAGCGTTCTGTGCCTCGTGATTATTGATCTATTCATTTCGTTTTTCCATTTACAATGTTGCTTTGATAAAGACATCTTCATAATGTCGAAACAGATTTCTGTCAGCAAAACTTTTAACATCTTGTTGTTTTTTCTACAAAACTTTCTACATATATATATATATATATATATATATATATATATATATATATATATATATATATATATATATATATCCGTTTGCAATGGGTAGCATGCAACGCAAGAATGGGGCATCCAGTGAGGATCGAATTCTCTATTCTATATATAATGGATCTACGCGAGTGGCTTGTTAACCATTTACACAAAGATGGGACGCTGTAGAATCCAACCAACTAAGCCACCAACTATATTTACAAACACAATCTATGCATATATTAAGGGCATTTGTGTGTATGTATGTCCGTAGGAAACCTCTCTCTCTCTCTCCTCTCTCTCTCTCTATATATATATATATATATATATATATATAATATATTATTTATATTTTTTGCTTGAAGGCAATTATAAATGCATGTATCGCATTAAAATTCGATAATTATAGAAAATAATCTTGACAAGTAAATCCCGCAAAGGATGGCTCGCTATGCAGAACACCGTACAGACTGTTTCGACTTTATTAAGTCTCTTCAGCGATGTATACTAACGACTCCCCCTCGACAGGAATCGAAACCGGGACTTCACAGGCATAGTCAGAGACCATATCCGTTCGGTCGCCGGTACATAGCGAACAATCCCTGCGAAATTAACCTTGTCAATGAAACTATTACACGCCCCTGCCATAGTAGGCAAGTGGACGTTTATTTACATGCATTTATAATTGCCTTCAACCAAAAATATAAATAATAATTTATTCAACATTGCTTCTATAAAAAAACAAACATCCAAAAATCTTATATATATATATATATATATATATATATATATAGTTGTGTGTATGTCTGTCCGGAGGAAATTT
>CM042174.1:23493393-23501878 GCA_023376005.1 Doryteuthis pealeii | reverse complement strand
AGACTGCGCTATGTTTGTGGGGTATGGCTGAAAAATTTACTTTGGAATATGAAACTCGAGGTTCATACACACAACACACACACACACACACAAAACATATATATATATATAGTATATATATATAATATATAAATTAATCGGATGTGGAAGGCTAAGAATTTTATGATTTTTCAAGTTGTCTGGCCAACTTTTATATTTGGGTGGAAATTCCGTGATTAAGTGCCCACCAAAGTTGAGGTCCCGAAAGTACTCGGGACCATGAACTTTTGTGGATTAATCACGAATTCCTCCCAAATATTATATATATATATATATATGAAGGCTAATAGGTGTTTATTATATAGATATAGCTATCTGACCTTTATTGAATGAAATAAATATAGAGACCTTATTAATACTATTGGATATTAACTTGAGGTGAGTTTTCAGATTCCAATATGTCCACATATTTCTTCCATTCGTCATGGGTATTACTAGGGACTAACCACGAGCTTCTTCAAGACTTACGTACATATTCGGAGTTTAATATATCCGGATACTGGTTAGTAGCTCACGAGAGTCACCGCCCAGATTATACACAACGAGTGGAACCACTGCGGTCTGAATGACCAGCATATTGTCAGTGGGTAATATAGTTTTTCTGTACATGGACCTTTTTAACCTTCACAAATAACTTTTCTCTGTTTTACAATAATCCTTAAAGAGTTGAGGCTATTTCATATAAGGAACTCCTGCGGTCTTGCTACAACTAATTACATAGGTAGTGGAGGATATGTAGCGCGCAACCCGCCTAGAATCAACCTTGTACCAAGACTCGCGTACACCCTTCCCAGCACTCAAATGGCTATATTTATATGTTATAATACCTATATATGATCTTTAATTAGAGCTAAGATACGTTATAAATATGTCTATTGATTATATAAAGCTTAGCTTCAGTCACGTTAGTTCATTATATAGTAACTGAAGAGAATAGAAGTAAGACATGATTTGTGGTAATATAGTATAATGGAGTTGAGCGATGACGCGGTGTCCTATCGTGTGAACGTAGAAACATGCGTAGATCCGGATTTTGGACGACTCACACTGGCATAAACTACTCTGGAGATACAGCAGAGCAGAAGCCAAGACGGTGGAGGAGTATGACACACAGAAAGAATTGCGGAGAAGTATAGTCAGAAAGACTGAAGGAACCAGAGATGAGAGACGACGCCAAGAGAGTAGGAGGAGAGATGTATAGGTAGAGATGATGAGGAGGAGAGGAGACGAGAGCAGAGTAGGTTCGAGAGCACGAAGAGAAGCAAAGAAATAGAAAGGAAGCAGGAGGACTGGGCATTGCGGGTGGTATCTATGTAGAATGGCGATTGAGAAGAAGGTATATATAAGTCATAATGAAAGAATTATGACCACCGAGAAGCGATAGCAGAGAGAGTGGGATTTAAAGGATAGTCCGAGAGAAAACAACGACAGAGACCAAGCAACGACGAGACGGCAAGAAAAGAAAGAAAGAAAGAAGAAAGGGAATTAGAGGGGATGGTAAGTAGAAGCCCGTGAAAAAAAAGAGAAAGAAAGAGAAAGATAGAATGAAAGAAAGAGTGAGAGGGATAAGTTAAATCCCGTGAGACAAAAAGGAAGAGAAAGAAAGAGAGAGGGGGTGATAAGTAGAAACCCGAGAGAAAAAGAAAGAAAGAAAGAAAAAAGAAAAAGAGAGGAAGAAAGAGAGAGGAGGATAAGTAGAAACACGAGAGAAAAGAAAGAAAGAAAAAGAAAAAGAGAGGAAGAAAGAGAGAGAACGAAGGAGAGAGAAGGAAAGAAAGTGATAGAGTGAGGGTGATAAGGTAAGAGTAAAGCTTTAACCAATAAGTAAAAAGAGCGTAGAAATATATTGGTAGCCGGAGAGAAACAAGTGCCCCAAAAATAACGAGGATAGAATTATATATATATATATATATATATATATATATCTTAGAAAGCTTAGAAATGTGAAAATGTTGATAAGAAAAAAGGTATAAATAAATAAAATAAAGGAAATAAAAAAGATATTTCTAAGTATGAAAAAAGACAACAAATAAAAAATGATGTTTTTTGCGCTAAAAAAAGGGAAAAAATATTACAAAAAAAGATCCCCTATTCACACGCCACCTCCCCCCAACAAAAAAACATAAACTTCGAAGTCAAAGAGGTCTGCTCGATTCTCACGTACCATCTTCGGAGATCGACATGACATCCGAACCTGTACAAATGACATTTATTTTAGGTTTTTTATTTTCTTTATATATATATATATATATATATTATATATATATATATATATATATATATAAATTTCTTTATATATAGAGATATGTATGTGTGTGTGTATATATAGATATAGATATATACATATGTATTTATGTATATAAGTACATATATATATGTGTATTTTATACACAAACACACTAATATATATCTATCTATCTCTCTCTATATATAAAGAAATTTCTTTATATATATATATATAGATATGTATGTGTGTGTATACATATAGATATACATATGTATTTATGTATATAAAAACATATATATAACACATACATATATGTATATATATATATATATATATATATATATATATAATAAAGAGATTTCTCTCTATATATGTATGTGTGTGAATATATATAGATATATATACATATGAATTCATGTATATAAATCCACATATATATATGTGTGTGTGTGTGTATTTTATACACACACACATACATACGCACATACACTCATAAATATATATATTCTCTCTCTCTCTCTCTCTCTCTCTCTCTCTCTCTCTCTCTTCTCTCTCTATCTATATATATATATATATATATATATATATATATATATTGCCATAATCGCAAAAAGTAATTCAGAGACCCACCAAAATAATGTTAATATTTGGGCTTGGCGTCTGTGACAGTCCCTGGTGTAAAGTGTTGTTGATGTTGGCGAACACGGGGGTGGGGGGCGGCTGGACAGATATTTCCAAGTAAAACACTGGACCACGGAGAATGCTATTATTTATTTATTCATTTTTTTATTATTTTTTTCCCCTTTCGCCATTTTCTTTAGTTGAGTGAGAAAAAAGTCATCGACGGGGTCGCTTCCTTTTTTATTTCACATGTATTTTTTTGTTTATCTCTCTATATTTATTTTTTGTCCGTAATTTATATTTGTTGTTCTAAGTGCCAAGCTTGGAAGGTAGATGCACTGGACGGTGTTAGCTGTGTGTTTGGAATTAGAGATGGGACTCCTTTTTTATGGGGGGGGGCGAAAAGTGAAGAGATCTATACAGGCAGGTGCGTTCTAAAGTTTGATCAATCTAATGTTGTTTTTTGGGTTTTTTTCTTTTTCTTTTTTTCTTTTTTTTTTTTTTTTTTTTTTTTTGATTTTTCTTTATTTTATTTTTTTTGGGGGGGGAATGTGCTGGACTACAACATTGTGGGCAAAAACTTATCCAGGCCTTCAAAAATTCGGTCGGTCGGCGCTAAGCGTAATGTGCCCGGATGTAAGAACTTAGTGGTGAGTTCCATGGCTGGCTGATTAATATTTAACACGTTGGCCACGATGTGCATCACATATGGTACACGAAGAACTGTCCAAAACCGCGATGTGTACCAAATATGTCATGCATGTCAAACTAAGTTGCCCCTTAGAACCGCATAGAGTACATATATATGTCATAAAAGCCGCATAGATTACAAATGTATGTCATGAGGGCCGCACATGATAACTAAGTATTTAACTCCTTCCTCTACATTAACAAAATAAAGAGATGATTGTTATGTTTAATGTCTTTATTATTAACTAAAAGCCAATGAATACAAATCAAAAAAAGTAAAATTGTAAAAAAAAAAAAGTAAAATAAAACATAGAGGAAAGTCTGGCCAGAAAGAAGAAGAAGAAGAAGAAGAAGAAGAAGAAGAAGAAGAAGAAGAAGAAGCGTCAATAAGCAGACTTCGTGGCAAGGCTGTATTTTTCTTGAGTCCAGCAATTTAGCAATTATTGGCCCCAAAATCAGTTTTTATTATGAAGATCAATACAGAAAGGAAATTCTCTTTGGAAATTACAATCATTAGCCAGTTAGAAAATTGCTCTTCCGACTCTGGTAAGAATGCGTTAATAAACCAATTTTTAGGAGTAGTTAAGGTTAGACAATCTCCAAAATTTGAGCTTCCAATTCCAGAAATTGGCAGAGTAATGTGGATTTCTTCATAGCAAAATCAATATCAATATGCATCTATGATATTTTTTATTATTATTTCACATATATTGAATACCATTTTATAAAAAGCCTTAGCACCTATATGATTGCCCCTACCCTATTGCCCTTATGGCAAGCCCCAACCCCTTTTTATCATATGGGTGCTAGAAGGCGGTGGCTGGGGGTCTACATGTCCTGGGAATGACGTTAAACTCTATCTGATGGTGAGGTTCGAGTTTTGGAGGTTTGGGGAATGTGGAGCAAAACAAAACAAAACAAACATCTCCACAAGATTGCCGTCCCCTGGTTTACCATATTCCCCATCACTTTGGACAAATGATTAAGAAGGAGGAGGAAGAGGAGAAGGAAGGGGAGGAGCTTAGTAGTTTTGACTAACGAGAAGAGAGTCTCTTTAGTTTGAATTCAGAATTTTCCTTCTCCTAGATCGGTTGTCATAGACCTACTGTTTTTCCCAAACTGAAGGTAGAATAGGTGGATGAATACATTTTCAAAGGGTATTGGAGCTATATGACCCATGTGGGTGATTATTTGCTTATGTCTTTAATATGTTGTTCTTATCAGGTTCTGCAGACATACAGTAACACTGATACAACTCTGGCTTAGAAGATTTGTCGTTGTAACTTGTCACTGAGATCGGATTTCCATATGACTGGCAATCTGTTTATAGCAGACCATGCCCTTCCTATTCGTGTATTAACATCGCTTTCTATGGATGAAATATTACTGCCTAGGTATGAGAATTGTTTCACCGCATTTAGGGGTTTACCATCGAGTGTGGACGTCTCCTTTATTCTTAAAACACATGAATTCAGTAGAATAGTTGGACAAAGGCCGCATCCCCAAAGACTGATTGTATGGTGAATTAGTGGAGGGCACCCGACCGGTAGGGAGAACACGCCTGTACGTTAAAGATGTCTGCAAGCGAGACATGAAGACATGCCACATCGACACCAACACATGGGAGACTTGTGCAAAAGACTGTGCGACCTGGCGACTCCTCGTCAAAAAAGGAACGAGAAGTGAGAAAGAGAGGAAAGAGAGACAAAAGGAAGGAGAGACAACAGGAACTCCATCAAGCATCAATGTTTGTTTGTGGTCACTGCATCAGAGATTGCCATTCAAAAATTGGTCTGTTCAGCCACTCACGCAGCTGCAGATAAATAATAATGGAGAAAAAAATGGACACTACGCCATCGTCCTCAGTAGATGGACGGGATGCCAACCAGTTGGATGAATATCTTTTCAAAGGGTATTGGAGCTATATGACCCATGTAGGTGACTATTTGCACATATCTTTATTCTTTTGTTCTCATCAATCACTCTCATGTTCCCACACCTCTTATTTAATCATCACTCCTTTCTCTCTCTCTCTCTCTCTCTCTCTCTCTCTCTCTCTCTCTCTCTCTCTCTCTCTCTCTCTCTTTCTCTCGCTAGCACGCGCATGCGCGCCAGACATTCCAAATATCTTCAGACTTTTCTTTTAATAGTCTGGCACCATAGGAATCAAACAGAACACGTTCTTATATTGTTGAATTTTGGGAATGCACCAGTGGGGGGTTCTTTAGATTTGGCCTGTAACCCAGCCTTTCGGAATCCTCTTTCAATGTTTCTGTGATAGACACGTGACATGGAGTCGATAAAGTTTCCCTATCGCTGCTTCTTTACCGATAATCTGACTGTATGGAAGAGTTAAGGCTAACCAGATGCGTCCAGCTGTTTTCTTGTGTGGGAGGTGAATGTCCAACGCGGATTGTCTCTCTGCGTAGACATGATGTAAATTGTGCCCGGTGCAAGACGTAAACAGATAGATATGAAGAGACTGGCATAGATAGATAGATAGATAGATAGATTAAGATTAATAGATGGATATATATGAACCGATTGAGATAGATAGATATATAGATAGATAGATACATACATACATACATACATACATACATATATATGAAGAGATTTAGATAGATAGATAGATAGATAGATAGATAGATAGATATGAACAGATTGAGACAGATAGATATGAACATATTTAGATGGATAGATAAATAGATAGATATGAAAAGATTGAGATAGATAGATAGATAGATAGATAGATAGATAGATATGAACAGATTGAGATAGATAGATAGATAGATATCAACAGATTGTGAAGATAGATAGATAGATAGATAGATAGATAGATACGATTAAACCAAGGGATGAATACATTAATTCCTTTTCCCAATACTTAATTCTACGATACACATGCTTGGATTTAAACAAATACATAGAACACTTTCAAATTCTGATGGTAGGCGTAGCGCTCCACTTCAGACGCAAAATCTATCTCTCTGGTCTAGCGATAGTGAAAAGGGGATAGATTCACTCGCTGTTAACTCATATCGACAATAAACAAATCTGCCGACTTTACGACTCTTCTATATGTTTTAAAGTATTCCTATCTAATATTCACTATATATATATATATATATATATATATATATATATATATATATATATATATACCAACCCCTCCGCACGGGCAGGATGTGACACAAGGTCAATTTCTTAAGCGGAGTTCAACAGGTTTGAATTCAGAGGTTTCCTTCTCCTAAACCGGTTGCTTAATCAAGGTTAAAGAGCACAGTCTGCCCTACTATTTACCCATAGCTGGAGGGAGAGTAGGATTCACACCTTTCCCAAGGGTACTAGTACTAAATGAAATGCAATTACCACACCCAGGATGTAATAAAATATTCTATTAAATTAGAACCGCTAATAAGAAACTAAATAAGAATGTAGATAAAAATATTTGAAACAGAGATTAAAATCGAAAAATAGAACAACTAGAACTTACTCTTCCACCACTCCTGTCATTCATTGCTAGATTTTCCTAATTTAACTATTTTGTTAAAATTAGTTCTTGTTAATGGATTCAAAAAAATTTATCCCCCAGATATTTGCTTATATTTATTAAGATAAAACCAAACAATTAGAAATCAATAATACTAAGCTCATATTTATTAAAATCACATTTTTCATATTAATATGCGAATTAACCTTCTCGTTCACAGTGTTAACCGCTATTTTGTTGTATATATAAATACAATTGCATATTTTTCGGATGTATATATGGTCAACAGTATTAACAATTGAGAACAATTTTATTAATAATTGAGGTTTAAATAAAAATAAAATAATGGACAATACGACGTAAATAACCAAGGGAATTGTGACTTGAGTAATAATATAGTTTCGGTTACAGAATGAAAAACACACAATCTCCATTATAATAAAATATAGTAATAGTGATTTGTTTGGACACATTTATATGGTTTTCACGTAACTAATAATAATCTTTAGTAAACAATTAATAAATTGTCCCCAGAACTGAAATTCTGAACGAGCATCAAATCCTGGATGAGGCTGTTTGCATTTCACATAGATATAATACCCTTGGGAAAGGTATAAATCCAAATATTCTCCCTCCAACTATGGGTAAATATTAGGGCAGACTGAGCTCTTTAATTCTGTTTAGGTAACCAGTCTTGAAGAAGAAAAACTCCGAATTCAAACCTGTTAAACTCCGCTTAATAAACTGACCTTGTGTCACATCCTGCTCATACGGATGGATTGGTAATAGATATCTATCAATGATAGAGATTTGGTGTGTAACCGAAACTACGTTACTGTTTATGTCACAGGAATTAAGTAAGCTCATCAATGAGTATTTAATTTATATTCAGTTCTTACTACATAAAAATAATTAATACAATATACAAATAATCTACAGGAGATTGGTTTGGTTTAGTTTGTTTTGTATTACGGCATATCAACTTCGGTGGGTCATTTGATGCCGGACAAAGTTTTGAAATAAAGTCATTCTTAACGGATACTCAATTTTTTTATAAACACATTTTTCTGTTATGGGGAGCAATGGTGATGAAGGGGTGCTCCCCATTTCCCAAACCTCCAGAACTGGAACCTCGCCATCAGATAGAGTTTAACATCATACTCAGGGCATGAAGACCATCAGCCACCGCCTTCTAGCACCCATATGATAAAAAGGGTTGGGGCTTGCCATAAGGGCAATAGGGTTGGGGCAATCATATTGGTGCTAGGGTTTGACGTGAAAAGCCAATTGATCGGAAGGGATCTCTGCGACCGGCCGTCTAGCCTAAGCAAGGACCAAAGTAGAGTGTTGCATGTCATGGGCTGCTCATTCACCAGGTTTCTATCACTAAGAATCACGAATCGCCACCCACAGGG
>CM042174.1:23485893-23488393 GCA_023376005.1 Doryteuthis pealeii | reverse complement strand
CTCGTCTATTAAGACTAACTACTTGAAGCTAAATTGCTTATTAACGACAAGCATACGTTCTGCCTAATAAGATCTGGTGTTACATAAGGAGGGAAGGTGGGTATGTAGCACACCCACTGTATTGAAAATAGGCACCACCCAATTATAAAATACAGACCGAGGGTAGGACGAAAAATACCCTGAAGATTCGCGCTACTGCGTGAAACTATAGTAGGTAATTTTAAACCATTCGATTTTAAACGTATATATATATATTTGGGGAGAATATGTGCTTAATTGAAGTCATACCTAATTTGAAAATTAATTAGTTGATAATTAATGAATTAGGCGGGCATATCTTTATAACACTTAGCTCTGGGGCACAGGGTTCGGTTTATGTATGTATTGTATGAGAACGATGCTCCAGCTCAGTATTACAGTCGTCGAAACTGCCCGTTCCAACCTCCCGTTCTTATGTTGTCTGTTGATTTACAGGAAGGCTGAAAAAGAGCTGGTTTCGTTCCTTTTACCAACTCGGCTGAAATAAGATTAAATAACCAAAAGCTGTCAACGGATCAACAAAACAATTGAACATAACGCTTTTTGATGCTTATGTATAAAATATATACATTTATTTTACAAAGGAGCGAGGTGATTTCTTGTCAGCTGATTGGCGATCTACAGCTAGTTCTTGGTTAAATTATCAGTTTTGTTACCGAGTGGCAAGACGTCAGTGTGTAGTATGGACGGTAAAGTTGTATCAAGGGCCCCGCGCTATGGTGAGCTCCCTTGTTTGGGAGTGTCTGACTCCGCTTCTCTCTACTCTTCTCTCTCTGGTTTAACTTCTTTATGGGATCTAGACCTCCCACCCCTAACATATGTCTCTGATTGGCCAGCCACTCGATAACATTGCCTATGTGTCTAAATGGCCTAGTGCCAGCCTAGCTTGTATTTTTCCATTTGGGTTTTCCAACTCCAACGAGTCAAGGCCAACCATTGT
This sequence comes from Doryteuthis pealeii, assembly GCA_023376005.1. Classification (NCBI taxonomy): domain Eukaryota; kingdom Metazoa; phylum Mollusca; class Cephalopoda; order Myopsida; family Loliginidae; genus Doryteuthis; species Doryteuthis pealeii. The sequence continues at coordinate 23,487,414 of CM042174.1, read as the reverse complement.
TTTTTTTTTTTTTTTTTTTGTTTTGAAATTGTTGACCAACTTTCAAAAACTGGAATCTTCTTTGTTAGATTATCATTTTATTTTGTGAAAATTTTAAATTACGATTATATATATTAAATTCCATAATTTAAAGAATTTATGCCTACGTGAGGATTCTTTGCTTAGATAAATTTATATTTTTAATATAAACAATTATTATTATTATTATTATTATTATTATTATTATTATTGTTGTTTTCTTATTTTTACTTTAAATTTTAACAAACCACCATAATTAATTATTAGGGTAGTTTTAATTAATTAGTAAATAATTAACAGATCGCCAATCAACCTATAACACTTTTGATAGTGTTACATCTTTTCAAATGTAAGGCGTAAACAAATCGAGAAAAAGTCAATCTCTGTATGTATATTTCGGCATATTATGCCTCATCAGCATAGTTATAGACAGGAAATTGCTCTGTGTGTGATTCGAACCCTAACTGCTAGGCTGACAGGCGGGGATTCTAACAATTACACTTGCTGGTTTTTTCCAGATTTCACGTCTGTTTTGAACTGAGTTATGCTCCATTTTTGGGTGACTTGCTATACGACAGTATGAAAGTAAACAAACAATGTGTTTGATATGGCGATAGCCGACAATTTTTGGGAGAATATGTGCTTAATTGAAGTCATGCCTAATTTGAAAATTAATTAGTTGATAATTAATATATATATATATATATATTATATATATATCATCGTGTCACGCAAGTAGCACATAATCCATGACAATCTCTCGCCAACCTTCCCTATTATTTATTGCCCCTGGGAGGTCTTCTGTGCAGCAACCAGCATCCTAAATAGTTGGTCAATGTAGGTCCTTGCTGGGCGGCCCACATTAGCATGTTCATGTGTTGGCTTCCACAGAAGAACGTCGCTTATGAGTTCGTTCTTGCTTATCCAGCAGTTTCCTGCATGCCTAGTCCGTCTCACCCGGATGGTTTGTGAGATGGGGGGCAGGTGGCCATACAACTGCTTCCTTTTGTGTTGTTGTTTTCATCGACTTGTTCAAGATTATTATTAGTTATTTGAATAAGTGTGTGCGTATAAATGCTTACACTGGGAAACAAGATTTTGTTTCAATTGGATCTGACACTTTTTTACTAGTATTATCTGCGTTATTTGGACTATTGTCCTCATCTTCATTGTTATCTGTATGATTATATACTATTTCTCTGAATGTTTGAGATGAGGCTTGAAGATTAGTATTATCTGAGTTATTCGGACTATTGTCCTCATCTTCATTGTTATCTGTATGATTATATACTATTTCTCTGAATGTTTGAGATGAGGCTTGATGATTAGTATTATCGGACTCGGGAACATTCTCGGACTCGGGAAGCTTCTTTCGAACTCGGGAACTTCTTGTCGTATTCGGGAGCCTAACCTTTATTTTTTCCACGGGGGTATCCTCTTCTCATTACCCAATACGACAAAAAAGTTCCCGAGTTCGAAAGAAGGTTCCCGAGTCGAGAAGGT
>CM042174.1:23473200-23485793 GCA_023376005.1 Doryteuthis pealeii | reverse complement strand
GAAGAGCGATAGTCATCTCAGCATAGTTATAAGAAAGGCAAATTGTCTGCTGTGTGTTCGAACCCTAACTGCTAGGCTGAAAGCGCCGGATTCTAACAATACAACTTCGCCGGGGTTTTTTCCAGATTTCTCACGCTCTGGTTCTGCAACTGACGTTACTGCTCCACTTCTAGGGTCGACTCGCATAGCGAAGTATAGAAAGTAAACCAACCACAATGTCGTTGAGTAGTGGCAAATGCGAGGCGACATTTTGAAATATTGCTAGAAGTCAGCTATGGAAAATTCTCTAATTTATGATAATTAAATAGTAAGATAAAAGTATATAATATCCATCAGTACGCCATACCACGCAAACCATGACAATTCTCTCGCAACCTTCCCTACTGATCATTGGCCCTGGGATCATTACTGGCAGCCACATCCCTAATCGTGACTTCAATAAGGGTCGCTGGGCCCACATTAGCATGATACGTGTGGCCTTCCACAGAAGTAACGGTCGGCTTATGATTCGTTCTTGCTTATCACCCACGCAGTCCTGCATTGCTATGCGTCTCACGCCTGCAGCCGGGAATGGTTTGGAGAAGGGGGGCAGGTGCATAAACTGCTCCTTTCGCGTTGATGTTTTCAATCGATTCAAATATATCAGTATTGAATAAGTTGTGCGTAATAAGCTACTGGGAGAAACAAGATTTTGTTTCAATGACTGGACACTATTTTAACTAGTATTATCTTGCGTATTTGACTTGTCCTCATCTTCAGTATCTGTAACTATAATATCTCTCTGAATGGTTAGGATATAATGCTGAAATTACTTATCGACATGTCTATCTCATGTACGATGATATAACGCATCCTGAAAGTAGATGAGGCTGAAAATCAGTATAATCGACTCGGGAAATTCGGACCTCAGGGAAGCTTTCGAACCGGGAACTTTCGTGCGTATTCGGCGAGCTACACCCTTTTTTTTCCACGGGGGTACCCTTCTCATCTACCCAATACGACAAAAAAAGTTTCCCGAGTTCGAAAGAAGTTCCCCCGAGTCCGAGAAGGGTTCCCGAGTCCGACAAGAAATACCTGAAGAAGGCGCGAGGGCATATGGCCCGAAATCGTTGTTACGATAACAATGAAGCTGAGGACAATAGTCCGAATAATGCAGATAATATAATCTTCAAGCCTCATCTCAAACATTCAGAGAAATAGTATATAATCATACAAGATAACAATGAAGATGAGGACAATAGTCCGAATAACGCAGATAAATACTGAAATCTTCAAGCTCATCTCAAACATTCAGAGAAATATATATAATCATACAGATAACAATAGCTGAGGACAATTCCGAATAAGCAGATAATACTAATCTTCAAGCCTCATCTCAAACATTCAGAGAAATGTATATAATCATACAGATAACAATGAAGAATGAGGACAATAGTCCGAATAAGCAGATAATACTAATGCTCAAGCCTCATCTCAAACATTCAGAGAAATAGTAATAATCATACAGATACAATGAGATGAGGACAATAGTCCGATAACGCAGATAAACTATCTTCAAGCCATCCTCAAACATTCAGAGAAATAGTATATATCAACAGATAACAATAAGATGAGACAATAGTCCGATAATACTAATCTCAAGCCTCATCTCAAACATCAGAGAAATAGTATATAATCATACAGATAACAATGGAAGATGAGGACAATAGTCCGAATAACCAGATAATACTAATGATCAAGCCTCATCCAAACTTCAGAGAAATAGTATATAATCATACAGATAACAAGAATGAAGGACAATAGTCCGAATAACGCAGATAATACTAATCTTTCAAGCCTCATCTCAAACATTCAGAGAAAATAGTAATAATAACATACAGATAACAATGAAGATGAGGACAATAGTCCGAATAACGCAGATAATACTAAATCTTCAAGCCTCATCTCAAACATCAGAGAAATAGTATATAATCATACAGATAACAATAAAGATGAGGACAATAGTCCGAATAACGCAGATAATACTAATCTTCAAGCCTCATCTCAAACATTCAAGAAATAGTATATAAATCATACAGATAACAATGAAGATGAGGACAATAGTCCGAATAACTCAGATAATACTAACCATCAAGCCTCATCTCAAACATTCAGAGAAATAGTATATAATCATACAGATAACAATGAAGATGAGGACAATAGTCCAAATAACGCAGATAATACTAATCTTCAAGCCTCATCTCAAACATTCAGATAATTTTTTTTGACTATTTTGGAACCTTTGAATTCAAGAAATGACCCCAGTTTTTCTATAACACATCAACTTTTTGAGCTACGGTATACCTTCGTTTTTTTTCTCTCAAAATCTTTAGAAATACAGCATCTAACATATTTGTGCAGATTTTGTAGAATCGGTTTAGCTCAGTTGGTAGAGCGTTCGGCTAGTAACCACAAGGTTCCTAGTTCGATACCGGTCCTCGCCAACTCAGCGTATGAGTAGCACAGGGATCTGTGCGGTAAAGTAAGGAGCTGATGGTAGGTGTGCCACTCCACCTCAGATGCTAAAACAATTTCCTTGGTCTAGCGCTATTGAAAAGAGGATAGACTCCCTCGCTGACTGGCTGATACCGACTTTAGGCTGCCCCGACGACTTTACTTACTTTATATATAAAGTGAAATAATAAATTACACTGGGCATCACAAATTTTGTTGAGTTAGATCTGACACTTGTTTTTGACTAACTTTTTGACTCTGAATCCAAAAACCAGCAGAGGTTTTCTCTATTACATCAACTTTTTAAGTAACACTCGTTTGGTCTATAAAAATAAAACATTAAAATACTGTATGTAACAAATTTAAGCTTATTTTCAGAATGTTTTCAATGTTTTCAAATTTTCAATGGAAAATAATTTTTTATTAAAATTACTTGACTATAATGTTTTTACAAATTCATCTTGTTCATACAAAGGATAGTGTTACTGTAAGTCAAATTGTGTGCAAGTAGTTAAGATAAAATTTAAACACCTAGTTTTTTCTAGATCTGACAATCCCCCTTTATGCTCCATAGTCAGCCATCATATTTACATCCATATACTTCGATACCATTCCTCCATGAATTTCAAATCTTGGTGGAATTATTCATTTTGCTCATAGCTGACCACATCATGGTTTTCCAAGAAAATGGAACTTGATGCTCATGTTGCAATCAAGCATCCAATTTCAGTGTAATTCTTTGCTCATGCGTTTCCAAGAGAGTTGTAGACAAATTCAAGAACCGACTATTCTTTTTGAATCTGTAGACCATCAAACACACCATTTTCAATTGACAGGCCAGGAAATTCCAAAATGTGGTACTTGAAACACTTGCCTTCAATTCGCAATGCTTTATTGAATTGCTTCAAGAGACCTAGTTTTATGTGTGGGTTGGGGAACATACGAAGTGTTTGATAGGAATATTTGATATCATATAACTGTTTGGAGATTATTAGTATTAAAAATTGTTCAACAAAAAATTATAATTAATACACAATTACATAGAGAAGAAGGAATGCGATCCACAGAGGACCAGCTTTATTTTAATGTCTGATACATGTTCCTGTGTTGGTAATTGTAGCTGTCCTAAACAAAATGGCATTACTTTTTGACACACACTCGTACATGCTCTCATTCGAAAATGGAATATTGCTATTGAGAGAAACAGTGACTATGTGGAGAAGTAGGGATGTGATCCACAGAGGATCAGCTTCATTTTGATGTATGATACATATTCCTGTGTTGGTAATTATAACTGTCCTAAACAAAATGGCATTACTTTTTGACACACCCTCGTATTTTCATTCTTTTGTAATTGTTACCTTAGAGAGTTTTCTTTTTCTTCTACAAGGTGTTATCGAATATGAATAATTTATAAACATATCTGTTTGACCATAGATGGGATTCTAACTCTGGGTCAGAGGGTGAGTCCCTATGGCGGAGTGGCTAACGTGCTCAATTGTGACATCGTAGTAAGCGTGTTCGAAGTCCAGTCATGCTATGAAATTCACTTTCCGACTGATACCATTGAAAAAGCCATGAATCCCATCATCCCCCAAATATTGATTGAATAGTACTACAACGGCTCTCCTAAAGTTGAAGCTTTGGCATTAAATAACCCACAATGGTTGATATGCCCTTAAACGAAGATTATAGTCCGGGCCAGTGTGGACCTAGAATTGCTGGTAATAGGATAGGTTGATTTTCCACTTTTTTTTAAATATATCGCAAACATTAAAATTTGTAAGTATAATAAATACTGATACCAAAAACAAGATCTTTTACTTGCACCATTATCTGAGGAAATAACATCAAAGACTGATTCCTCTACTCTTTTTTTGTTGTCTGTAGTAACTTGTGTTAAAAAATCGAACACCACCCATTTTTTTGTTTGCCAGTATTAAATGTATTCTCATCGTGGATCGTTCTAATAGTCAGCCCAACAGAGGGGGTGTTGCAATATCGAAGTTGTTTGAAAAATCACCACTTAATAGACTCTACCAAGCAGCAGAAGCCGGATTGACCAATGAAAAAAAAAACAACATAAAAATGTATTTAAGGTCATTGATAAATTGTCCTAAAATCAGTTACCGAATGGGTTTCCTCCCAGAAGGAATACAACAGATTAACAGGCAATGAGTAACTGATAGTACAATCTTCCTATCAAGGAATACTACAGACTAACAGGAGTAACTGATACTAAATTTTACTGTCAAGGAACATTGCAGATTGACTGACAAGGAGTATCTATGGACACGACATTCTACTAAAATGCACCAAAAATCCTAGCGTTTGCAAAATTTAGCCTAGAAATTGATTAGAAAATATAGCAATTTTAATATCTAAAGCAGAAAAGGTTGCCATTTACACGAAACAAATAAAATATCATAACTAGAATTCACATTGAAAATATGCCCCCCCCCCATCACAACCTCCAATATTAACACATATCAGTTGTGCCATCTGTCTAGTTGTGTATATAACACTAAAGATGAGAACAATAGTCCGAAAAATCTTATTATGATGGAGATTTCGTGTCTGTCTGTAACTACACTGTCTGTGTAATTACGTCACTATTTACATCACAATACCCTCAGGAAGCTCGTAGGTTTATCAATGAGTATCTAATTTATAGTCAAAATCATTTATGCATAGAATAAATGTTATCTAAGAAACTGTATTAGATTTATCTGAAAACAGCCCATGTTATATGCGCGTTTAAAATCCTGCAATGTGTCTTATATATCACTAAGAAACAAAGGTTTACATTATATAAAGTGTGGTTAATTTGAATACTGCTTTTAACAATACCGGGTTTAATAAATAATTACTTGGTGATATTGATCACTTATATTATTGTCTTATTCTACAACGTATTAAAAGCAATTCTATTAATGATTTGATAGAGAAACCAATTAAAATATGATTAAAATAAGTGTACTCTTTTATATGCGTTCTTATTTAATTTCGTTAGTCTTTCTAATTTGATATATTTCATTAGATTAAAACTTACATACTTACGCTCGGTGGGCACATATTCTTGCTAAATGATGAAAATGTTTAAGCAGTATTTGTCATACACAGATTAAAGTTTTGCTTTGTCAAAGAAGGTTCGATTTATTTGGTTTTATATTTCGAAAAACCCATGATAATCTATTATAGCAAACCATGTGACACGATCAAATCCTCCACGATAAATAATCAACATGCACCTTTGTAGAGGAGTAAGACTCCCCTCAATGGGCCACCTGTTGGTCGTGGTTGGCGATCCGTGATGCTTAAGGATAAACCCAGGTAGTTGAGCAGTCCATGACATGCCATATTCCACTTTGGTCCTTACTTGGACTAGATGGGCGGTCGGAGAGGCCTCCTCCGATCAATCGGCTGGTCACGTCAAGCCCTAGTACCTATATGATTGCCCCAACCCTATTGCCCTTATGGCAAGACCCAACTCCTTTTTATCATATTGGTGCTAGAAGGGGGTGCTAGAAGGGGGTGCTAGAAGTGGGTGGTTGAGGGTCTACATATCCTGGGAATTACGTTAAACTCTAGCTGATGGTGAGGTTCCAGTTCTGGAGGTTTGAGGAATGTGCGGCACCTCTTAATCACCATTGCTCCCATCTATGGGCTAAATAGAAAACATGAGTTTATAAACAAAATTGAGTATCCATTAAGAATGAATTTATTTCAAAACTTTATCGGCAGTAAATGATCCACTAAGGTTGATATGCCGTAAAACAAACAAATCAAACCAAACCAAAATAAACTTTAACAGTGATAACAATTTAAAAGATTGAAATCTATTTTCTCAAATGAAGGAAAAATTTTTGAAGGAAAATATTTTGTGTGATAATTCTTTATTCTACAGAGCGGCTTGTTGTGATACTTGTTTTGTTTTGTTTTATTTTACGGCGTATCAACCTCGGTGGGTCATTTAATGCCGATAAGATTTTGAAATAAATTCATTCGTAATGGATACACATTTTTTTTGAATAAAAACATTTTTCTATTTAACCCATAGATGGGACTCTAACAGGTACTAACACTCCGGGTCAGAGTGGACCTGGGAGCAATGGTGATGAAGGGGTACTCCACATTCCCCAAACCTCCAGAACTGGAACTCGCCTGATAGAGTTTAACGTCATTCCCAGGACCTGAAGACCCTCAGTCACCGCCTTCTAGCACCCATATGATAAAAAGGCTTGGGGCTTCCATAAGGGCAATAGGGTTGGCGCAATCATATAGTTGCTAGGGATTTACATGACCAGCCGATTGATCGAGGGGAGCCTCTCCAACCGCTCGTCTAGCCCAAGAACGGCCAAAGTGGAATATTGCATGTCATGGACTGCTCAACTACCTGGGTTCTAACCTTAAGCATCACAGGTCGCCACCCACGGCCAACAGGTGGACCCATTGTGGGAGTCTTGCCCCGCTGCAGAGGTGCAGTCGGTGCATTCTAACGCCCCAGCCGACAGGGTGGAGTGATACTTCTGTTTTGCGTGATTTTTTAATAAAAACTGGTCTTTCTTTTCTTGTATCGATTTTTTTTTTGGCCGATGGATTTCATTGATCAATAATAGATAAACATTTACTTTCTGCGCATGTGCGTAGCTGAACGTTTTCCACCATCGAGTGAATGTCCTCCTCTTTCGACTTGTTTTCTTCGCACAGAGCAAATCCGGATCCGTTAAAAGACATTCTATACCAGAGTTGGTTGCTATCAAACAAACAAAACGTTTTTTATGGCCAGTGGAACACCCCAAACTGACAAAGGAATCTAGCCAGATAAAACAAGAACAAGAAAAATAAAATGAAAAATAAAAACAAGAGAACCACAACGACAGGTTGATATTCAAATAAATAAAACAAAAAATATATTATATATAAAACAAACAAACAAAAAAGAAAAAGAGCAAACATAAAAACACAATAAACAAATATTGTAAAGTACAGATTATCTGCGTTGGTTAAAGATCGTATTACATCCGGGTTCATATCGTTTTCATTCCGTCATAAGTGTTTCAACCGGGACAGCGCGCTAACCAGGTTTGACGTGAGCATCCAAACTCTTGATAGGATTTTCATACGGGCAGAGTTTCAATTTTGACAAAGACCAGTCTTGTCTGGACGAGCTGTATCCAATTGACAAGTGATGATCTGGAAATCTGACAGGGTTGGATTCTCCGAAGCTTTTTGTCCCGGGATGAAGGTCAAGAGAGAGAGAGAGAGAGAGAGAGAGAGAGAGAGAGAGAGAGAGAGAGAGAGAGAGAGAGAGAGTTCGGCTGAATATACAGCGTTTCCTAAAACAAGGCCAAATCGTTTGCGCTCTGGTTCAATCTTCTTAAGAAATATTAAATAACTAATAATGATGGTCGTGCCTATAATACACGGAGGAAGGAAAGGGGAGATACAATAAGAATATGGGAGTGGAGGAAAGAGAAAGACAGACATAGGGATATCGAGAGGAAAAAATTGGAGGGTGAATATGGAGAGAAAGGGAGGAGAGAGACTGAGTGAGTGAGTGAGAGAGAAGAGAGAGAGAGAGAGAGGGGGAGTTCAGCTGAATACACAGCATTTCCTAAACGAGACCAAATCGTTTGTGCTCTGGTTCAATCTTCTTAAGAAATATTAAATAACTAATGATAATGGTCGTGCCTATAATACGAGGAGGAACGAAAGTGGAGATACAATAAGGAGTTGAGAGAAAAAGAGAAAGAGAGAGGAAAAGCGTTGGAGGGCAAATAAGGAAAGAAAGAAAGAGAAAGAGAGAGAAAGAAAGAGAGAGAGAGAGAGAGAGAGAGAAGGGTGGGCCCCTGAATATACAGCGCTTTCTAAAAGGAAATCGTTTGAGCTCTGGTTCGTCCTGCTTAAGATATACTGAATATCTCATAAATCGAATTGAAACAAATAACGGTGATCCCTATAATATGCGGAGGATGGAAAGTGGAGATGCAATAAGGAGTTGGGAAAGAGAGAAACACAGACAGGGAAATTTAACGGACGAATAGAGAGAGAGTCCCGACAGGGCTGAGAGAGTGAATATGAAAAGAGGGAAAGAGAAGGTAAATGAAAAAGAAGGAAAAAGTTCAAGAATAGAGGGAAAATTAATAGAGAGATAGATAGACAGATAGATAGATAGATAGATAGAGAGAGAGAGAGAGAGAGAGAGAGAGAGAGAGAGAGAGACGGAGAAATAGAAAAGAAGTTGGAAAACGAACACAGATAGATAGATAGATAGATAGATAGATAGATAGATAGAAAAGAGAGAGAGAGACATAGAGAGAGACGGAGAAAAAAAATGAAGTTGGAAAACGAACACAGAGAGATAGATAGATAGAGAGAGAGAGAGAGAGAGAGGGGGAGAGAGAGGCGGAGAAATAGAAAAGAAGTTTGAGAACGAACACAGAGAGGAAGATAGATAGATAGATAGATAGATAGATAGAGAGAGAGAGAGAGAGAGAGAGAGAGAGAGACATAGAGGGAGACGGAGAAATAGAAAAGAAGTTGGAGAACGAACACAGAGAGGAAATAGATAGATAGATAGATAGATAGAGAGAGAGAGAGAGAGAGAGAGAGAGAGAGAGAGAGAGAGAGAGAGACATAGAGGGAGACGGAGAAATAGAAAAGAAGTTGGAGAACGAACACAGAGAGGAAGATAGATAGATAGATAGATAGATAGATAGAGAGAGAGAGAGAGAGAGAGAGAGAGAGAGAGAGAGAGAAGTGGAGATACAATGAGTTGCGAGCAGAGTAAAGAGAGATAGAAAGACAGATAGATAGAGAGAGGACAAAATGAAGGACGAATAGAAAGAAAAGGAGAGAAAGGTTGATGAATCGACAGATAGGGGAGAAAGTTGAAAGATAAAGAGGGAAAGGAGAGAGAGAGGGGGGGTGATGAATTGAAGAAAGGAAAATACATTTTTCAAAATGTATGTAAAATACAAAAAGGCTACGAAAGAGAGAAATGGAAAAAAAGAAGAAAAAGAGAAAAAACGAGTGAAAGAAAAAGAAAAAGTACGAAAATAGAAAGAAGAATAAAATCAAATACCTTGAGGTAGAACCTAGTAAAGAAAGAAAGAGAGGAAGAAAAAGAAAGAAATGAATACTAAAAAAGGAAGAAAAAGAAATAAGGAAAAAAAATGAAAAAAATGAAGGCAGAGACTAATGAAAAAAAAGAAAGAAAAAAGAAAGAAAGGAATGAATATTAAAAGAAAGGAGAAAAGAAAGAAGAAGAAATGAATGAAAAAAATGAAGGCAGAAACTAATGAAGAAAAAGAAAGAAAAAAGAAAGAAAGGAATGAATATTAAAAGAAAGGAGAAAAGAAAGAAGAAAAATGAATGAAAAAAATGAAGACAGAAACTAATGAAGAAAAAAAGAAAGAAAATAAATAGAAAGCAGAAAAACGAAAGAAAATGAATGAAAAACTGAAGGCTGAAATAAGTGAAGAAAATGAAAGAAAGAAAGGAATGAATGAATGCTAAAAGAGAGGAGAAAAAGAAAGAAGGAAAAATGAATGTAAAAAGATGAAGGCTGAAGCTAGTGAAGAAAAAAAAGAAAGAAAGAAAAGAAGGAAGAAAAAATACTAAAAGAAAAAAATATGGAAAAATGAAGGACAATGAATGAAACAACTGACGAAAGAAAAAGGTTAAAGAATTCAGTATATATATATATATATATATATATATATATATATATATATATATATATATATATATATATACTATACTAACTATTAGTATGCCCTTGCGGTAGGGAAAAAAAACTGTTAAATTATTTGCAAGTAAAAATATACTACAAATAACGTCCTGGGAAAAAAATAAAAAGTCGCACTAACCGAAAATAATTGGTTAAAACGATATCATTTTGTCAAAAGAAAAATATAGTCAGGTACTTCTGATGAGCTAACAAGCGAAACTATTAGTTGATAGTACCTGACTCATTAGTATTAATATATATATATATATATATATATATATATATATATATATATATATATATATATACTAATCGTATTAGTAATCCATTGTGGTAAGAAGAAAAAAACATGCAAATAATATGATATGGTAAAAATATACTACCAAAGCTCACCTGGGGAAAAATGAAAAGAAAAAAGACCAAAAGGGGCGTACTAACCAAAAATAATCGATTAATACTATAACACCTGGTCAATAGAATATATATATATATATATATATATATATATATATATATATATATATATATATATCATTTCTCCGGAAATTTGATCTCACATTGACTGTAAAATACATACATTCTATGTACTTAATAGTTTAAAAACACCAGTCCCCGCATCAGCTGTGAGTGGGCGAAGGAATAAGACCATGCGGTCAGTCTGAGTTCGACCCTAGCCTAAGGATAGTTTTGTCTAGCCACACTGAAGAGGAATGAAATGCCGAAACACGTGTCTGTGGATGACTTATTATATATATATATATATATATATATATATATATATATATATATATATATGTGTGTGTGTGTGTGTGTGTGTGTGTGTGTAGGGGGTGTAAAATAGTGAAAACATTTTTGAAAAAACCCAGGATCAAATAAAATGAGTGATATTTATTCAGCCAACGCTGCAGTGTTTCAATCTGTTCGACGTCATCCTTCAAAACCGTTTATCCCAGCGTCTCATCAATTTCGAATCTATTCTAAGAGCGCTAAGTTTCCATTCAACAACATTGTAAACAAACCGATCAACAACTACTATCACAGTCTCCTTATTAATCTGTGATAAATTTTACTTTTCCTTATATCAACAAAGCCCTGAAGAAGATCTACTAAACATATTGAAACACTGCAGCGTTGGCTGAATAAATATCACTCATTTTATTTGAACCTGTGTTTTTTCAAAATATTTTCACTATTTTACATACCGTCGGATTCACTTACATTTTTCTGTTCAACTCCCCCCACCCACTATATTATTATATATATATATATATATATATATATATATATATATTTATAATGGAAATTGTGGGTTGGTCTATATGTAACCGAAACTATATTACTATACAAGTCACAATTCCCTTTGTTATTTACACCACATTCTCCATGATTTTATTTTTTTTAATTTAAACCTCAATTATTAGTAAAATTGTTTTACATCATTAAGACTGTTAACAATATCTACACACTAATAACATGCAATTGTATTTATATATACAACAAAATAGCGGTTCACAGTGTGAATGGGAAGGCTAATTTGCATATTGATCTTAAAAATTAGATTTTAATAAATATATGCTTAGTATTATTGATTTCTAATTGTTTGGTTTTATCCTACTGAATATGAGCAAAAATCTCGGGGATAAATCTTAAAAGAAATCCATTAACTAGAAGAAATAACTGTAATATTATTCTTTGCTTCCTATTTTAACTAAATAGTTGAATTAGGAAAATTTACCACTGAAAGACGGGAGTAATGAAAAATGATGGAAGAGTTAGTTTCAAAGTTGTTCTATTTTCCGATTATACTCCCTCTGTTCCAAATATTTTTATCTGAATTCCTATTCAGTTTCATTAGCCTTTCTAATTTAACATGATATTTTATTATATTAAAACTTAAATACTTGCACCCGGTGGGTGCATATATTTGCTAATATATATATATATATATATATATATATATATATATATATATAAATGCTAAGATTGTCTAAAGACAAAATGTAAAAAGTGCTCGAAAAAAGTAGAGCAAATAAAATTTAAACATAATGAGTCAGATATCCCTACTAATTGTTTCGCTTAGTAGCTCATCAGGCAAGAATCTGAGTCTTAAGTCAGATTCTTGCCCTGATGCGCTACTAAGCGAAACTATTAGTAGCTATATATGACTCATTAGGTTTAACTTATATATATATATATATAAGTCGGGCGGCCTAATGTCGGTATCGTCCAATCAGCAAAGCGAGGCTATCCCTTTTTCACTAGCGCTAGACCAAGGATATTATTTTAGCTCCTCACTTTAACGCACATATCTCTGTGCTACTCATTCACTGAGTTGGCGAGGGCCGGTATCGAACCAAGAACCTTG
>CM042174.1:23425700-23468200 GCA_023376005.1 Doryteuthis pealeii | reverse complement strand
TTATTCTTTCTTTCTCTTTCACTCTATCCCTCTCTCTTTCACACTCTGTCTGTCTATCTGTCTGTCTGTCTCTCTCTCTCTGTCTCTCTCTCTCTCTGTCTCTCTCTGTCTCTGTCTATTTCTCTGTCTCTGTTTGTATGTATGTCTCTGTCTCTGTTTCTGCCTGTGTGTGTCTCTCTCTCACTCCCTCTCTCTATCTGTCTCTCTCTCTCTCTCTCTGTCACTCTGTCTGTCTATCTGTCTGTCTCTCTCTCTCTCTCTCTCTCTGTCCCTGTCTGTCTGTTAGTCTTTCTGTCTCTGTCTATGCCTGTCTGTCTATCTCCCTCTCTCTCTCCCCCTCTCTCTCTGTCGCTCTCTCTGTCTGTCTCTGTCTTGTCTGTCTGTCTGTCTCTCTGTCTCTGTCTCTCTGTCTCTGTCCGTTTGTCTGTCTGTCTCTATCTATCTGTCTGTCTGTCTGTCTCTGTCTCTGTCTCTCTCTCTCTCTCTGTCTATGTCTGTCTGTCTGTCTCTCTCTCTCTCTCTTAGTCACCTTGTCTCTTATTCGTTTGTTCTGTCTATCCTTTCTGTCTCTACAGAGATCTCTCATTTGTCCTCTCCTTTTTTTCTATGTTAATCTCTCTAATCTTTATCGTTATCTCTCACGCAGCATCTCCCCCTTAATTCATATCACACACACACACACACACACACACACACACACACTCTCTCTATCTCTCTCTCTCTCTCTCCTCTTTCTCTCTCTCTCTCTCTCTCTCTCTCTCTCTCTCTCTCACACACACACTCTCTCTCTGTCACTCTCTTCTGCCCACTCTCTCTTGGTTCTTTTACTTCCTCTTTACTCCTCTCTTTACTCTGTTTTTTTACCTTCATCCTTAACCTCCTATCTATTCCTCCTTATTTTCCTCTTTTCTCTTCCTTATACTCCTTCTTTTTCCTCCTTCTTACTCTCCTCTTTCTATTACGCCTTATACTATCTCTTTCTCTTCCTAGGAAGCGCGTGGTGTAATGGTTAAAGTCATGGGAAATGGATTCGTCGCCCCGAATTCAAAACCTGGACGTGGTAATATCCTTGGGAAAGGTATGAATCCTAGTCTCCCTCCAGCTATGGGTAAATAGTAGGGCAAACTGGGCTCTTTAACCTTGGTTAGGCAACAGCTCTAGGAGAAGGAAAACTCTGAATTCAAACCTGCTGAACTCCGCTTAAGAAATTGACCTTGTGTCACATCCTGCTTGTGTGTTGGTAAATATATATACTTTCTCTTTTTGGTGCTCCTTTCCTTTCTCTGCCTTCCTCTTGTTTCTTCTTTCATCCCGACATTTGCTTCCTCCTTACTTTCCTTCTTTTTCTTCCTTACTCTCCTCATTTATCTTTTCCTTCTTTCTTCCTTTTTTTTCATTCATACTCTCCTCATTTTTTTTCTTCTTCATCCTCATTCTTTCTTTTTACTTTCTTCCTTTCCTTTCATCCTTACTCTCCTTTCTTTTCTTCCTTACTGTCCTCCTTACTCTCCTCATTTATTTTCTTCTTTATTCTCCTTCTTTCTTCTTATTTTCTTCCTTTCCTTTCGTCCATTCTCTCCAGCTTTCTTTTCGTCCTTACTCTCCTCACTTCTACTCCTCCTTACTCTCCTCATTTCTCTTTATTCTCCTTTCTTCTTACTTTCTTCCATGCTCTCCACCTTTCCTTTCCTTCTTTCTTTCTCTTCCTCTTTATTCTCCCCCTTTCATCCCCTTTTTCAACTTACTTGCGTTTCTTCTTTCCCTTCCACCTTATTCTCTTCCTTTCTTTTCCGTCTCCCATCTTTTCCTTTCCTTCTTTCTCTTCCTCTTTAATCTCTCCCTTTCTTTTTTCTCTTCATTCTTCTCCTTTTACTTCTTCTTTCCTCTCATCTTTGATCTCCTTTCATCCCTAATCTCCCTTCTTTGTCTCCTTACTCTACCTTTTTCTCTTCCTTATTCTCCTCCTTTTTCTTACTGCTACTCTCCTATTGCTTCCCTTTCTCTTTCTTATACTCCTTCTTGTTCCACCTTCTATTCCTCCTCACTATCCTTTCTCTTTTCCTTACTCCCCACGTTCACTGATTACCTTCTCTTCTTTCTTCTTTTCCTTTTCTTATTCTTATTTCCTTCTTTTCCCTTTATCATTACTCTCTATCTTTCTCTTAATATCTTCCTTTCTATAGCTCCTTACTCATCACCTTTATTGACCTTCTTTCCCTCCTTCTTTTCCTTCCGTATTATCCCCTCCCCAACACACACTTTCTCTTTTTTTCTTCCTTTCTTCCTTTCTCTTTCTCTGTCCCTTGACTCCCCTTCTTTTTTTTTCCCTTACTCAATTTTAATCCTCCGTACTTTTTCTTTCGTCTACTTTTTTTGTTAAATTGAAGTTAATGGACCTAAATTCCACCCCGCTGAAAGAAAAAAAATAATACCAAAAATCAGGGAATTAACCGAATTTAATGAAATTTCCAGTGTTGAAATATTAATGAACAAAATATACAATGCACTAGTTATTTTATTTGAAAACTTTTACATTTTTTCAGGTCAGTTAACTTTAAACTACGTGTCTTTGAGGCGTAACACAGATTCTCAAAGATACGTGGTTCAAAGTTAACTGACCTGAAAAATGTAAAATATTTTGAATAAAATAACTGGTGAATTATATCTTACGGCAACAAAAAACACAACACTGGCTTGAAATAAAGGACCTTAAAACTATCCAAAACTTTCATCCCATGATTTTACTACTGAGCTGTTCGAACGATGAATAAGTGACCTTAAAAGCCTTATCTTCGAAATCAGGTCGTACTAAATTGGAAATTATTGTCACTAGTTCGGCTGGTGAATTAGAACCTTAAAACTAGCAGGCTTTTATCCAACCCTCTTACAACTGAACTGTTACCGCAGGTTTGAACGATGAATAAAATGACCTTAAAAAAGAGCATCAATTTTATAGGTTCGTCGTCCGAAAATTCCGTTCACCTTGACTTGACGGTTGTTTTGCCCTGAGATTTACGGTTCTGTCTGAGTGATTTTATTGAATGCTAAATCTAAGATTTTCCAGATTTCCTTCTTGGGAGGTTATCTTAACTTAAAATCTTCTGAACCTTCTAAATGGGACAGGTTTAATAGGATTGTTCGTTAAAAAAAAAAGAAAGAAAAAATAAGGTGATGAAAGTAGGACCGTAGAATAAAGATAAGCGTAGTTATAGGGGGACATCGAACCACTAGTCCCTCAACGTCAATAAATCCCCCCCCACACACAAAAAAAGCAGTAAGTTTTTTTTTATGATTGACGTTACCTTGTGAGAAATATTTATCTACCTTTAACGAAAAGAAAAAAAGAAAAGAAATACAAAAAAAAAAAAAAAACGAATTGTCTGAACTCCGAACATAAGTTACGCTAAGCCTACAAGCGACTCGGCTTTTTACCGATCAACCTGTTAAAGTTGTGTTCAACGATATGACCTTTTAAGTCATCTGATTGAATAGAGGATAAAAAATGTTTTACTGCTTTTTTTAAAGCGTTCTGGTACAATGATCACGTGATCAGATAATACACAAGACGTGTATCGACACGAAAAAACACACATTTTCGTGTTCACACCCGCCTATTTAATTTGCACCGGGTATAATTTAGTATTTACCCAACCCGTTCGCCATGGGTAGGATGTGATCCATGGTTGCATATATTGGGTAAGGTTGCATGTACAGGGCATCTAGCAAGGATCGAACTCGCTATTCATAAGTAATTGGTTTGCGACACTACCTTGTTAACCATTACACCACGACGGGACACTCTTTTACCCAACCCGTTCGCCATGGGGAGGATGTGATACAAGGTTACGTGTACGGGGAATCTAGTGAGGATTGAACTCGCTATTCAAAAGTAATGGGTCCGCGACACTAGCTTGCTAACCATTACACCACGAAGGGACGTTCATTTACCCAACCCATTCGTCATGGGTAGGATGTGATACAAGGATACGTGTACGGGGAATCTAGCAAGGATTGAACTCGCTATTCAAAAGTAATGGGTCTGCGACACTAGCTTGTTAAGCATTACACCACGAAGGGACGTTCATTCACCCAACTCGTTCGACATGGGTAGGATGTGATATAAGGTTGTATGTACGGGGCATCTAGCAAGGATCGAACTCGTTATTCAAAAGTAATGGGTCTGCGACACTAGCTTGTTAACCATTACACCACGGCGGGATACTCTTTTATCCAACCCGTTCGCCATGGATACGATGTGATACCAGGTTTCGTGTACGTGGAATCTAGCAAGGAATGAACTCGTTATTCAAAAGTAATGGGTCTGCGACACTAGCTTGATAACCATTACACCACGATGAGGTGTCCATGGCATTTACCCTGGTGTTCGCCGTGAGGTAAACACTCTGTTCAGTACTACGGGATCTGCTGAACAAGCTTTTTAACCACTACGTCACGATGTAAACTCCCTGGCCCCCGCTACAAGTTTAGAGGCAACAGATTCCTGATGACTAGAGGAAGAAGTAATACTGGCTCGGCTTCGCATTGGCCATACAAGACCTATGCACTCTTTTATTATCAAAAAAGAAATATATCAGACACACCGCACTGTCAATTGTTTTTCCTCGGAAAGCAATTTTTCAATGCAATTAATATGAAAGATACGAGGGTGAGTCACAAAGTAATGCCATTTTCTTTATTTCATGTGAAGTTTTTTTTTATAAAACTAAGACCTACATTGAGACCCCAACGAGGCTCAGAGTAAAAATCCGACGAGTAAGATCCAACTTGCCAATCGACAATGTCCTCCTTCCGCATGACAAGGCTTGACCACACACAAGCAACAGGACAAGAGAGAAAATAGCCTCATTCGGGTGGACAACTTTACCACATCCTCCATACTCACCAGATTTAGTGCCTTCAGCATATCACCTCTTCGAACCCATGAAAGAGGGTTTGAGAGGCAAACATTATTCCAGTGACGAGGAAATTAAATCTGTAGTGAAGAAGTGGCTAAATGAACAATCAACAGAATTTTGCGGAGCAGGGATACATGCTTTCATAAAAAAATACACCTGTAAAGTGAACAGTAGTTGAAATCCGCTGGAATACTCAGAAATGTTCTGGAAATTTGAGGAGACTTTTTGTCAATCAAACTCCAGTGAAAGACCATCAGCTTAGTCTGGTGTGAAAAACTAATAATAATAATAATAATAATAATAATAATAATAATAATTAATAATTATTATTATTATTATTATTATTATTATTATTATTATTATTATTTACTTCTTTTGAGTTTTCACATCAGCATTAGCTGATGGTCTTTCCCTGGAGTCTGACAGCAAGTCTCCTCAGGTCTCCAGGACTCTTCTGAGTATTCTGGCAGATTGCAGCAGTGCAGTGTTCTGAATGGTTTCAGTCCTTCCTCTGATTCCCAAACTTTCCAAACCCTTTTCCAATCCTTTTGGGACCGTTCCAAGTGCACCAACTACAATTGGTAACACTTTCACTTTCATATTCCATAAGTTTTTCAGTTGTCTGGCAAGATCCAGATATTTGTCCATTTTTTCATTTTCCTTTAGCTTCACCCTGTGATCTGCTGGATCTGCAAAATCCACCAGTTGACAAGTTCTTTCTTTTTTGTTTATCAACACTAGGTCTGGTCTTCTTGCTGGGATAAGGCGATCCGTTTTATTTCAAAGTTTTGTTGTATGGTCGAAATTAAATTTTTTTGTATGATTCTCAGTGGATCACCTTCCCAACCCAGTCGTGTCTAGTTTTGTACTCCCGTTGTGCTAGTTTGCTACATTCACAGAGTACATAGTTTACAGTCTCATCCCTATTACCGCAAAGTCTACATTTACTATTTTGTTGGGTCTTATCAATTTTTGCTTTGATATAGTTTGTCTTTATGGCATTACTTTGTGCAGCAATTATTAGTGATTCAGTTTTCTTTTCTTAACCATGTCCAAGTCTTTTCATATGCAACCTCTTCGATTTGTCGTTGGAAGTCTCCATATAATTGTTTTTCTTCCCATTTTTGTTTTCTAGTCTTTGTTGTTTCTCTGTTTGTCCATCTGTCACTTCTACTATTGTTGGCCGCCATAAGTAATTTGTCTTTGCTCTTTCTTGTGTAATCTTCAAGTTGTTGGATTGTGGTTTCTACGCAGTCCTCTATGTTGGTAAGATATCTTCCCCCTTCCTTTCTTGACATATAATCTATCTCTATCGTCTCTAGGGTGGAGAGCCTTTTGCATGGTCATTAACTTTCTCGTCCTTTGGTCAATCTGTCTATTATTATTATTATTATTATTATTATAGCGGGTAAATATGAGTACAGACTTTTATCTCACATTCTAACAATTATTTGAAAACAAAATTTTCGCCTACAAATTATACCCTTAAAAATCATACAAACATTTTTTAAATCCAAATTTTTCAAATTTGAAAAAAATCTTTGGCATTAAATAAGCCACAGCGTTGATATACCATTAAAACAAACAAAGCAAATCAAACCTTTTTTCAATTGAAAAAAAAAAATTGTGAGGGCAACTTAAAAAAAAAAAGACTAAAGTCTGGGCTCACAATTTAAGTGTTGGGATTATTACGGTTTTCCTCCATAACAAGACTTATGTTTTAAGACCGTATGAGTTTAAAATAAACTTTAAAATAAGCTCTAGTTGAGAGCGGCAGACAAATGAAAGAAATAAGCATTCTTCAGAATCACATCATGCAATGCAAACACTCTAGATCCCCGAAAATAATCCTAGTATATATTTCGGAGTGAAATATATATTATATATATATATATATATATAGTATATATATATATACCAACTCCTTCGCACGAGCAGGATGTGACACGCGGTCAATTTCTTAAGCGGAGTTCATCAGATTTGAATTCAGAGTTTTCCTTCTCCTAGACTGGTTGCCTAATCAAGGTTAAAGAGCCCAATCTGCTCTACTATTTATCCATAGCTGGAGGGAGAGTAGAATTCATACCTTTCTCAAGGATATTAGCGCTAAGTGAAATGCAATTACCACGTCCAGGATTTGAACTCGGGGCGACGAGCCCATTTCCCATGACTTTAACCATTACACCATGCGCTTCCTTGAAAATTGATATAAGCCCTGTCTTGTTTTTTTTTTGGGAAACACGGTACTAATTTTAGCTACTAACACCATTAATCTTTTTTTATCTCTTTATGTTTTTAAAAAATAAATTTGGATAGTATGAAACCAATGATAGTAGACTTGTTTGTATACAAAAAATATATACTAAAATATATATTTAATTATTTATTCATTTATTTAACGCTCAATCACATATATTGAGCACTTTCCTAATAATACTGTACGTTTGCTTACTGCTGCCTCTTTAAGTGTGATTGTGCCAACCATACACATTAATATATATATATATATATATATATATATATATAATATTTATTTTCCGTAGTTAGGATCTTTCCATGTGTGGTTTAACCAAGCTGATGCAGGTAGACCAAAAGGAGAGCCCAATGTGCCTAGTGCCATGTGAGTAGAAAGAACAGGAGCAAGATATTTAGTAAATGAGAAAAAATCTAACTTGCTTCATTACAATATTTATTTCATCGTATTAATAAGATCATGTTCCTTGTGATTACCTGAAAGATGTCCCCGTATTAATACATTGAAATAAATTATTGTTAATGAAGCAAGTTTAGAAGTTTTTTCTATTTACGCTAATTATTATATACTATATATATATATATATATATATATATGATAATACTCTCACACACGCACACCACACACACACACATCCACACACATAATAGGGGCCGGATAGCTCAGTCGGTAGAGCGTACGCCTAGGAACCGTAAGGTACCTAACGGATACCGGCCCTCGCCAAACTCAGCGTAATAAGTAGCACAGTGTCTTGCGGCCAAGTAAGGAGCTGATGGTAGGTGTGGTGGTCACCGCAGACGGAAAAACAATCTCCTGGGTCAGCGATTGTGAAAAGGAAATAACTCCCTCGATGATTGGCTGATACCGACTTTAGGCCACCCCATCTAATATATTATATAATATATATATATATATATATATATATTTAGACTTAGAATTTTAACGTTATACTTGCTGTCTGACCTGCTTTTTTTATGAAACTGTCTTCAGGTGAATTCCTTCATTTTGTGATCTTCGTTTGGAAGAAGCCGTCTCTTAAGGATTTTTTTTTAAATTTATAACATTTTTAAAAATCTTTTGAGCTTTGGTCAAATTAAATTTATTACGGAATAACGGTTTGTTAAGTTTTTTTCTTTCTCTGAAAAATTAATATATTATATTATATATCATATTGGAGAAGTATGATGCTTAATTGAAGTCGTACCTAATTTTGGAACAGTCTTAATTAATATTAATAATTAATCAATTAGGCGGCATACCTATTTAAATGTAAGGCCTAAAACAAATCGCCTTCCGAACGCTGAGAGGCCCAATGTGGATCACCCATGTCCGCAGTCGATCGCGATCCCCAGGATACCACATATAATGCTCGTCTGCAGGTGACATACTACCCCAGCTAACTGTCCTCAGCTCTATTTTAGCGAGCTATCTCTAGTGCGTTATAGATGCATTCTGTCATACTGGTCGTCTAGACGTTCGTTTCCAACCATAATCGGGACCTATTAAGGCCTCAGAACACGAGAGCTATAGATAGGAAGACCGCCTTGTGCGTGAATTCGAAACCTGACTGTCAATCGACAGGCGAGCACCGTAACCTCCCTACACCAACGGACTTCTTGATTTTTCGTTTTTGTTTTAGAAGTCGGTTTTTATCTTCCTCTCTATATATATATATATGATATATATATATATACTAGATTTATACTTCCTCTGTGTTGGTGGCGCTTTATTAATGTTAAAGTACATCCAACCAGACACACCACCTTGTGACAGGAAGTGATCATAAATTTGAAACAGAAAAAGTTAAAGGCTCTTAAGTAAAAAACATAAATCAAATAATATATAATTATAAAAAAGATTACAGTCTGGTTTTTAAACAAATAGCCATTCTTAACATAGTTGAGATATGTTTGTGTTTTTTTTCATCTTCATTTCATTCTCATCTCTTGCGTTTCAATTACAAGGTCATCTTGTTTTGTAAAGACCATGTAAACAATCGACCTCTTCTAAATTAAAAAAAGAAAAATAAAAAGAAAAAGAAAGACTTAACTCAATTTCAAAACGCTGCAATGTAGTTTCAACCACAGATAAGATCATCAATTACCTAATAGCTTTTATTTTATCTGAATTATTTCTTATTTTTCTAAAATACTCACTAACAAAGACTAAACAGCTTTTGAAATTTCAATACGAAAAAATGATTTTTTTACTTGCCAATCCTTAATTTACTTGAACCTGGAGTCTAGTAGTAAGTTCCCTGTTTAATCGTGGTATTGTCGTTACAACGTTAAGTGTGATGGTATGAGTACATAGGTTTTGGTCCTTTTAAACTATGTCCGCCACCTGTCGGCTGGGCGTATAGAATGCACCGATGCACCTCTGCAGCGCGGTTAAGACCATCCTCCCCCAATAGGGTATGGCATTCCTGAGGGTTTCATTCGTCGAATGATCGCGAGTAGACTGAGAAAGAAGATCAGCGCGTTACAGTAATATATCAGCCACGCAAGTATGGCCAGCGAATTGTCCCGCTACTACGGGGAATACGACCGACTAATCTCGTGTCCTTAGCTATAAGTATAAGCAGGCGAACTGGCACATCACCAACCATGTACTATCTGCAAAAAACCGAAGTGCGTGGTGTCATGATTGGTTTAAGTCATGGGACAATGAACACGTCGCACGAGTTCAAATTCACTGAGTATGGTCTCATGTGCATTTCATACATTTCGTCGCTACATTCACCCCCTTCGTGACAGACATTGCGTTATCTCTAATCGCTACCTCCTCGTAGTCTAGGGTCAAATGTAGCTAATCTCCCTAGCCAGACTGGGCTCTGGTAACCCTTGGTTAGGTTCGTAGCAGAAGAAGGAACACTCTAAATTCAAACCTGGCTGCTCCAAAATTCCGCTTAAGAAAATTGACCTTGGTACGGACTTTCACATCCTGCAGTGCGGAGGGTTTCGGTTAAATACTATATATTACTCACAATATTCCAACATATGTCTTTTCAGTCTGACCTTTCTCTTCAGCCGGCTTTTGCTGGAGGTTGATCCTTTTTTGTTTGATTTTCTTCGGCTGTCATTTCTTGTTTTAATCAACTCAACAACAAGACCTTCAAGGGAGAAATAGAAAAGTCGGTATGGCTGACCATATATGGAATGAAAAGGGAAACCATCTGCCCTTATGGGATGAAATTAGACAAGATAGAGAAGAAACATTGGAAGAGAAGACGCCTCAAAGAATCGCACATATGATAGGTCTACTTGGGCTGTTAAGTAGACCTAGCAAAGAAATGAATACAAATATGGGAACCTAAATTAAAAGAAGGCTAGATCAGATTGAGAAAAAAAAACACAACATAATATTGAGTCTAGGTAAAAAATCATATGTAATAAATAGGTAGATATTCTAGCCAAATCAAGACATTAGGTTTATAAGTTCCCAAAATTCACACTCAATTGTCCAATTGGACACATGGCCTAGTGGATAAGGTAGTTAGGTTAAGACAGTTCTAAGTGAAAGTTATCTCTGGATCCTGAGTAGAGGCAGTTAGAAAAATAATTAACGCAACTCCTACCCCAGTTATGGTTAGCGGAATAAGAACAGGATACACCCGTATCGATCGAAACGTTGTACAAATATCGATGGGGAAAATAGTCCGAATAATGCAGATAATACTAATCTTCAAGCCTCATCTCAAACATTCAGAGAAATAGTTTTAAACAGTAAGTTACTGTAAAAAACTATTTTATCTGGTTGACTTATCTGCAGGTTTTCCTTCTTCTGTTCTTCTGGGCTGGAAATTGCTTAATTATTTAACAAACACAAGACCTTATTTGTTCTTGATCAAGTTTTTCTTTTCTTCTAGCCCATATTGATTCCACCGCGGGGAGAGATGGATCCTGTCACTCTCTGAGGGCTGGCGTGCATCTAAATAACCCTGACTAAATCTATATCATGTGTCTGTCATGGCGCCCAAATTGCACGCCTCTAAGGGATCAAGGGTTATTAACAGACCGGTAATTTCCATGGGGACTCCTCAATTCTAAAGTTGACGGTCATTAATTTAAATATTTCAACTTATAATTCCTGACCTTTCATAGATGGTAACAGATTTTCCACTGGGAATTAGGGTCGAAACAATCATATAGATAATATGGCTTGATGTGATCAGCCGATTGATCGGAGAGGGCCTCTTCGACAGCCCGTCTAGATTAAGTAAGGGTCAAAGTGTCACATATCATGGACTGCTCGGCCACCAGGATTCCGTCCCTAAGCATTATGGGTCACCCCCAAAGTTAATATGTATAGACAATTTTGAAAAAAAATGATCTCTCCATGGTCATTTCTGTCTTTATTGTAGATTTAGATGATTATATATATACATATATATATATATATATACATATATATATATATATATATAGAGAGAGAGAGAGAGAGAGAAAGAGAGAGAGAGATGAAGATACTGCGATAGTATTTTTCTGAATTTTTGAGATAAGGCTTGATAATTAGTATTATTTGGATTATTCGAACTATTGTTCTCGTCTTTATTGTTATATGTACAATGTTTCGGTCGATGTGCCCTCCCGCCTTCTTCAGGTATTTCTTGTCGGACTCGGGAACCTTCTCGAACTAGGGCCCCATAAAAAAGGGGTTTGAGAGGCAAACATTATTCCAGTGACGAGGAAGAGAAATCTGTAGTGAAGAAGTGGCTCAAAGAACAGTCAACAGAATTTTATGGGGTAGGTATACATACTCTCATTCAAAGGTGGAACATTGCTATTGAGAGAAATGGTACTATGTAGAGAAGTAGGGATGTGATCCACAGAGAACCAGCTTTATTTTAATGTATCATACATGTTCCTGTTTGGTTAATTATACCTGCCCTAAACAAATGGCATTAGTTTTTGACACACCTTCGTAATAATAATAATAATAATAATAATAATAATAATAATAATAATAATATGTATTAATTTACGTTTCTATAGATTCAATTGAATAGATATTTCAACTTCGACCCTGGCTTTCATGCCCATCTCTTTGACCGTATATGTATTTTTAACTATTTAGATTGATAGAAATGTATAGACTGATATATATATATATATATTATATATATATACATGTATGTGTGTGTGTGTGTTGTGTGTGTGTGTGTGTGTGTGTGTGTGTGTGTGTGTGTGTGTGTGTGTGTTCAGATGAATGGCTTAAGCGGCCTCGAAAATTTAACGAAATAAAACGAAACTTAACATTAAAAAACTGAGTTTCTTATATTCCATGCTTCATACTAAATCTCAAACCATATATATCTTTAAAACAGATATATATATATATATGTATATATAATATATAATATATATATATATATAAACACATACACACACACACACACACACACACACAGGGGTAACTTTGGCACACATATTTGAGCACATCTATCCGCCTGAGTATATTTATTTACTTACACGTTTCTCTACGCACACAGGCAACAACTCACATGTCTGTTTCTCTGACACCTGACTACACGTAAAACATCTATATATGTATTTTTATATATATATACATATATATATATGTATATTTATATATGTGTGTGTGTGGTGTGTGTGTGTGTGTGTGTGTGTGTGTGTGTTTTACGTGTAGTCAGGTGTCTGAGAAACAGACATGCGAGATGTTGCCTGTGTACGTACACAAACCTGTATGTAGGTAGATAAATATACGCACCTGCAAACATACGGGTTGATCCTTACAAATATCTACCGACTCTCACACGCACTCACACTAACAAACACACACACACACACATACAAGAACACGCACAAATACATACGCTTCAATATCTTTACTTGTTTTAGAAATTCTTACAAATTATTCATTCTTTTCGCCGGACCCCACGTAAAGCAGATCTCCGTGAACAGAGGCTGTCTTTGTTGTCACACACACACACACACACACATACAAAATACACGGTCGCACACGCACATACTCGTACACGTCCTTCGCCTTTCCCTATAACCATCAAACAACCTATTTTTCATCTTGTACCTTTTATTAAAGGTGCCGGCCATACATAATCTGCTCAATTTTCACGTAGGGGCCGGGAGTGACGGGATGTCCATAAACCGGTCGAATTGAATGGCATATTTACTCAACCAGTGAACGGCTTGTCCCTCACTCGAGTTCCCAGGGTCACCCGTCAATTGATGAGGCGGTTTGTGGGTAGGTAAGGGACCCCCTGGAAACAACCACTGTCTTTTTGACGGTCGGGTCCTTTTTCAAGATTGACCCCCGTCCACAAATGACCAATGCGTTTTTCATAAGCTCAGCGAAACTAAAACCTTGTAGCCGCAATCAACTACCCCAGTTCGCCAGGTAAAAAAAAAACAAAGAACAAACAAAAATCAACCAGGATGAGGCACTCTGTAAGGATCGAACTCATCAATATATTGAAATATATGAGGCCTCAAATTGACACATAAACACTCTGAAATCTTTGTGTTGGAGCTTCTGTGATTAATGGCAAACAACACAAGAATGCCGCTTCCAAAGTTATGGGGGAGTGAATTGCTGCATGGTGCTGCCTTTTATCACAGAAAGTGCCCGGCTAAATCTAGTTTGCTGCACAGTAGACAAAAACCTGAAAAAAAAAATCAAAGTGCACATTGATGTATATATTATATATATATATATATATTATATATATATATATATATATAAATGTTGTTCTGGCTTCAACGGGAGAAAATGTAATATTTTATAAAAAAAAGAAGGTCGCAAATTATCGTTCTCAGAAAAAATATTTTATCTTTTTATGTTCACATACGCAACATGTGTTTCAGATATTCTGGTATCTTTCTTCAGGCTTTGGATCAAAGCCTGAAGAAGATACCAGAATATTGAAACACGTGTTGCGTATATATATTATATATATATATATATATATTATATATTATATATATAACAAGTTTTTGTTGAATTGAACAGACAATTCCTGTCTGACAATCTTTCATTGATTCCGTTCCAATCTTCGGGCCATCCTTCTGGTGTCAGGGTGGAGCTGGTATACAGTCCACCGAAGTTTCACACTAGCGCTTCGCAATACACTTTGCCAATCCTCAGTGGGAAACGATGGAATAGTTTCAATGTCTGCGTTTTAACGAGAACGAGTAGTATACAAGGAATTAGTGGAGGTAATATCAATTGGTAGTGGGAGGTTTTTGGAATGGTAGTAGTTTGAACAAAGCAGTGGTGATCTTTTTTGGAGGGGGGCATAGGTTGTGATAATGGGGACGGGAATAATGGTTTTAAAAACGAATGGTTTAGCGAATCTTCAGGGAGTTCTGAAGATTCGCAACTGCGGTGAAACTAATATGTCCGAGTTATTTCAAACATTCGTTTAAAACGTAAATTAGCTCTTTTTATTGAGCACTCTTAGATCGTTTTAAATAAAGTCCAGAAGTAAATATTTTTGTTTGCTTCGTGGATTGGTCAGTAACGTGATATATATATATATATATATATATATATATATATATATACTATATTATATTCAGAGTGTCACAAAGTCTGGGTACATTAACACATACTTTTAAAACAAAACAATTTTTATTTCTTATATATAATTGTTTTTGTTTATGATTTTATTTATGCCAATTACCAGATCTGCCTCTCGGAAAATAAACATAAATAAAGACAATAGTGAAAGATAAAGGAAAGAAAATGTTGAATGGATAAATATGGGAAATTTTATTCACTCAGATATGCAAGATTCATATGTTTATACATTCTTGTGGTGACAAAGAAGAGAAGTAAAAGATAACTAAAAAAAGAGAAGAAAAAGAGAGGAGAGAGAGAGAGAGAGAGAGTGTGTGTGTGTGTGTGTGTGGTTGAGAGAGAAGATAGAGAGAGACAAATAAAGAGAAAGAAAACAAAAGCTAAGCAAGAAAGAAAGAAAGAAAGAAGAAAGAAAGAAAGAAAGAATGAAAGAAAGAAAGAATGACAAAGATTACAAAAATAAAGAAAGAAAAAAGATATGTAGAGAGAGTGTGAGAGAGAGAAAGAATGGGAGAGAAAGAAAGAAAGAACACACAAACTAACAAGAAAGAAAGAAAGAAAGAAAGAAAGAAAAGAAAGAAAGAAAGAAAGAAAAGACAAAAACAAGATAAAAAAAAAGAAAGACAAGATAACAAAAAAGAAATAAATAAAAAGATAGATAGAAGAAGAGAGAGTGTGTGTGTGTGTGTGTGAGAGAGAGAGAGAGAGAGAGAGAGAGAGCACAACAAAGAAAGAAAGACTTTCAATCAAATTCTTAATCATAGTGTTGATTCACAATAAAGCATTGTTCAAACCCATCTATCGCTTAATGGTCTTATTATTTTTAAAGGTATACGAATTTACGGTCGAAAAATTCAAGGGTACCGAAAATAACAATTTCAATGAAATTCATAAAGATATAGTTGAATCACAATAAAGCATTTAGACCATATGACCTATAGGCACCCCTTTTGCGATCTCGTTATAAAAGGACATTTTTTTCATTTACACCGTCAAAATCCGATTGTTTGTTAAACAGACGGTTTTTAGAGTTTTTTAATTATAAAACTAACCCCTAACCACTAACAAAAAACCGGATTTTGACGGTGTAAATGAAAAAAAATGTCCTTATAAAACGAGATCGCCAAAGGGGTGCCTAAAGGTTATGTGGTCCAAGCCTTTTTTAAAACCTATCTATCGCTTAAAATGTCTTATTGTTTTAAGGTACAAAATATCACTTAACACCGTTCAACCGGGAACATCTTATTATAATGGAGATTGTTTGCTTTTCTGTCTGTAACCGAAACTATATCACTACTCAAGTCACAATTCCCTTTGTTATTTACGTCACATTCTCCATGATTTTATTTTTATTTAAACCTCAATTTCTAATAAAATTGTTTTACATTATTAATACTGTTAATCATATCTACAAATGAATAATATGCAATTGTATTTATATATACACTAAAATAGCAGTTTACAGTGTGAACAGGAAGGCTTATTTGTATATTGAAATTAAAAATTTGATTTTAATAAATATGTGCTTAGTATTATTGATTTTTAATTGTATGGTTTTATCTTAATGGATATGATCAAAAATCTCTTCAATAAATCTTAAAAGAAATCGATTAACGAGAAGAAATAATTCTGATTTTATTCTTTACTTCCTATTTTAACTAAGTTATTAAATTAGGAAAATATAGCAATGAAAGACGAGAGTGATAGAAGAGTAAGTTTCAGTTTCAGTTGTTCTATTTTTCGATTATACACCCCTCTGTTTCAAATCATTTTATCTGCATTCTTATTTAGTTTCATTAGCCTTTCTAATTTAATATATTCTATTACATTAAAACTTAAATACTTGCACCCGGAGGGTGCATATATTTTCTAGTTTTAATAATGTTAATAAGAAACCAAGAGTACTGAATAATATACTTTCCCGTTGTCATACCAAGAGCCCAGTCTGCCCTTCTATTTACCCAAAGCTGAAGGGAGAATAGTTCGATGCATACCTTTCCGAAGGTTATAGGAACTATGGGAAATGCAAACAGCTGCGTCCAGGAATTGAACTCGGATTACGTGTGTACATTTTTTACAACAACAAACTTTACAATTCGATCGTCTCTTTTTGAATTAAAATGTCGTCCGTGTTGTTAACGAAATGATCAACTACAGTCGCTCCACCTATCAGTAGAGTTCGGCACTTTTTTACGAATACTTAAACGCAGTTATATCTATTAATAATATAGATTAGCTATCTATTTGACTGTAACCGAAACTACGTCACAGTTATTTCAGGAATTAAGTAAGTTTATCGATGAGTATTTAATTTATACTCAATGTTATTACAACATAAAAATATTAAAATTCTATGAAGAATCAATTAATTGTTAAATTTTCATGAACATTTCGATACTTTTTCACCTTTAGATGAAGTTATGTTTGAAATAGTTTTTACATAAAGTATATTAGAGGAAATATTTTTTACTAGTTCGACCACCCACCCATCATTTAATTTTGTGAAATCTGAACAAAATATATTTTACTCGCACAATTTATAATTTTTTCTCTAAATTATGTGTGTGTGTGTGTGTGTACGTGTGTATCTATCTTATATATATATATATATATATATATATATATATATATATATATATATTAGGAAAAATAACAAAAGATTTAGCTGAAAGCATAATAGACTATTTTAGGGAATTATTCTTCCTAAATTGATTTTGCTCTGTGACTCTGAAAATAAGAGCGCATGTTGAGCTCTGTAAATTACGACAATTGAAAAACTACTACATCGTAAGGAAGATTTCTTCACTCAATCCACATTGGCCCTATCTTAGGCTAGACGGGCGGTCGGAGAGGCCCTCTCCGATCAATCGGCTGGTCACGTCAAGCCTTAGCACCTATATGATTTCCCAACCCTATTGCCCTTATGGCAAGCCCCAAACCTGTATGGGTGCTAGAAGGCCGTGGCTGAGGGTCTACATGTTCTGGGAATGACGTTAAACTCTATCTGATGGTGAGGTTCCAGTTTTGGTGGTTTGGGGAATGTGGAGCACCCCTTCATCACCATTGCTCCCTGGTCCACTCTGACCCGGAGTGGTAGTACCTGTTAGGGTCCCATCTATGGGTTAAATAGAGAAATGTATTTATAAAAAAATTGTATTATCCGTTAAGAATTGATTTATTTCAAAACTTTATCGGCATTAAATGACCCACTGAGGTTGATATGCCGTAAAACAAAACAAACCAATTCACTCAATCTTTGTATTATATATATATATATATATATATATATATATAAACCAAATATATATATATATATATATATATAAACCAAATGGATAGATACTTTTAATTCACGGACACACGGTTTAATCTCAGATCTAGGTTATTTAAACACATATAATTTAGATACGATTTGGAGGTCCTTACTGTCGTGAAACAAAACTAATATCTCAGTGGAGTGGAGGGAATATGATGCTTTTTAAGCAAGTAAGTAATTTTTAGAAAATATTAAACGTTTTATTTCTCTGACTGTTTCTGATGAGGCTTGATGATTAGTATTATCTGAAAAATTAAATAAATACAATAAAATGTTTAATATTATCTGCGTTATTCGGACTATGATCCTCACCTTCATTATCTGTACAACGTTTCGGCCGATGTACCCTCAGGCCTTCTTCAGGTATTTTTTGTCGAACTCGGGAACCTTCTTTTTGAACTCGGGAACCTTCTTGTCGTAATCGGGAGCCATCACAGAACTTTGAAACTAACCCTTTATTCAGTCCACGGGGGTATCCTGTTCTCATTCCGTTAAACATATCTGGGGTAGAGGCGTTAAGCCTTTTTTATTATTATTCTATGTTACTGCTGCCCTTGATCAGGATTGAACCTGCAGTTCAGAGATAACAGTCACTTAGAACCGTCTTAACCTAACTCCCTTATCCACTAGACCATGTGTCCAATTGGCTCCCGATTACGTCAAGAAGGTTCCCGATTACGACAAGAAATACCTGAAGAAGGCCGGAGGGCACGTCGACCGAAACATTGTACAGATAACAATGAAGATGAGGACAATAGTCCGAATAACTCAGATAATATTAAACGTTTTATTGTATTTATTTAATTTTTCCACCCCACTCAGGCAATATCTTTCAAAAAATTATTTTTACACCGCTCAGTGGGCTTCTTTTTTGCTAGTAACTATAAGGTCCCACATATACTTGTGTGTCATGCGAGATTTTGAGACCTGAATTGAAACCTTTTGCAAGTATTAATGCGGTACGTTGTGTAATGGACAACATCGCTTTCCGGTAATTCTGGGAAATAATATCTGCGAATCAAAGATTCCTCTAAAAAGGATACTCCACCTATACGATGCAAAAACTGTGTCTTTGATGACTTACAGGTAGGTAGTTACAAAGGCAATAATGGATAAGATTGATACCTGTCATCGAGTCAAAGTAGACCTGGGAGTAATGGTAATGCAGGGGTACTCCACACTCATCAGACCCCTAGAACTAGAGCTTCACTATCTCTTTCTACGATGCCGCAGTCTAGCAAGTTATCTAGACAAATAAAAGAAACGTCGTTGGCATAAAATAACCCGAGGGTTGACATTCCGTAAAATCCGACCAACCAACGGAAAAAACGAATAGAAACAAATTTCCTATTCGTTCAATACAATTGAGCTCTACTATATATATATATATATATAATATATATATATATATATATATATATATATATATATACTGAAATTGAACAGCCCTGTGTAATTTTTTTTTACCGTTGTTGTTATTATAATCTACGTGCCTATGCTATTTTTCAGAGTCTAAAATGTACCTCGTTGATTTATTTTTCTGATCTCTTCTCTCTCTCTCTCTCCTCTCTCTCTCTCTCTCTCTCTCTTTTTCTGTCTGTTTGTGTCTGTCTGTCTGTCTCTCTCTTTAACTCAACACTCACTCAGTCACTCACTCTACAGACACACACACACACACCACCACACATATATATATATATATATGTATATATATATATATATAATATATATATATATATATTATATTATATATATATATAAACAAATAAACAGGTACATTTTTAGACTTCGAGTAATAGAATAGTCACGTAGATTATAATAAGAACAACGGTAAAATATATACACAGCGCTGTTCAATACAGTATATATATATATATATAATATATATATATATATTAAATCTGTGTGTGTGTGAGAGAGAGAGGGTATATATATAAATATATATATATGTGTGTATACATACACACATACAAACACACACACACACACACACACACACAACACACTATATATATATATTATATATATATATATCCAAAGCAGAGGAACACATTCTCGTGCTTACTCTGTCTTTTATTCGTGTGCGCACGTGTGTGTATCGATGTGGGCTGCAGCAGGGTGGGGGAGAGAGGAGATTGAATCACGCGCGAGTCTTCTTTGATCGATTGATTTCCTAAGGAAAAAAAAAACCCTCAGTCGAAGGCCTGTCACTGTAGCCATGTGAAGAAAGTGGAGTCAAAAAAAAAAGAAAAAAACAAGAAAGAGAAAAAAAAAAAAAGAGAAAAAAAGAAAAAGAAAAAAATTCTACCAAAGCCAAACATCCCCGTGAGGAAGAATGCAATTGTTGACTCAGGTCACGGTGTGGACTGTGATTTCTTGCCCTTTATTTAATTTCTCGCCCGGTATTCAGTGCCACACTTCCGATCAACACCTTCGCAACACAAGAATACAGCCAGAATGTCCAGAAGACGTAGTTCTATCTAAAAAAAAACACAAAAAAAACAACAAAAACAAAACAAAAACAAACAACAAAATACGGTAGACCACAGAAAAATATTTCCATTATACCCACCTCCCAATAAAGACGTAATATAAAGAATCAGACGAAGAAATACATAAAGCCGTAGCAGAAACATTACTACTGTACGGCTGCACTACCTGAACCCTGACGAAAATCTTAGAGAAAACATTAGAGGGAAGCTACAGGACAAAAAACAACAGACCATTGAAAAATATTTCCATTATACCCAAGACGTAACAAAAAGAATAAGACGAAGAAAAACACTGGAAAATACTGTAATCATTTTTCTATAAGACGCTCAATTTTTTCCGGATTTTTCAGTCCAAAAGCTGGTGGTGCGTATTATACACGAGAACAAGGATTCTTCCAAGAAAAATGTTTCCGTTATACCCACCTCTCAATAAAGACGTAACAAGAAGAATCAGACGAAGAAAGACACCCTGAAAAATACTGTAATCATTTCTCTATAAGACGCACAATTTTTCGGGATTTTTCAGCTCAGAAAATAGGGGTGCGTATTATACACTAGAAAAGGAATTCTTCCAAAAAATATATATCCATTATATCCAACTTCTAATAAAGACGTAACATGAAGAATTAGACGAAGACATACACCCTGGAAAATACCGTAATCATTTCTGTATAAGACGTACAATTTTTCCAGATTTCTCATTTCAAAAGCTAAGGGTGCGTATTATAGACGAGAATAAACGAGATTAAAGACGTAACAGGAAGAATAACACGAAGAAAGACACCTTGGAAAATACCGTAATAATTTCACTATTTCCATTATACCCACCTCCCAATAAAGACGTAACATGAAGAATAAGACGAAGAAAACACTTTGGAATTTATCGTAATCATTTCTCTATAAGACGCACATTTTTTCCAGATTTGTCAATTCAGAAGCTGGGGTGCGTATTATACATGAGAACTGAAATTCTTCCAAGCTGCAACTGAAAAACTGCTACTGTACGGCTGCACCACTTGGACTCTAACGAAGCGCTTTGAGAAAAAAATTGATGGGACGTACACAAAAAAAAAACAACAGACAAAAAATAAATGTATCCATTTCCCAATAAAGATGTAACAAGAAGAATACCGTTGTCATTTCTCTATAAGAGGCACAATTTTTCAAGATTTTTCAGCCCAAAAGCTGGGGTGCGTATTATACATGAGAACAAGAATACTTCCAAGTAAAATATTTTTATTATATCCAACTTCCAATAAAGACGTAAGATGAAGAATCAGATGAAGAAATAAACCCTGGAAAATACCGTAATCATTTCTGTATAAGACGCACAATTTTTCCAGAATTTTCAGCCCAAAATCTACTGGTGCGTATTATACACGAGAACAAGAATTCTTTCGAGAAAAAATATTTCTATTATACTCATCTCCCAATAAAGACGTAACAAGAAGAATCATATGAAGAAATAAACCCTGTAAGCTACCATAATCATTTCTCTATAAGGCGCACATTTTCCGGGTTTTTTTTTTTTCAGTTCAAAAACTGGTGCTGCGTATTATACACAAGGATTGAAATTCTTCCTAGCAGTAGCTGAAACATTGCTACTGTTCGGCTACATCACCTGGGCAAAAACAACAAACCAAAGAAAAATGTATCCATTATACATATCTCCCAATAAAAACGTAAGAAGAATAAGACGATCTGGAAAATACCGTAAACATTTCGCACAATTTCTCCAGATTTGTCTGTCCAAAAGATGGCGATGCGTATTATGAAATACCTGAAGAAGGCCGGAGGGTATATCGGCCGAAACGTTGTACAAATAACAATGAAGATGGGGACAATAGTCCGAATAATGCAGATAATACTAATCTTCAAGCATCATCTCAAACATGAAAATAAAAATAAATAAATAAAAAGCACTGATCATCTTAGCAGTCTGCCATTCCTTTATAGAAACTGATAAAAACCTTTATGATACAACCAGCAATTAAAAATATAATCTGACCAAACTAGGTAGATAACACTGGTTTACAAAGAAATTGAGGCAAGCACAAAAATAGCTAATTTGGGGGAGGTGAATTCAGATTGGAAATCCATTTTTACTCATCACCTCTAGTTTTTTTAGATAGGCATACTGTACATTTTGTACACATACTGTACATAAAGGCGTATACGCATTCAGGGTTAATTTCTAATATTGTGTGACTTATGTCTTCTCTTTTAGTTATTATGCAATAAATGTAAATGATAGCATTACATTATATATATAGCTATATATCAAGACGGATGTTGGCAGTTAAGCGTAGCCAACACGTCTCAATCAACAGCCAGTAGTGCACTGACCAGTAGTGCACTGGCAGTCAGCAGATCATCTAAGAACACACATTTCTAACTGTCTGCGGTACTATGAACTGTGTACATTGTCATCCAAGTATACTTATTCCGTCTATGTTCTTTATCTATCCTGTTTTATCTGCAATAAGCTGCTGCATCTGTTGAAATAAGTACGTAAATACTCTGTATATACTAATATGAGACTATTTAAAAGACAGAAAACTAGAGGTGATAGAGCAAAACTGTTTATAAATTTGAATTCAGCACACCCAAATTAGTAAAAAACACCTATTCACATTCTTGCCTCAGACAAAACATATCTTGTAATTTGAGTATAAAAATCAATCTACCCTATATAAATATCTATTCTGATGTATATATCTATATTGTTGTTGCTGGCTTCCTTCTGTCTGCGAAAGACGATGGAGAAGTGTCCAATTTTTTTAAAACTATGTAGCCTGGGTGGGTTGATATGGAGGATGTGCTGTTGCCCAAGTAGCAGATCCCCACTCTCCACACTGCCGCTGTAGTTCAAAAGGAAGGTAAGAGACCAATGCAGTTTGGCAACGGCAGTGTCCCAAGAGTTGCTGTGTAGCACTGGACTTCAGCGTTACGCCATCTTTATTTTTGTCTTTCTGTCTGTCTATTCAGATATATCTATACATCTATATAGGTCTATAGAAATCTATCTATATATCTCAGTCTAGTCGTTATCAGTCTATCTATCTATCTATCTATTAGTTTCATTAAAATTGGGAATACATCGGTTAATTGAGCGTTCAAATTCTGACGAAGGTGCACACTTGAAACCCCTATTTTCTGGTGATTTTTATATCAATTTTGTCTTTGTCCCCATATTCAAATATATTTACAATGTAAACAAACCGGCTTATAATCTGTATGAGATCAAGAAATTTGGGAAAATCAGCCAGTGTAATGGTCACCCTGTCAGCCTGGCAGTCAGGGTTCGAATCACACACAGAGCAGTCTCCTGTCTATAACTCTGCTGATGATGAATAATATGCCAAAATGTGCATACAGAGAAAGACTTTTTCTCGATTTGTTTACGTCTTAACACTTGAACAGATATGCTCGCCTAATTTATTAATTATCAACTAATTAAATTTCATTTGGGTATGACTTCAATTAAGCACTTATTCTCCCAAATTGTTGCCTATCGCCATCTCATACAGACTATAAACCTGTTTGTTTACTTTCATATATATATATATATATATATATATATATATATTTGGAGGATATGTGCTTAATTGAAGTCATATCCTCCAAAAATTGTCGGCTTAAAGCCATATAAGAATAAACACATTTTTTTGTTTACTTAACTCATATATATTATATATATATATATATATATATATATATATATATATATATATATATATATATATATATATATATATATATATATTATTTTAAAATTGGGAATACATCGGTTAATTGAGCGTTCAAATCCTGCCGAAGGTGCATGTTATTTCCCTCAATTTTCTGGCGATTTTATATAAAATATTTTTTGGCCCCATATTCAAATATATTTACATATATCATATATACAGGACGTCTCCGTGTCCCACGTCATACGTCTTTTTTTTTTTTTGTTTTTTTTTTATTACAACCCTTCCTTTCTTTCTATCTTTCTTTGTCATGATATTTAACCTTTCTATTAATATTTTACGTTTTGTCTTCTTTTTTTTTCTGTTTGTTTTTTTTTTCTTTAATTTTTTTTTATTTTAATGTCTGCACATCATCTCGTCTCTTGCGTGACTGCACGAGAATAACGACCGTGACATAGACTGTGGCTTGCATCTCTCGCTCGATATCTAGGTTAGTGTGTCTTCTTTGTGCCGATTCAGAAATACGAAGAGGCAAACCTTTTATTATTATTATTATTATTATTATTATTATTATTGGCAACTTTCAATATTTGAAACTTTTTTCACGTACTTTTCGATGGAACAAAGCAACAAATACGGCAGAAATGCGTAAAATCGTTTCTTATTTTTAAGGGGGTTTATTTTCTTTCTTTTCTGTTTGATGTTTGCACACCCCGATCAGAAATGGACCCCACTATTCATCGCCTTTCTGCGTCAACACAAAAAGGACATCAAGCATTTTACAGTTTAAAAGATAATAGAGCTACAAGTGTCGGTATTTATTTATTTATTTACTAATTTATATTCATTTTAGCCATAAGATATTTTTTGTTGAATCATATCAATACGTTTTAATCATTTATACATACCGTGTATACTCGTTTAATGAACGATGTTTTAAAGCCAATGTTTCACCTCCAAAACCAGGGATCCCAATAAAGATGAAACAAGAAAACGTAACAAGTATATATATATATATAAATTGTCT
The DNA here is from genome assembly GCA_023376005.1 of Doryteuthis pealeii. Lineage (NCBI taxonomy): Eukaryota > Metazoa > Mollusca > Cephalopoda > Myopsida > Loliginidae > Doryteuthis > Doryteuthis pealeii. The sequence goes on along the minus strand of CM042174.1, from coordinate 23,442,946 downwards.
GTCATATGGAAGTCTGATCTCACTGACAAGCTAAAGCGACATCTCTTCCAGGCTGTAGTCATATCAGTACTGCTGTATGGCTGCACTACCTGGACCCTAACGAGGCGCCTCGAGAATAAGCTAGATGGGAGCTGCACAAGAATGCTGCGAGCAGTTCTGAACAAGTCGTGGAAACAGCATCCCACAAGGGAGCAGCTGTATGGTCACCTGCCCCCTATCTGACAGACTATCCGAGTGAGACGGACTAGGCATGCAGGGCACAGCTGGAGAAGCAAGGATGAACTCATAAGTGATGTTCTCCTGTTGAAGCCAACACATGGACATGCCAGTGTGGGCCGCCCAGCAAGGACCTACATCGACCAGCTATGTAAAGATGCTGGCTGCAGCGAAGAAGAACTCCCTGTGGCGATGAATGATAGGGAAAGTTGGCGAGAGATTGTCATGGATATCCGTGCTGCCTGCACGACATGATGATATATATATATATATATATATATGTGTGTGTGTGTGTGTGTGTGTGTGTTTGGGCAGCATTTTTTCATTTATGCATGTTGAATTAAACAAAAGACACATCTCCTGTTGAACAATTTTATTTGCGATTTTTCAAGTTTTCTGGCCAACTTTTTAATATTTGGGTGGAATTCGTGGATTAGTCCACCAAAGTTCATGTCCCGAGTACTTTTGGCACTTCGAAGTACCATAATCAGTGTTCCAGTTTTTCAAATTATATTAATGGATGTGGAGGCTGGAAGGAGGAGAATTGATCGGAAAGGTGCTATAGGCATTTTAAAATGTGTGTACTGCATTGGAAATTAATTTTGTTTAAGGATGGTTTGTATTGTTTTATGTATAAAGCTGCAAGTATTTTTTGAAGTCTAACTCTCCATTTAACAGATAATAGCTCCATTTCACAACACCTAAAATTACATTCATACCCATACTTTAATTAGCGAAATATCTTAACAGAAAATTCACACATTTTGCATAAAGATAAAAATAAACAAAAACTCCAAATACTAAAAGATGTGTCATAAAAGTATCGAGATTGAAGTATATACCACGATAGAAATAAGCAATGAATGGAACGTTATTTTTTCAGAATACTAGGTGTGTCATAAAAGTGCCGAATTTAAAGCTGTATTTACCAAGATAAAATGAACAATGAATGGAACGTTCATTTTTTCAAGATACAAGATGTGTCATATAAAGTGTCGTGTTTGAAACTGTATTTTACCAAGATAGAAATGGACAATGAATGGAACGTTCATTTTTTTCAGAATACAAGGTGTGTCATAAAAGTATCGAGTTTGAAACTGTATTTACAATATAGAAATGAACAATGAATGGAATGATATTTTTTTTCAGAATACAAGGTGTGTCATAAAAGTGCCGAATTTAAAGCTGTATTTACCAAGATAGAAATGAACAATGAATGGAACGTTCATTTTTTCAAGAATGTGTCATAAAAGTGTCGTGTTGAAGCTGTATTTACCAAGATAGAAATGGACAATGAATGGAATTTCATTTTTTCAGAATACAAGGTGTGAAGCATAAGATATGAACAATGATAATTTTTTTTCAGAAGTGTGTCATAAAGTGTCGATCTTGAAGCTGACTGAGAGACATCAACAACGAATGAATTTTATGTTAATGTCTTTTTCAATTTCTTTCAATGACTGTAAATTTAGCATCATATATATATTATATATATATATATATATATATAATATATATATATAACGAATGGTGATTGATAAGTTCACGGCCTAAAGTACAAGGACATGAGTTTGCACAGTTCCCAATAAATAGATTCAACTCTGTGAATGATTGCCTTAGTATCAAGGGCTTATCACCCAGGGAGATCTATAAGGACATGGTGGCGACACTAAAGAAGGAAGATCCCCCCCACCCACAACCTGGCTACAAAAGGGGGACAGAATGAATGATAGGCCTCCTTGTCCAGTTTCTCAATAGCAGCTAAATCTCAAATTTCAATTTCCTGCAACAGAAAAATAAAATAAAATCAGTTTGAACATCAAATTTTCGGTTTTTTCATTCAAAGATTTGAATTGCAGTTTAGTTTGAACTGGATAAGGCTTCTTCTAGATAATAATAAATTTTTTTGTATATATATATATATATATATATATATATATATATATATATATATATATACATATATATATGTGTGTGTGTGTGTGTGTGTGTGTGTGTATATATACAGAGATAAATTTTTCTCGATTTGTTTACACTTTACATTTAAACCGATATGCACGCCTAATTCATTTAGTTATAATTAATTAATAACAAAATTAGGTATGACTTTAATTAAGAACATAATCTCCCACAAATTGTCGGCATTCGCCATTTTCAAACACACTGTTTGACTACTTCATATACATATATATATATATATATATATATTTACCAACTCCACCGCACGAGCAGGATGTGACACAAGGTCAATTTCTTAAGCGGAGTTTAACAGGTTTTGAATTCAGAGTTTTCCTTCTTCTAGACTGGTTGCCTAACCAAGGATAAAGAACCCAGTCTGTCCTACTATTTACCCATAGCTGGAGGGGGAGTAGAATTCATACCTTTCCCAATGGTATTAGCGCTAAGTGAAATGCAGTTACCACGTCCAGGATTTGAACTCGACGAGTCCATTTCCTTTAACCATTACACACCATGCTTCCGTATATATATATATATATATATATATATGTATGTATTATATATATTGTATATATATATATATATGTGTATATATATATATAATATATATATATATGTAATATATATATGTAATATGTTATATATATGTATATATATATATATATATCTATATATATTATATATATATATATTTGTGTGTGTGTGTGTATATATATATATGTATATATATATGTATATATACATATAACATATATATATATGTGTGTGTGTGTGTGTGTGTGTGTGTGTTTACATGTGTATGTGCGTGTGTGTGTGTCTACATAATAAAAAAGTACTCAAAAAAAAGATGAATTTCTTCTTGGTAGTAAAGTCGATTTTAATACGTTTCGGTTTTTATTAAATCTTCATCGGGATATTAGGATGGAAAACGGATTGTCAGAACAGAGAATCTTATTTTAAGAAAAAAACATCCATCACTGTTCAAACAACACTTTGCTATATAAATGAGGAACAGTTAAAATGGGGAGGCGGGGGAGGGTGAGACAGAGAAGGAGGAATTAACTGTTGTCTCAGATGTAGGTAGTACATATGTTCAGGTGGGGGGGGGGTGGAAAGATCAAATCACTGACACTAAGACTGATGACCCCTTTCCCTACACGCTTTGATCTTTCAAATATATATATATATGTGTGTATATTTGGCTTAATTTATTGTATATATATATATATATAATATATATATATATATATATATATGAGAGTAAGTAAACAAACAATGTGTTTATTGATATGTCTTTTTAGCCGACAATTTTTGGAGGATATGTGCTCAATTGAAGTCATACCTAATTTTGAAAATTAATTAGTTAATAATTAATGAATTTAGGCAGGCATATATGTTCAAATGTAAGGCTAAACAAATCGAGAAAATGTCAATCCCTGTCAATAATGTCAATAGGTCGAAATGTACATTTAGGCATTGAAATTTTCTCGATGTGTTTAGCCTTACATTTGAACATATATGCCTGCCTAAATTCATTAATTATTAACTAATAATTTTTCAAAATTAGGTATGACTTCAATTAAGCACATATCCTCCATATATATATATATATATATATATATATATATATATATATATATATATATATATATAAAAGTAAACCATTATTTATTAGCTCTACTTTTTGTATTGAGCACTTTAGTATATTCAACTTCAGCAAGCCTTAGAGTTTGTTTTTTTTGCCATTTTTATAGTACCATCTGATTATTTTCAGGAGGTTCAGATGATTTGGCATTATTATTATTATTATTATTGTTATTATTATTATTATTATTATTATTATTATTATTAGCAACAGAAAACACCCTCCGGGCGTCGTAAAAATTAATTTTTGAAAGACATTGCATGAGAGGGTGGGAGTTAAAAGTTCAGTATCAGAGGGTTTGTATCATAAGTAAGCAAAATCCTCATATTTATTAAAGGAGTAAAAATAAATAAATGAATAAATAAATAAAACAATTTGAAATAAAAACTGAGTCCCCCCCTCTTAAATAAAATGTTGCATGCATGTAATAATCAAACAATTATTTTGACTATTTTCCACATCAATTTTACACAAAATCGTAGGTATTTATTCATTTGTAAACTTTTTAGTTAACTTCTTGTTACTGTAAAAAAAAGGACGAGAGTAAAAAGACAATTTTTAAAATTGCTTACTCAAATTTTGGGTGTATATAGCATAAGAATATTGTGACGTAAGCTGTGACGTAGAGCTATGACGGAGTTTTGTTACAGACAGAAATACATACAATCTCCATTATTAATAGATTATTGTATATTTTTTTCTCCTGGCAAAAGGTTTGTATTGTGTAATTTCAAATTATAAAGCCGGGATTTTTTTTATACTGTCGTAGATTAGATATAAAAATTGTATATATATATATATATAATATATATATATATATATATATAGATAGATAGATAGATAGATAGATAGAACGATGTATCATCAAAAAGTATCGTGACTCAAGGATAACTTTATTCAGTTTTTATAATTTCAAATCCAAAGGAAGACGCATGTACAAGATGAGCAACTTATATAACAGGAAAAATGTAAGTAAAGTCGACGGGATGGTCTAATGTCGGTATCAGCAAGACAACGAGGGAGTCTATACCCTTTTCATTTTATTCATTTATTATTATTTTTTTTTTTTACTGACAGAAAAGTACGACTATTAATTTTTCATGAAGCGCAAGAGAAAAGGGATAAACACCCTCGCTGTCTGGTTGATACCGACAATTGGACACTACGCCAACTTCAATTTAACTTTTTTTTAATTTTAATTTTTAATTTTTTTATTTTTATTTATCTATTTATTTATTTTTTTTATTTTTTTATAATTATTAAATTTTTATTAATTTATTTTTTTCACTGAGAGAAAAGTGTGATTAAATGAGTTATCATAAAGCGTGCATCGTGTTAATAGCTGATGTGCCGAGGATGGGCTTTTCAACAAAACGATTTCTGCAGCCACAGAGAAGAGATAGAGAAGTATAGAATAACAGCGTGAGAAAGTTGGCAAATATTGCGACTCTCTGAGAGGCCATCGAGATAAAAAGAATAAAATAATAATGATGATATAGCAACCAATGGCGGAGAGGCGTTGTTAGAGAATATTACGATGAACCAGACACAAGCAATTTAATTCAATTTTAGTCCGGATACGAATAAATGGCCTACAAAATCCATTGTTAACAATGGTATTTGAAGATTTGGGGGACTCTCTCTCTCTCTCTCTCTCTCTCTCTCTCTCTCTCTCTCTCTCTCTCTCTCGCTTGTTCTCTGCTGCTCCCTCTCTTTCTCTTTCTCTCTCTCTATCTCTCTCTCTTAACATACACACACACAAACACTCACTCTCTCACGCACATTCACTCAATCTCTCTCTCACTTTCCCTCCCCCTCTCTCCCCTCTTCCTCTTTTTCTCTCTCTGTTTCTTTCTCTCTCTCTCTCTCTCTCTCACTCTCTCTCTTCTCTCTCTCTCTCTCTCTCTCTCTCTCTTTCAATATAGCTCTCTAATCATCTCTCTCTGTCTCTTTTTCTCGCTCTTTGTCTGTCACTTTCCCACTCTTCTCTCTCTCTCTCTTTCTCTCTCTCTCTCTCTCTCTCTCTCTCTTCATTCTTTCTCTCACTTTCTTGCACTCAATCTCTCTCTTCTCTCTATCTCTCTCTCTCTCTCCCTCTCTGTCGCACTCTCTCTCTCTCTCTCTCCCACTTTTTGTCTTTCATTGTAATCTCTATATTTCTCTCTATCTATCTCTCTCTCTCTCTCTCCTCTCTCTCTCTCTCTCTCTCTCTCTCTCTTTCTTTTCTTTATATCATTCTCTCTAAATGTCTCTTACTATCACTCTCTGTTTTTCACTCTCTCTTTTTTCTTTCTGTTGCTTCTTATCTCTCTCTCTTGCTCTCAATCTCTATTTTTCTTTCTCCTCGCTCTCTCTATGTATCTCACTCTTTCTCTTTCTCTTTCTCTTTTTTTTTCTTTCTCTCCGTTGCTCTATCTATCTATCTCTCTCTCTATATATATATATATATATATATATATATATATATGTGTGTGTGTGTGTGTGTGTGTGTGTTGTGTGTGTGTGTGTATCTTCGATCTCTCGATCTTTCTCCCTTTCGTTCTCTCCCTCCTCCCTCTCTCTCTCTCTCTCTCTCTCCTGTCTCCCTCTCCCCCTCTCTCTCCTCTCCCCCCTCTCTCTCTCTCTCTCTCTCTCTCTCTCTCTCTCTCTCTCTCTCTCCATGGCATTTTAAAAGAAAGTACACTATACGTAGCGAGGAACAATATTTCTCTGATGAAAACGACAATCAAGATTTCCATTGTCCGTCTGAATTTCTTTGAGGAGGCTTTACCACCTATATATATTACCAAAATTCTCATAGTGTGAAAAATGAGACATGGTAGACAGAATTTTATGAGAACATTACACTTAGAATGTTTTTTTAAATATTTAACTTAGAGAATAAAGCTTTCGCAACAGATAAGTTTTAGGAGCTTAAATTTACGCTGAATATCATTTTTCTATCTATCTATCTATCTATCTATCTATCTATCTCTCTTCCCTATCTATCTATCTATCACAGTATATTATTTATCTATCTATCTATCTATCTATCTATCTCAGTATATTATTTATCTCTTTATCTATCTATCTATCTATCTATCTATCTATTCTTTATCTATCTATCTATCTATCTATCTCAGTATATTCTTTATCTATTTATCTATCTATCTATCTATCTCAATAAATTATCTATTTATCTATATATCTATCTATCTCAGTATATTCTTTATCTATTTATCTATATATCTATCTATCTCAGTATATTCTTTATCTATTTATCTATCTATCTATTTATCTATCTATCTCAATATATTCCTTATCTATCTATCTATCTATCTATCTATCTCAGTATATTATTTATCTATTTATCTATCTTAATCTATCATCTCAGTATATTCTTTATCTATTATCTATCTATCTATATCTATCTATCTATCTATCTATCTATCTATCTATCTTCCCGTATCTATCTATCTATCTCAGTATATTATCTATCTTCTATCTATTTATCTCAGTATCTATCTATCCTATCTATCTATCTATCTCAGTATATTCTTTATTATTCTATCTATCTATCTATCTATCTCAGTTATTCTTTATCTATCTATCTATCTATCTATCTATCTATCTCTATTCTCAGTATATTCCCTATCTATCTATCTTATCTATCTATCTATCTCAGTTATTCTTTTATCTATCTATTATCTATCTATCTATCTTCCGTATCTAATCTATCTATCCTCAAGTATATCTTTATTCTATCTATCTATCTATCTATCTACTCAGTAATATTCTTTTAATCATCTATCTATCTATCCTAATCTAATCTGCTCCCTCAGTATATTGGATCTTCTTTTTATCTATATTATTCTCTATCGTCTATATCTAAAATCTATTCTATCTATCTCATCTACTCTTATCTTATCCCTACTCTCTCTATCAATTCTCATGTATATTTCTAATCTATCTATCTACTATCTTCCCCGTATCCTATTCTATCTATCTATTCTCAGTATATCTTTATGAATATCTACTCTGTGCNACATTCGTCTGCGAACGGTCTCGATGACACTAAAGCTAGTAATTCATTCTGCCCACTCTCTCTTGCTCTTTTACTCCTCATTACTCCCTCTTTACTCTGCTTCTTTACCTTCATCCTTAACCTCCTATCTATCCCTCCTTATTTTCCTCTTTCTCTTCCTTATACTCCTTCTTTTTCCTCCTTCTTACTCTCCTCTTTCTATTACGCCTTATACTATCTCTTTCTCTTCCTAGGAAGCGCGTGGTGTAATGGTTAAAGTCATGGGGAATGGACTCGTCGCCCCGAGTTCAAATCCTGGACATTGGATTGCATTTCATTTAGCGCTAATACCTTTGGGAAAGGTATGAATCCTACCTCCCTCCAGCTATGGGTAAATATTAGGACAGGACTGGGCTCTTTAACCTTGGTTAGGCAACCGGTCTAGGAGAAGGAAAAACTATGAATTCAAACCTCTTGAACTCCGCTTAAGAAATTGACCTTGTGTCGCATCCTGCTCGTTCGGAGGGGTTGGTAAATATATATACTATCTCTTTCTCTTTTTGTTGCTCCTTTCCTTCTCTGCCTTCCTATTGTTTCTTCTTTCATCCCGTCATTTGCTTCCTTTCTTACTTTCCTTCTTTCTCTTCCTCCTTACTCTCCTGATTTATCTTCTGCTTTATTCTCCTTCTTTTTCCTTTTTTTCTTTTATCCATACTCTCCTCCTTTCTTTTTCCTTACTCTCCTCTCTTACTCTCCTCCTACTCTCATTTCTTTTCTTCTTTATTCTCCTTCTTTCTTCTTACTTCTTCCTTTCCTTTCATCCATACTCTCCTCCTTTCTTTTCTTCCTTACCTCCTCCTTACTCTCATTTCTTTTTTCTTTATTCTCCTTCTTTCATCTTACTTTCTTCCTTTCCTTTCATCCTTACTCTCCCTTCTTTTTCTCCTTACTCTCCTCCTTACTCTCTCATTTCATTTCTTCTTTATTCTTCCTTCTTTTTTTTTTACTTTCTTCCTTTTCTTTCATTCATACTCTCCTCCTTTCTTTCCTCCTTACTCTCCTCCTTACTCTCCTCCTTACTTTCTTTATTCCTTCTTTCTTCTTACTTTTTTCCTTTTTTTTTCTTCATCATACTCTCCTCCTTTCTTTTCCTTCCTACTCCCTCACCTACTCCTCCTTACTCTCCTCATTTCTCTTTATTCTCCTTTCTTTCTTCTTACTTCTTCCATGCTCTCCACCTTTCCTTTCCTCCTTTCTTCCTCTTTATTCTCCCCTTTCACCCCCTTTTCAACTTACTTGCGTTTCTTCTTTCCCTTCCACCTTATTCTCTTCCTTTCTTTTCCGTCCTCCTCGTATTCCATCTTTTCCTTTCCTTCTTTCTCTTCCTCTTTAATCTCCCCCTTTCTTTTTCTCTTTACTCTTCTCCTTTTACTTCTTCTTTCCTCTCATTTTTGATCCCCTTTCATCCCTAATCTCCCTTCTTTGTCTCCCTTTTTCTTTTCCGTATTCCCCTCCTTTTTCTTACTTTTACTTTCCTATTGCTGCCCTTTCTCTTCCTTATACTCCTTCTTGTTCCACCTTGTATTCCTCCTCACTATCCTTTCTCTTTTCCTTACTCCCCACGTTCATTGATTACCTTCTCTTCTTTCTTCTTTTCCTCTTCTTCTTATTTCTTTCTTTTCCCTTTATCCTTACTCTCTATCTTCCTCTTTCGCTCCTCAATATCTTCCTTTCTATAGCTCCTTACTCCACCTTTATTGACCTTCACTCCTTCTTTTCCTTCCGTATTACGCCCCCCCCCAACACACACTTTCTCTTTTTTCTTATTTTCCTCCTTTCTCTTTCTCTTTCCCTTGACCCCCCTTCTTTTTTTCTCCTTACTCAATTTTAATCCTCTGTACTTTTTCTTTCATCTACTTTTTTTGTTAAATTGAAGTTAATAGACCTAAATTCCACCCCGCTGAAAGAAAAAAATAACAAAAATCAGGGAATTAACCGAATTTAATGAAATTTTCAGTGTTGAAATATTAATAAACAAAATATATAATGCACTAGTTATTTTATTTGAAAACTTTTACATTTTTTCAGGTCAGTTAACTTTGAACTACGTGTCTTTGAGGCGTAACACAGATTCTCAAAGATACGTGGTTCAAAGTTAACTGACCTGAAAAAATGTAAATGTTTTTAAATAAAATAACTGGTGCATTATATCTTACTGTAACAAATAACACAACACTGGCTTGAAATAAAGGACCTTAAAACTATCCAAAACTTTCATCCCATGATTTTACTACTGAGCTGTTCGAACGATGAATAAGTGACCTTAAAAGCCTTATCTTCGAAATCAGGTCGTACTAAATTGGACATTATTGTCACTAGTTCGGCTGGTGAATTAGAACCTTAAAACTAGCAGGCTTTTATCCAACCCTCTTACAACTGAACTGTTACCGCAGGTTTGAACGATGAATAAAATGACCTTAAAAAAGAGCATCAATTTTATAGGTTCGTCGTCCGAAAATTCCGTTCACCTTGACTTGACGGTTGTTTTGCCCTGAGATTTACGGTTCTGTCTGAGTGATTTTATTGAATGCTAAATCTAAGATTTTCCAGATTTCCTTCTTGGGAGGTTATCTTAACTTCAAATCTTCTGAACCTTCTAAATGGCAGGTTTAATAGGATTGTTCGTTTAAAAAAAAAAAAAGAAAGAAAAAATAAGGTGATGAAAGTAGGACCGTAGAATAAAGATAAGCGTAGTTATAGGGGGACATCGAACCGCTAGTCCCTCAACGTCAATAACCGCCCCCCCCCAAAAAAAAAGCAGTAAGTTTTTTTATGATTGACGTTACCTTGTGAGAAATATTTATCTACCTTTAACGAAAGGAAAAAAAAAAAAGAAATACAAAAAAAAAAAAAAAACGAATTGTCTGAACTCCGAACATAAGTTACGCTAAGCCTACAAGCGACTCGGCTTTTTACCGATCAACCTGTTAAAGTTGTGTTCAACGATATGACCTTTTAAGTCATCTGATTGAATAGAGGATAAAAAAAATGTTTTACTGCTTTTTTAAAGCGTTCTGGTACAATGATCACGTGATCAGATAATACACAAGACGTGTATCCACACGAAAAAAACACACATTTTCGTGTTCTCACCCGCCTATTTAATTGCACCGGGTATAATTTAGTATTTACCCAACCCTTCCATGGTAGGATGTGATCCATGGTTGCATATATTGGGTAAGGTTGCATGTACAGGGAATCTAGCAAGGATCGAACTCGCTATTCATAAGTAATTGGTTTGCGACACTACCTTGTTAACCATTACACCACGACGGGACACCTTTTACCCAACCCGTTCGCCATGGGTAGGATGTGATACAAGGTTACGTGTACGGAGAATCTAGTGAGGATTGAACTCGCTATTCAAAAGTAATGGGTCCGCGACACTAGCTTGCTAACCATTACACCACGACGGGACGTTCATTTACCTAACCCATTTGCCATGGGTAGGATGTGATACAAGGTTTCGTGTACGTGGAATCTAGCAAGGAACGAACTCGTTATTCAAAAGTAATGGGTCTGCAACACTAGCTTGTTAACCATTACACCACGATGAGGTGCCCATGGCATTTACCCTGGTGTTCGCCGTGAGTTGGGTGTGACACAAGGTAATAAATATGGAGCATCCAGCTAGGATCAAACTTTTTATTCAGTACTAATGGATCAAAGTTGCTAACCATTACACCACGATGGGACGCTCTTTTACCCAACCCATTCGCCACAGGTAGGATATGACACAAGGTTGCGTGTACAGGTCATCCAGCTAGGATAAAACTCGTTATTCAGTAATAATGGATCTGCGAGACTAGCTTACTCTACTATTACACCATGATGGGACTTCCTTCTTTACCCAACCTGTTCGACATGGGTAGGATGTGACACAAGATGTCAAGGATGGAGCGTCCAGCGTGGGGTAAACATTCTGTTCAGTAATACGGGATTTGCTAGACTAGCTTTTTAACCACTACGTCACGATGTGAACTCCCTGGTCCCCGCTACAAGTATAGAGGCAACAGATTCCTGATGACTAGAGGAAGAAGTAATACTGGCTCGGCTTCGCATTGGCCATACAAGACTTGTGCACTCTTTTATTTTCAAAAAAGAGCTTCAACCATCGTTTGAAATATATCAGACACACCGCACTGTCAATCATTTCCTCGGAAAGCAATTTTTCAATACAATTAATATGAAAGATACGAGGGTGAGTCACAAAGTAATGCCATTTTCTTTATTTCATATGAAGTTTTTTTTAATAAAACTAAGGCCTACATTGAGACCCTAACTAGGCCCAGAATAAAAATCCAACGAGTAAGATCCAACTTGCCAATCGACAATGTCCTGCTTCCGCATGACGAGGCTTGACCACACACAAGAGAGAAATTAACCTCATTCGGGTGGACAACTTTACCACATCCTCCATACTCACCAGATTTAGTGCCTTCAGACTATCACTTCGAACCCATGAAAGAGGGTTTGAGAGGAGGATATTATTCCAATGACAAGGAAATGAAATCTGTAGTGAAAAAGTGGCTCAATGAACAATCAACAGAATTTTACGGGGTAGGGATACATGCTCTCATAAAAAATACACCTGTGAAGGGAGCAGTAGTTGAAATCCGCTGGAATACTCAGAAAGTCCTGGAAATTTGAGGAGACTTTTTGTCAATCAGACTCTAGTGAAAGACCATCAGCTTAGTCTGGTGTGAAAACTAATAATGATAATAATAATAGTAATTATTATTATTATTATTATTATCATTATTATTATTATTATTATTATTATTATTATTATTATTATTATTATTATTATTATTATCTCCTTTTGAGTTTTCACACCAGTGTTAGCTGATGGTCTTTCACTGGAGTCTGAGTGACAGCAAGTCTCCTCAGGTCTCCAGGACTCTTCTGAGTATTCTGACAGATTGCAGTAGTGCAGTGTTCTGAATGATTTCAATCCTTCCTTTGATATCCAAACTTTCCAAAGACTTTTCTAATTCTTTTGGGACTGTTCCAAGTGCACCAACCACAATTGGTATCACTTTCACTTTCATGTTCCATAACTTTTTCAGTTCTCTGGCAAGTTCCAGATATTTGTACATTTTTTGATTTTCCTTTAGCTTCACCCTGTGGTCTGCTGGGACCGCAAAATCCACCAGTTAATAATAATAAATAATAATAAATAAATAATAAATAAGTAATATAATAAATAAGTGATAAATAAGTATAATAATATAATAAATAAGTAAGTATGATATATATATATATATATATATATATATATATATATATATATATTAGACTTGGAATTTTAACGTTATACTTGCTGTCTGACCTGATTTTTTTTTATGAAACTGTCTTTAGGTGAATTCCTTCATTTTGTGATCTCCGTCTGAAGAAGCCAGCTTCTTAATGATTTTTTAAAAATTTATAACATTTTTAAAAATCCTTTTGAGCTTTTGGTCAAAATAAATTTATTACGGAATAACGGTTTGTTAAGTTTTTTTCTTTCTCTGAAAATTTATATATATATATATAATATATATATATATTTGGGAGAATATGTGCTTAATTGAAGTCGTACCTAATTTTGAAAGTTAATTAATTAATAATTAATTAATTAGGCGGGCATACCTATTTAAATGTAAGGCTAAACAAATCGGGAAAAATCAATCTCTGTATGTACATTTCGGCCTATTAGGCCTCATCAGCAGAGCTATAGATAGGAAGACCGCCTTGTGAGTGATTCGAAACCTGACTGTCAATCTGACAGGCGAGACCGTAACCCCTACACCAACCGGACTTTCTTAGATTTTTCATTTTGTTTAGAAGTCGGTTTTTATTCCTCTTATATATATATATATATATATATATATATATATAGATTGATACTTCCTCTGTGTTGGTGGCGCTTTATTAATGTTAAGTACTCCAACCAGACACACCATGTGACAGGAAGTGATCATAAATTTGAAAGAAAAGTGTAAAGGCTTAAGTAAATAAATAAATAAATATATATATATAAAAAAGAATTACAGTTGGTTTTAAACAAATAGCTTTACATGTTGAACTGTTGTGTTTTTTTCATTTCATTTCATTTATTCTTCGTTTTTAAAGGTCATTTGTTTGTAAAGATATGTAAACAAATGACCTTTAAAATTAAAAAAGAAAAAAAAGAAAAGAAAAATCAATTTCAACGTGCAAATGTATTTAAAAAAGAAATAACCTTAAAGCTTTTTTATTTTTATTTCTATTTTTAAAATACTTCACTAACAAACCTAAAGCTTTGAAATTCAATACAAAAAAGATTTTTTACTTGCCAATCATTATTACTTGAACTGGATCTAGAAGTATGGTTCCTGTTAGGTTTTTAAGGGTCATAATTGGCCAGTGGAAAGTGGTTTTCCTTCTCCTAGACTGGTTACCTAGCCATGGTTAAAGAGCCCAGTCTACTCTGCTATTTATCCATAGCAGGGGGAGAATTGGATTCATACCTTTCCCAAGGGTATTAGCGCCACGTGAAATGCCAACAGCTTCGTCCAGGAATTGAACTCGAGTTGACGAGTCCATTTGCTACGACTCTAACCATTAGACCACACTTGTATACTTATATAGACACAATATATTCAAGTCTTATTGAATATGTTTAATACATTCAAGTACCTTCTAGCATATCTATGATATAAAGGGGTGTAGATTTGTTGTATAGCCGTATATACCCTTCTGCCATACTCGTGTATATGATAGAAAGAGAGACAGACAGAGAGACAGAGACAGAGACAGAGACTGAGATAATCTGTTGTAAACTATATAACAAGAAGAATGAAATATTATAAAAGGTATTCCTCCATATATTACAAATAATTTGCACATACTTGTATGGATTCATGTATTCCTATCAAATACTATTCATTTTCAAACTCTTCTATAAAAACCCATAATGAGGCTCTAACAGGTACTACCATTCTGGGTTAGAGTAGACCTGGGAATAATAGCAGCAATGAGATACTATACACCCAGCCACAACTCTAATAATGGAGCCTTACCATGAGGTAAACGTTAGCGCCAAGACACCCCATTTTGAGGGGTTCTTACTAACTGAGCAGAGGGTGCAATTGGCATGTTTTAGGCGCCCCCCCCCCCCCCATCAATCGGGAATGTGGCCTGTAATCTGTTGTATGCTATATAACACGAGGAATGAAATATTATAAAACTTAGAACAAAAGAAAGTTACCTTTCACAGAATACAATGGAGGGAAAAGAAGAACATGTAGCCACATTATCTTTGATGCTTTGTTAGTATATAAATTGCATTTTAATATAAGCTCACAAGCAAGCTAGATGCTTTGTTTAAATTTTTTTTCTTTTCAAATTTTTGTTTGGTATGAATACTATTCTACCATTCCAAATTGGCAATGGAGTCTAGCACAAAAGTTTTATTAAATGTGGTTGATCGTACTAAGTACATCTGACAAATATGGATGATGAATAAAAATACATTTTGATTTTTGGACAGTTTCAAATAGTTTCAGGACAGTTAAAAATTGTTTTTTCAGGACAGTTCCAGGACTGTGGCGAAAAAAGTTAGTCCGGAGCACTGTCTGGCTTTAAATCAATGTTTGCAGATATTTCCCGTTTTCCAGGCACCTTTTCCCATTCATGTCTGACAATTGGGGAATACCACCTCCTCAGTTGACAAATTGTTGTACCGGCCGTTCCTACAGTGGAGAACATGCACCGGTTCTCACTATAAATAGTGAGACACCGAGTGTAAAGGGAGGACTGTTCCCGTTAACGACAAGCTAGTCGTACATGTACCATTAATTGTAAATACACTTGTCTTATTTTACCCTATCTCGACTTGACTTCTTTTTACTGTTGGGACTAACATCACAACACAAATGCTTATCTACTTGTAATAAACATTAATATGGCAATCACGTCATGAACATTCAATTTCCGCCCTGTCGGCTGGGGCGTTAGAATGCACCGACTGCACCTCTGCAGAGGGGTAAGACTCCCCCAATGAGGCCACCTGTTGACCTTTGGTGGCGACCCGTGATACTTAAGGATAGAGCCCCGGTGGATGAGCAGTTCATGACATGCAATACTCCACTTTGGCCCTAACTTGGGCTAGACGGGCGGTCACATCAAGCCCTAGCACCTATATGATTTTCCCAACCCTTTGCTCTCATGGCAAGCCCCAACCCCTTTTTATCATATGGGTGCCAGAAGGCGGTGGCTGAAGGTCTACATGTCCTGGGAATGAGGTTAAACTCTATCTGATGGCGAGGTTCCAGTTTTGGAGGTTTGGGGAATGTGGAGCACCCTTTCATCACCATTGCTCCCTGGTCCACTCTGACCTGGAGTGGTAGTACCTGTTAGGGTCCCATCTATGGGTTAAATAGAAAAATGTATTTATAAAATATTGTATTATCCATTAAGAATTAATTTATTTCAAAACTTTATCGGCATTAAATGACCCACTGAGGTTGATATGCCGTAAAACAAAACAAACCAAACAAACCAAACATTCAATTTGAATGCTGAACTATGAATGGTTATGAGCCTTTTTCTATATATTTCCAACTCACTCGTTATCTGAGTGTTTTTATTGCTTTTGTCCTACAATGAGAACTTTTGTTTTATGGCGAGATTGATTATTAAAACATTAAGTTACTGTAAAAAAACAACAGTAAGTAATTGTAAAATATATATTTTCCAACTCAAGCAAAAATAAAAGGTTCCCCTTATTTCACAAAAAACAGGACAGAAATTTGCACAATAGTAAAATTATTTCTCACTGCATGCTTTTATAAATATGGCTAAAAGTATAAGAATTATTATTTAGTAATATCATGGTACGAATACAAAATACAGAATAGAAGCCAGAAAACTAAAATTTTAATGCAAATGAGATAAGGTTTTTAAACAATTTTTAAACAGTAAGTTACTGTAAAAAAAAACAAAAAGAAAAAAAAGCTGGTTCCTGCTGACTCATCTAGTTCGTCGGCCGCCATTTTATCTGGTTGACTTATCTGCTGGTTTTCCTTCTTCTGTTCTTCTGGGCTGGACATTGCTTAATCATTTAATAAACACAACAAAACCTTATTTGTTATTGATCAAGTTTTTTCTTCTTCTAGCCCATATTGGTTCCGCCGCGGGGAGAGATGGATCCTGTAAGAGCCGACAATTACGTCTACACTCTCTGAGGGCGGGCGCGCATCTGAATAACCCTGACTAAATCTATACAGGTTCCTGTTTTGGTAATTATACCTGCCCTAAACAAAATGGCATTACTTTTTGACACACCCTCGTAATAATAATAATAATAATAATAATAATAATAATAATATGTATTAATTT
>CM042174.1:23420700-23423200 GCA_023376005.1 Doryteuthis pealeii | reverse complement strand
CTGCATGGTGCTGCTTTTATCACAGAAAGTGCCCGGCTAAATCTAGTTTGCTGCACAGTAGACAAACCTGAAAAAACAAAAACAAAGTGCATATTAATGATATATATATATATATATATATATATATATATATAAAATGTTGTTCTGGTTCCAACGGGAGAAAATGTAATATTTTATAAAAAAAGAAGAAGGTCCGCAAAATGTATCGCTCTCAGAAAAAATGTTTTATTCTTTTTATTTCACATACGCAACACGTGTTTCAGATATTCTGGTATCTTCTTCAGGCTTTGGATCAAAGCCTGAAGAAGATACCAGAATATCTGAAACACGTGTGCGTATATATATATATATATATATATATATATATATATATATATATATATATACAAGTTTTGTTGAATTGAACAGACAATTCCTGTCTGACAAGTCTTTCATTGATCCGTTCCAATCTTCGGGCCATCCTTCTGGTGTCAGGGTGGAGCTGGT
This sequence comes from Doryteuthis pealeii, assembly GCA_023376005.1. Taxonomy (NCBI): domain Eukaryota; kingdom Metazoa; phylum Mollusca; class Cephalopoda; order Myopsida; family Loliginidae; genus Doryteuthis; species Doryteuthis pealeii. The sequence goes on along the minus strand of CM042174.1, from coordinate 23,422,714 downwards.
ATAACAGTCCACCGAATGTTTCAACACTAGCGCTTTCGGCAATACACTTTGCCATCCTCAGGTGGGAAACGATGGAATAGTTTTCATGTCTCTTTTTAACGAGAACGAGTAGTAACAAGGAATTAGTGGGAGGTAATATCAATTGGTAGTGGGAGGTTTTTGGAATGGTAGTAGTTTGAACAAAGCAGTGGTGATTTTTTTGGAGGGGGGGGGCACAGGTTGTGATAAGGGGAGGGGGAATAATGGTTTTAAAAACGAATGGTTTAGCGAATCTTCAGGGAGTTCTGAAGATTCGCAACTGCGTGAAACTATAGACGGAGTATTTTCAAACATTCGTTTTAAAAACGTATATTTAGCTCTTTTTATTGAGCACTCTTAGATCGATTTTAATAAATCCAGAAGTAAATATTTTTGTTTGCTTCGTGGATTGGTCAGTAACGGTGATATATATATATATATATATATATATATATATATATATATATATATATATATATATATATATATTCAGAGTGTCCACAAAGTCTGGGTACATTAACACATACTTTTAAAACAAAACAATTTTTATTTCTTATATCTAATTGTTTGTGTTATGATTTTATTTACTGCTAAATTACCAGATCTGCCTTCTCGGTAAAATAACATAGATAAAAACAATAGTGAAAGATAAAGGAAAGAAAATGTTGAATGGATAAATATGGGTAAATTTATTCACTCAGATATGCAAGATTCATATGTTTATAAATTCTTGTGGTGAGCAAAGAAAGAAAGAAAAGATAACAAAAAAAAGAAAGAAAAAAGAGAGAGAGAGAGAGAGAGAGAGAGAGAGAGAGAGAGAGGAGAGAGAGAGTGTGTGTGTTGTGAGAGAGAGAAGAGAGGAGAGAAGAGAGAGAAATAAAGAGAAAGAAACAAAAGCTAACAAGAAAGAAAAGAAAGAAAGAAAAAAGACAAGATTACCAAAATAAAGAAAGAAAAAAGATATGTAGATAGAGTGTGAGAGAGAGAAAGAATGGGAGAGAAAGAAAGAAAGAAAGAACACACAAACTAACAAGAAAGAAAGAAAGAAAGAAAGAAAGAAAGAAAGAAAGAACGAAAGACAAGACAAGACAAAACAATATAAAAAAAGAAAGATAAGATAACAAAAAAGAAATAAATAAAAAGATAGATAGAAGAAGAGAGGGTGAGTGAGAGAGAGAGAGAGAGGGGGAGTGAGAGAGAGAGAGAGAGAGAACACAACAAAGAAAGTAACACTTTCAATCAAATTCTTAATCATATAGTTGATTCACAATAAAGCATTGTTCAAACCCATCTATCGCTTAATGGTCTTATTTTTTTTAAAGGTATACGAATTTACGGTCGAAAAATTCAAGGGTACCGAAAATAACAATTTCAATGAAATTCATAAAGATATAGTTGAATCACAATAAAGCATTTAGACCATATGACCTATAGGCACCCCTTTTGCGATCTCGTTATAAAAGGACATTTTTTTTCATTTACACCGTCAAAATCCAATTGTTTGTTAAACAGATGGTTTTTAGAGGGTTTTTTTTTATATTATAAAACTAACCCCTAACAAAAAAACGGATTTTGACGGTGTAAATGAAAAAAAAATGTCCTCATAAAACGAGATCGCCAAAGGGGTGCCTAAAGGTCATGTGGTCCAAGCCTTTTTAAAAACCTATCTATCGCTTAAAATGTCTTATTGTTTTAAGGGACAAAATATCACTTAACACCGTTCAACCGGAAACACTTCAATAATGTTTTTAAAAAAAACAAGAGTACTGAATAATATACTTTCCTGTTGTCATACCAAGAGCCCAGTCTGCCCTTCTATTTACCAAAGCTGGAGGGAGAATAGTTCGATGCATACCTTTCCGAAGGTTATAGGAACTATGGGAAATGCAAACAGCTGCATCCAGGAATTGAACTCAGATTACGTGTGTACCTTTTTTACGAAAACAAACTTTACAATTCGATCGTCTCTTTTTGAATTAAAATGTAGTCCTATCTT
>CM042174.1:23410700-23418200 GCA_023376005.1 Doryteuthis pealeii | reverse complement strand
GTATATTATATTATAAAATATATATATCTGTGTGTATACACACACTCACACATATATATATATATATATCCAAAGCAGAGGAACACATTTCTCGTGCTTACTCTGTCTTTTATTCGTGTGCGCACGTGTGTGTATCGATGTGGGCTGCAGCAGGGTGGGGGTGTAGAGGAGGAGATTGAATCACGCGCGAGTCTTTTTGATCGATTGATTTCCTAAGGAAAAAAAAAAACCCTCAGTCGAAGGCCTGTCACTGTAGCCATGTGAAGAAAGTGGAGTCAAAAAAAAAAAGAAAAAACAGAAAGAGAAAAAAAAGAACGAGAAAAAAAGAAAAAGAAAAAATTCTACCAAAGCCAAAACATCCCGTGAGGAAGAATGCAATTGTTGACTCAGGTCACGGTGTGGACTGTGATTTCTTGCCCTTTATTTAATTTCTCGCCCGGTATTCAGTGCCACACTTCCGATCAACACCTTCGCAACACAAGAATACAGCCAGAATGTCCAGAAGACGTAGTTCTATCTAAAAAAAAAAACAAAAAAAACAACAAAAACAAAACAAAAACAAACAACAAAATACGGTAGACCACAGAAAAATATTTCCATTATACCCACCTCCCAATAAAGACGTAATATAAAGAATCAGACGAAGAAATACATAAAGCCGTAGCAGAAACATTACTACTGTACGGCTGCACTACCTGAACCCTGACGAAAATCTTAGAGAAAAAATTAGAGGGAAGCTACAGGACAAAAAACAACAGACCATTGAAAAATATTTCCATTATACCCAAGACGTAACAAAAAGAATAAGACGAAGAAAAACACTGGAAAATATTGTAATCATTTCTCTATAAGACGCTCAATCTTTTCCGGATTTTTCAATCCAAAAACTGGTGGTGCGTATTATACACGAGAACAAGGATTCTTCCAAGAAAAATGCTTCCATTATACCCACCTCCCAATAAAGACTTGACAAGAAGAATCAGACGAAGAAAGACACCCTGGAAAATACTGTAATCATTTCTCTATAAGACGCTCAATTTTTTCCGGATTTTTCAGTCCAAAAACTGGTGGTGCGTGTTATACACGAGAAAAAGGATTCTTCCAAGAAAAATGTTTCCATTATACCTACCTCCCAATAAAGACGTAACAAGAAGAATCAGACGAAGAAAGACACCCTGAAAAATACTGTAATCATTTCTCTATAAGACGCACAATTTTTCCGGATTTTTCAGCTCAGAAAATAGGGGTGCGTATTATTCACGAGAAAAGGAATTCTTCCAAGAAAAATATATCCATTGTATCCAACTATCAATAAAGACGTAACATGAAGAATAAGACGAAGAAATACAGCCTGGAAAATACCGTAATCATTTCTGTATAAGACGCACAATTTTTCCAGATGTCTCATTTCAAAAGCTAAGGGTACGTATTATAGACGAGAATAAACGAGATTAAAGACGTAACAGGAAGAATAAGACGAAGAAAGACACCTTGGAAAATACCGTAATAATTTCACTATTTCCATTATACCCACCTCCCAATAAAGACGTAACATGAAGAATAAGACGAAGAAAACACTTTGGAATTTATCGTAATCATTTCTCTATAAGACGCACATTTTTTCCAGATTTGTCAATTCAGAAGCTGGGGTGCGTATTATACATGAGAACTGAAATTCTTCCAAGCTGCAACTGAAAAACTGCTACTGTACGGCTGCACCACTTGGACTCTAACGAAGCGCTTTGAGAAAAAATTTGATGGGAGGTACACAAAAAAAAAAAAAAGAAAACAACAGACAAAAAATAAATGTATCCATTTCCCAATAAAGATGTAACAAGAAGAATACCGTTGTCATTTCTCTATAAGAGGCACAATTTTTCAAGATTTTTCAGCCCAAAAGCTGGGGTGCGTATTATACATGAGAACAAGAATACTTCCAAGTAAAATATTTTTATTATATCCAACTTCCAATAAAGACGTAAGATGAAGGATCAGATGAAGAAATAAACCCTGGAAAATACCGTAATCATTTCCGTATAAGACGCACAATTTTTCCAGAATTTTCAGCCCAAAATCTGCTGGTGCGTATTATACACGAGTACAAGAATTCTTTCGAGAAAAAATATTTCTATTATACTCATCTCCCAATAAAGACGTAACAAGAAGAATCATATGAAGAAATAAACCCTGTAAACTACCATAATCATTTCTCTATAAGGCGCACATTTTCTGGGGTTTTTTTTTCAGTTCAAAAACTGGTGCTGCGTATTATACACAAGGATTGAAATTCTTCCTATCAGTAGCTGAAACATTGCTACTGTTCGGCTACATCACCTGGGCAAAAACAACAAACCAAAGAAAAATGTATCCATTATACATATTTCCCAATAAAAACGTAAGAAGAATAAGACGATCTGGAAAATACCGTAAACATTTCGCACAATTTCTCCAGATTTGTCTGCTCAAAAGATGGCGATGCGTATTATGAAATACCTGAAGAAGGCCGGAGGGTATATCGGCCGAAACGTTGTACAAATAACAATGAAGATGGGGACAATAGTCCGAATAACGCAGATAATACTAATCTTCAAGCATCATCTCAAACATGAAAATAAAAATAAATAAATAAAAAGCACTGATCATCTTAGCAGTCTGCCATTCCTTTATAGAAACTGATAAAAACCTTTATGATACAACCAGCAATTAAAAATATAATCTGACCAAACTAGTTAGATAACACTGGTTTACAAAGAAATTGAGGCAAGCACAAAAATAGCTAATTTGGGGGAGGTGAATTCAGATTGGAAATCCGTTTTTACTCATCACCTCCAGTTTTTTAAATATGCGTACTGTACATTTTGTACACATACTGTACATAAAGGCGTATATGCATTCAGGGTTAATTTCTAATATTGTGTGACTTATGTCTTCTCTTTTAGTTATTATGCAATAAATGTAAATGATAGCATTACATTATATATATAGCTATATATCAAGACGGATGTTGGCAGTTAAGCGTAGCCAACACGTCTCAATCAACAGCCAGTAGTGCACTGGCAAGTAGTGCACTGGCAGTCAGCAGATCATCTAAGAACACACATTTCTAACTGTCTGCTGTACTATGAACTGTGTACATTGTGTCATCCAAGTATACTTATTCCGTCTATGTTCTTTATCTATCCTGTTTTATCTGCAATAAGCTGCTGTAACTGTTGAAATAAGCACGTATATACTCTGTATATACTAATATGAGACTATTTAAAAGACAGAAAACTAGAGGTGATAGAGCAAAACTGTTTATAAATTTGAATTCAGCACACCCAAATTAGTAAAAAACACCTATTCACATTCTTGCCTCAGACAAAAAATATCTTTTTGTAAACCAGTGTATAAAAATCAATCTACCCTATATGAATATCTATTCTGATGTATCTATCTATATTGTTGTTGCTGGCTTCCTTCTGTCTGCGAAAGACGATGGAGAAGTGTCCAATTTTTTAAAAACTATGTAGCCTGGGTGGGTTGATATGAAGGATGTGCTGTTGCCCAAGTAGCAGATCCCCACTCTCCACACTGCCGCTGTAGTTCAAAAGAAAGGTAAGAGACCAATGCAGTTTGGCAACGGCAGTGTCCCAAGAGTTGCTGTGTAGCACTGGACTTCAGCGTTACGCCATCTTTATTTTTGTCTTTCTGTCTGTCTATTCAGATATATCTATACATCTATATAGGTCTATAGAAATCTATCTATATATCTCAGTCTAGTCGTTATCAGTCTATCTATCTATCAATTAGTTTCATTAAAATTGGGAATACATCGGTTAATTGAGCGTTCAAATTCTGACGAAGGTGCACACTCGAAACCCCTATTTTCTGGTGATTTTTATATCAATTTTGTCTTTGTCCCCATATTCAAATATATTTACATGTAAACAAACCGGCTTATAATCTGTATGAGATCAAGAAATTTGGGAAAATCAGCCAGTGTAATGGTCACCCTGTCAGCCTGGCAGTCAGGGTTCGAATCACACACAGAGCAGTCTCCTGTCTATAACTCTGCTGATGATGAATAATATGCCAAAATGTGCATACAGAGAAAGACTTTTTCTCGATTTGTTTACGTCTTAACATTTGAAAAGATATGCTCGCCTAATTTATTAATTACCAACTAATTAAATTTCATTTGGGTATGACTTCAATTAAGCACTTATTCTCCCAAATGGTTGCCTATCGCCATCTCATACAGACTATAAACCTGTTTGTTTACTTTCATATATATATATATATTATATATTAATATATATATTTGGAGAATATGTGCTTAATTGAAGTCATATCCTCCAAAAATTGTCGGCTTAAAGCCATATAAGAATAAACACATTTGTTTGTTTACTTAACCTCATATATATATATATATATATATATATTAGTTATTAAAATTGGGAACACATCGGTTAATTGAGCGTTCAAATCCTGACGAAAGTGCATGTTATTTCCCTCAATTTTCTGGCGATTTTATATAAAATATTTTTTGTCCCCATATTCAAATATATTTACATATATCATATATACAGGACGTCTCCGTGTCCCACGTCATACGTCTTTGTTTTTTGTTATTTTTTTTTATCACAACCCCTTCCTTTCTTTCTATCTTTCTTTGTCATGATATTTAACCTTTCTATTAATATTTTACGTTTTGTCTTCTTCTTTTTTACTGTTTTTTTTTTCTTCAATTTTTTTTTAATGTCTGCACATCATCTCGTCTCTTGCGTGACTGCACGAGAATAACGACCGTGACATAGACTGTGGCTTGCATCTCTCGCTCGATATCTAGGTTAGTGTGTCTTCTTTGTGCCGATTCAGAATTACGAAGAGGCAAACCTTTTATTATTATTATTATTATTATTATTATTATTATTATTATTATTATTATTGGCAACTTTCAATATTTGAAACTTTTTTCACGTACTTTTCGATGGAACAAAGCAACAAATACGGCAGAAATGCGTAAAATCGTTTCTTATTTTTAAGGGGGTTTATTTTCTTTCTTTTCTGTTTGATGTTTGCACACCCCGGTCAGAAATGGACCCCACTATTCATCGCCATTCTGCGTAAACACAAAAAGGACATCAAGCATTTTACAGTTTAAAAGATAATAGAGCTACAAGTGTCGGTATTTATTTATTTATTTACTAATTTATATTCATTTTAGCCATAAGATATTTTTTGTTGAATCATATCAATACGTTTTAATCATTTATACATACCGTGCATAATCGTTTAATGAACGATGTTTTAAAGCCAATGTTTCACCTCCAAAACCAGGGATCCCAATAAAAATGAAACAAGAGAACGTAACAAGTATATATATATATATATAAATTGTCTGTCATATGGAAGTCTGATCTCACTGACAAGCTAAAGCGACATCTCTTCCAGGCTGTAGTCATATCAGTACTGCTGTATGGCTGCACTACCTGGACCCTAACGAGGCGCCTCGAGAATAAGCTAGATGGGAGCTGCACAAGAATGCTGCGAGCAGTTCTGAAAAGTCGTGGAAACAGCATCCCACAAGGAGCAGCTGTATGGTCACCTGCCCCCTATCTCACAGACTATCCGAGTGAGACGACTAGGCATGCAGGGCACTGCTGGAGAAGCAAGGATGAACTCATAAGTGATGTTCTCCTGTGGAAGCCAACACATGGACATGCAAGTGTGGGCCGCCCAGCAAGGACCTACATCGACCAGCTATGTAAAGATGCTGGCTGCAGCGAAGAAGAACTCCCTGTAGCGATGAATGATAGGGAAGGTTGGCGAGAGATTGTCATGGATATCCGTGCTGCCTGCACGACATGATGATGATGATGATATATATATATTATATATATATATATATATATATTATATATATGTGTGTGTGTGTGTGTGTGTGTGTGTGTGTGTGTGTGTGTGTGTTTGGACAGCATTTTTTCATTTATACATGTTGAATTAAACAAAAGACACATCTCCTGTTTAACAATTTTATTTGTGATCTTTTCAAGTTTTCTGGCCAACTTTTTAATATTTGGGTGGAATTCGTGGATTAGTCCACCAAAGTTCAGGTCCCGAGTACTTTCGGCACTTCGAAGGGCCATAATCAGTGTTCCAGTTTTTCAAATTATAATAATGGGTATGGAGGCTGGAATGAGAAGAATTTATTAGAAAGGTGCCATAGGGATTTTAAAATGTGTGTACTGCATTGGAATTTAATTTTGTTTCAGCTTGGTTTGTATTGTTTTATGTATAAAAGCTTCAAGTATTTTTTGGAGTCTAACTCTCCATTTAACAGATAATAGCTCCATTTCACAACACCTAAAATTACATTCATACCCCCACTTTAATTAGCGAAATATCTTAACAGAAAATACACACATTTTGCACAAAGATAAAAATAAACAAAAACTCCAAATACTAAAAGATGTGTCATAAAAGTATCGAGATTGAAGTATATACCACGATAGAAATAAGCAATGAATGGAACGTTATTTTTTCAGAATACTAGGTGTGTCATAAAAGTGCCGAATTTAAAGCTGTATTTACCAAGATAGAAATGAACAATGAATGGAACGTTCATTTTTTCAAGATACAAGATGTGTCATAAAAGTGTCGTGTTTGAAGCTGTATTTACCAAGATAGAAATGGACAATGAATGGAACGTTCATTTTTTCAGAATACAAGGTGTGTCATAAAAGTATCGAGTTTGAAGCTGTATATACCAAGATAAAAATGAACAATGAATGGAACGATAATTTTTTCAGAATACAAGGTGTGTCATAAAAGTATCGAGTTTGAAACTGTATTTACCAATATAGAGAAATGAACAATGAATGGAACGATAATTTTTTCAGAATACAAGGTGTGTCATAAAAGTGTCGATCTTGAAGCTGTATTTACTGAGAGAGACATCAACAACGAATGAATTTTTATGTTAATGTCTTTTTCAATTCTTTCAATGACTGTAAATTTAGCATCTATATATTATATATATATTATATATATATATATATATTATATATATATAAAATGTTATTATATATTATATATATATATATATATATATTATATATATATATACGAATAGTGATTGATAAGTTCACGGCCTAAAGTACAAGGACAGGAGTTTCACAGTTCCTAATAAATAGATTCAACTCTGTGAATGATTGCCTTAGTATCAAGGGCTTATCACCCAGGGAGATCTATAAGGACATGGTGGCGACACTAAGAAGGAAGATCCCCCCCACCCATAACCTGGCTACAAAAGGGGGACAGAATGAATGATAGGCCTCCTTGTCCAGTTTCTCAATAGCAGCTAAATCTCAAATTTCAATTTCCTGCAACAGAAAATAAAAAAAATCGTTTTGAACATCAAATTTTTCGGTTTTTTCATTCAAAGATTTGAATTGCAGTTTAGTTTGAACTGGATAAGGGCTTCTTCAAATTATAAATCATTTTCGATCTCTCTGT
>CM042174.1:23354492-23410600 GCA_023376005.1 Doryteuthis pealeii | reverse complement strand
AAAAAAGAGAGAGATCTGCAGCTGGCGTGAGTGGCTGAAACAGACTAATTTTTGAATGCAATCTCTGGAGGGGCAGTGACGGGCAAACAAAGGAGTGATGCTTGCTGGAGTTGCCTGTTGTCTCTCGCTTCCTTTTGGCTCTCTTTTGGCCGGTAGCTTCTTTCCTCTCTTTTCACTGCCTCTCGTTCCTTGTTTGATGAGGAGGCGCCAGGTCATGACGGTCTTCTGGCAAGAGCTCCTATGGTGTTGATGGTCGATGTGGCTTGTCCTTTCGTGTCCTCTTGCAGACATAATTTAGAAGCACGAGGTGTGGGCTCTCTAAAACCGGACAGGTGCGTCTCTCGTACTAATTTCACCATACAGTAGACCTTATGGAGACTACGGATCCTTTTTCCATCCTGCGCTGATGTGGCCAACGCCAACGTGGGCATCTCTCGGCAGGTATGATGACGGGCAGCTGTTCATGTTTGCTCGTTCCAGCAACTTGTCTGTTGTTTGGTGCTTAGTGCCTGCCAACGTAATGGCATATGAGGCGGCATATTTAACTAGACGGGTTCTTAGAACAATATTTTCATAATATATATTTACCGACAACTGAGGCCTTGCACAAGCAGGAATGGCGACAGCAAGGTCAAGTTTGCTTAAGGGAGTTTAACAGGTTGAATTCAGAGTTTTCCTTCTCGGCCGGAGACGCGGTATTGCCTAACCAAGTTAAAGAGGCCCAGTTCCTAACACTGAATTATTTATCCATAGCTGGAGGGAGAATAGAATTTCATAACCTTTCCCAAGGGTATTAGCGCTAAGTTAAAATGGGCATTACCGCACGTCTCAGGATTTGAACTCGGGGCGCACGAGTCCCATTTCCGTATGACTTTAAAACCATTACACCCACGCGCTTCATTATATTTTTCATATAATTAATTGTTTTCATCAAAACAATGATAAAATTTGTCTATCTGAAACTTACTGCAGAAAAATGCGCAATAGCCAACTAGAGATAGTCAGTCGGTAGAGTGCCCGACTAGGAACCGCTCAGACGCTCAGACGCTCGGACGCTCTACCGACTCACATTATCTCTTGCACGCTATTGTGCACTAATACCCTTATTGCAAAGTGCATGAATAAACAACAATTTCTGGTTTTCCGTATTTCGGGAAATCAGTACAAATATCTTGTTTTTAACTTTCGCAACGCCTTGAAGCAACCATTTTGCTGGGCCTTGCAAAAAGCAAGGTCTCATCAATTGAACACCAGCTTAGCTTTCAAAATGAATTGTCCTTGGTAATATTTTGATTATCATTGCATAGGCTCTCAACAGAAGAAGTCAAAATTAGTTATCTGCATTGTAAGTATAGCATTAATATTTTAACTTTCCGGAATGCACTGTGTCGTCCCAGCCCCCTGTGCGTAAAAATACGCTAGGCAGCGCTGTGCTGAAAAAAATGACCGCACGGCTAAAGTTAGAAGCGTAGCTCAGTCGGCAGATGCGTTCGCTAGAAACCGCAAGGTTCCTATGTTTCGATACCGGTTCCTGCCAACTCAGCGTTATGAGTAGCCACAAGGGATCTGTGCGGTAAAGTTAAGGGAGCTGGATGGTAGGTGGTGGCGCTCCACCTCAGATGCAAAAACAACCGTCCTTGTCTAGCACAAGTAAAAAGGGGATAGACACCCTGGCGCGTGATTGGCTATACCGAGATTAGGCCGCCCGACGACTTTACTTTACTTATATATAGTATATATATATATATATATATATATATATATATATTAATATAGAGAGAGAGAGAGAGAGGAGAGAGAGGGGGGGATATATAAATATATAATATATATATATATATATATATAATGGGAGTAAAATGAGAAGAAATGTAGAATAAACACGGGATGTTACAATAGAATCACGCCATCAAACATTCAATTTTGAACGCTAATCAACGAACGGTAACAAACCTTTTCAACACATTTTCCAAACTCAACGGATTCAAAGCATCCATCATCTAACTACCTAAATCCTTTCTTTTTTTTCCTTGGCTAATTTCATTGTCCTGAAGAAGGTTTCCTTTATAAACCGAAATGTTCAAACATTGACACTACGACTAATAAATTTCCATCCATTGTAACACACACACACACACACACACACACACACACTCCGTCTAGGTTGAGTTCACTAAATAGGGATTTAATTGTAAATTCACTCTCTAGCGTAAAGCTAACCCTCACTTTCTTTACAAAGTTAGAGGACTCTCGTGAATTCATTTACCGCTTAGAAATCTATCAATTGAATATTCTCCTAAATTTGACAGCCGCAAATAACCGTATGGGTAAGAGACTTGGCAGACAAAAATTCAATCAGGTGCTCGATCCGGCTAGTGGGTAGCTGTTAAAGTGTAGCCACACTGATGAGAGGTAAAACCTCGAAAACACGTGTCTGTGGATTAACTTATTTATAATATATATGATATATATATGTGATTAACTATATATATATATATATTATATATATATATATATATATATATATATATATATTATATATATGAGGTAAGGTAAAAGGAAAAGTGAACAAAAAATAATAACTCAAACAAGTCTGAGAGTAGAAATATGTCGTCCTTTCATAAGGACTTCCTCAATCAACAGTTGATTGAGGAAGTCCTTATGAAAGGACGACATATTTCTACTCTCAGACTTGTTTGAGTTATTATTTTTTGTTCACTTTTCCTTTTACCTTACCTCATACTGTCGGATTTTACTCCAACCCTCCTATCCTCACACACACACACACACACACACACACACACATATTAATATTTATATTTTTGCTTGAAGTCAATTACAATGCGCATATCGCATAAAATTCGATAATTATAGAAGATAATAATGACAAGTGAATTTCGCAAAGAATTACTCGGTGTGTAGAACATCGTACAGACTGTTTCAACTTTATTATTAATAAAGTTGAAACAGTCTGTACGATGTTCTACACACCGAGTAATTCTTTGCAAAATTCACTTGTCATTATTATCTTCTATAAATTTTCGAATTTTATGCGATATGCGCATTGTAATTGCCTTCAAGCAAAAATATAAATATTAATATATATTTTATTCAACAATGCTTCTAAAATAAGCAAACATCCAAAAATCTTATATATATATATATATATATATATATATATATATATATATATTATTCGTTATTTATTTATAAGTGACAGTTGTTTTGAATTACAATAAAAGAGAATAACTAAGTATACTTTTTTTATTTACGAAACTCAGTCGTATTTATTAACAAAGATTTTACATTTGTTTTGAATTGAATTAAAATAAGAATATATATTTTTTAAAGTAATTTTTAAAAAATTATTTCCAAATTATAAAAATTGTTATCGAACAAAAAACTTTGTCACAAGAAATACGTAAAAAAATATTTACATTTACTCGTCGATTAAAAGGAACTGGGTGAAGCTGTAAAATATCGCTTGCTTATCACATTAATTTGCCGATAAAAATGCCTTCAAACCGCTTTACAGTTCCCTCTCTAGCAGGCGCTGCCTAGCATATTTTAAGGCAGGAGACCGGGACGACAGCATCAAAAATTATCATTAATATTTAAGTTTACCTCTTCTGTTGCTGCTTAATTTATCGTCAATTTGATATACGTATTAGCTCCTTAATTTCCGTAAAAACAATTATTTCTATTTCATGGTTGGCTTTTGCTAGATTTCGCAATTAATTTCGAATTTTTTTTTCCAACTTATAAAGATTGTTATCGTACACAAAATTCGTCGCAAGAAATACGTTAAAAAATGAGATAAATCTCGTCCAGTATTGAAAGTCGAGTCAACCTGTCAATTTCCTAGAACGATAACAATTACACATCTCTCTCTTCCCTCTATCTCTCTCTCTCTCTCTCTCTCTCTCTCTATATATATATAATATATATATATATATATATATATATATATATATATCCCCCTCTCTCTCTCGACCTATTTATTTATCTATTCATCTCCCGCTCTCTCACTCCCGCCGTCTCTCTCTATCGATCTATCTATATATTTATCTATTCATATACTTAATGTTCCCTCCCCCTCTCTCTCTTCTCTCTCTCACACACACACACACACACACACACCTCTCTCTCTCTCTCTCTCTCTCTCTCTCTCTCTCTCTCTCTCTCTCTTGATGTATATATTTATCTATCTATTTATTAATTCATCTACTTAATCTCCCCTCTTTCCCTCTCTGTCTGTCTATTTCTCTCTCTATCTCTCTTTCTCTCTCTCTCTCTCTCTCTCTAATATATATATATATATATATATATATATATATATATAGAGAGAGAGAGAGAGAGAGAGAGAGAGAGAGAAAGACAGAGGCAGAGAGACAGAGAAAGAGAGTGCAAATAGACAAGGTGGTATTTCTACATTATTACACAACATAATAAATTTTTGATGTAAAATAAATTATTATCAACCCTGAAGACGGAAGATTATTTGAAATTGCAATATCATATCGTACGGATTAGTACACACATTCGAATACAAGAAACCGGAAAAATCTTTGGAACCAATCTTATGTGAATTGATGGGGAAGGGGTTCTTTAAGCCGTTAAATACGTTAAGTGATGCAAATGAAATCTACAAACACCTGTTAAGCGGGAAAATCAGGAAATAGTCTTTTGTCGAGACCTTGTCGGTGAGGATCAAACACTTCGTTTTGTTAAGCGGGTAAATTGGTGGTGGGCAGAGAGTGAAAGAGGGGTTACAAGCTCAGCCTTACGAACAAACCAGAAATTAATTTGGACCCCACAAAAAAAAAAATTGCTGCCTTTTTTTTCAGCCCACATCTATGGTATTAAAAGCACCGGCAACCGTTTGATATATATATATATATATATATATTATATATATACATATATATATATATATATATCCAAAGCCAGGGCACTTACGCTTTGCTCGTCAGGGATTAAGTTTTGACTTTTTTGCCAAATTGTCAATAATTCTATGTTTCCGGTTTTATGAGCTCATGGAAATACCACCCAAGTGAAATTCGACCCCCACACCAAGATCTTACCGGTACACGCTCACAGGGGTACATTCATTGTTAAGTATCACTCATAAATAAGTAGACCCCTAAACAGTTTTTCAAAGTTTGCTTTTCGGTTTCTTTGTTTAATCGTATATCAACCTTCGTGGGTTATTTAATGCCAAAGCTATCCTTGTAGAAGAACAGTAGTGGTACTATCTATATATTATTAATACTCGTGTTCCTTAATTTTACGACTTTTATCATCTTGCAAAACCCCCTGATTAAAAATGAGACCGTCCAAATCGTCCAAGAAAAGAGGCAAAAATGTAAATTCTGATTATCTTGTGTTGCTTATTCACCTTACTTTTATTTCTCAACTCAGCTAAATAATGGACCAGTCCGTTTTTATTATAAAGAAAGATTGGCAAGAAAAAGGATTAACAAAATATAATGAGAAAGAAATAAAGAAAATATAATAAGAAAGAAAGAAAGAAAGAAAGAAAGAAAGAAAGAGAGTATGGGTAAGGAAGGAGAGTGGTGAGCGCGCGAAAGCGATAATGCTAATCTGTTTCAATCGAAAATAATTAAAATATGAAAAGAAGAAAGGAAAAAAAAAGTGTGAAAGAAAGTTTAATCAAGATTATTATACTTTTTATATATTGAACAAATTGTAATAGCTCTTAAGTAAATATATCAAACGTTGTTTTGAATCAAATGATCATACTATGGTATATTCTCAGGTCCTGCTAGTTTTATCCATATCTCTGGGATGAGAGTTTCATACCTTTTCCAAGGGTATTAGTCCGAAAGTAAACGTAAAGGCACGAGTGGAGTTCGAAACCCCTTACTATGGGTGTGACAGTCCAGCACATTAGCAACAACGTTACAGCTTCTAGTATTCTCTTAATACATTTTACTAACCAGAACGACTGAGAGAGAGAGAGAGAGAGAGAGAGAGAGAGAGAGAGAGAGGGGGGTACTGAAAAAAGACAGAGATAGAGACGGAGACAGTGGTCATGTCAAGCCCTAGTAGCTGAATGATTGTTTTGACCGACTGTTCTTCAGAAAACCCTTTCATCATGTAGGTGCTAGAAGGCGGTGACTGGGGATCAAACATCAGCATCTTTTAATATGTATGAAGTTAATGAATATTCTATCTACCAATTTACTAAAAGACATGAAGTTAATGAAAATTATTTCTGTAAACAAATCATATATATATATATATATATATATATATATATATATATATATATATTAATAAGTCATCCACAGACACGTGTTTCGGCGTTGCACGCCTCTTCAGTGTGGCTAGACACAACTATCCTTGGGTAGGGTCGAACTCAGACTGACCGCATGGTAGTCTGATATCTTATCCTCTCGCCCACTGACAGCTGATGCGGGGACTGGTGTTTTTCTTGGGTTTTTTTTAACTATTAAGTACATAGGAATGTATGTATTTTACGCTCACTGAGAGATCAAATTTCCGATGAGAGTAAGTAAACAAACAATGTGTTTATTTGATATGGCTTTTTAGCCGACAATTTTGGAGGATATGTGCTTAATTGAAGTCATACCTAATTTTGAAAATTAATTAGTTAATAATTAATGAATTTAGGTGGGCATATATGTTCAAATGTAAGGCTAAACAAATCGAGAAAATGTCAATCCCTGAATGTACATTTCGACCTATTAGGTCTCATCAGCAAGGTTATAATAATGGGAGACTGCTCCGTGTGTGACTCGAAACCTCGACAGCCAAGCTGACAGGCGGGACACTAACCATTACACTAGCTGGCCATTCCCAGATTTTTCTGTTTGTTTTGAACTTATTTATATTCCACTTTTTAGTGACTTGCTACACGACAGTATGTGAGTAAGTAAACAAACAATGTGTTTAGTCTCCCATGTCTATAATCTAGTCATAGTACTCGTAGTTATTTACGTATAATTCTCCATGATTTTATTTCTATTTAAACCTCAATTATTAATAAAATTGTTTTACATTATTTATACTGTTGACTATATCTACATACTGATAACATTTATTTATATATACAAGATAGAGCTTTACAGTGTGAACGGGAAGGCTAATTTGTATACTGTATTAAACATTTGATTTTAATAAATATGTGCTTAGTATTATTGATTTCTAATTGTTTGGTTTTATCTTAATACATATGAGCAAAAATCCCGGGGATAATTCTTGAAAGAAATCCATTAACAAGAGGAAATAACTATAATTTTATTCTTTACTTTCTATTTTAACTAAATAGACGGAACAAATAAATACAGGAGTCATGGAAGAGTAAGTTTCTGTTGTTCATTTTTTTTTATTATAACCCCCCTCTCTTTCAAACCTTTTTATCTGCATTCTTATTTAGTTTCTAGTCTTTCTAATTTGATATATTTTATTACATTAAAACTTAAATACTTGCACGCGGAGAGTGTATATATTTGCTTGTGTAACTAATGCACTGATATCATGATTCTGAGGTCGAACACTGGGACGCTGAAACTGTACAATCTATATATTACTAGAAGTGGCTACCCGGCATTGCCTGGTAGGGGTAGCAAAACATTTAATCTTATAAATAAATAATAAATATGTGTTTAGTATTATTGATTTCAAATTGTTTGGTTTTATCATTTCTTTCTTTGCATTTCATTTCATTCTATCTCTCTACCTTTCTTTTCTGTTTTTCTTTTTCAATTTCAGTTATTTTTTCTTCTTCCTTCATTTCATTTCAGTTCTTCCTTTCCTTGCATTTCATTCCATTTTTTCTTTCATTCTTTTTCTTAGCTTACAGTTTTTCTTTTCTTTCCTTATTTTTCAATTCCAGTTCTCTTTTCTTTCTTTTTCTTTCTTTTTTTCTTTCTTTCTTTCGTTTGTTTCATTTTCCATTCACTCCTTTCTTTCTTTCTTTCTTTCTTTCTTTCTTTCTGTTAGTTTTTGCATTTCAGTTCTTTCTTTCTTTCTTTCTTTCTTTCTTTTTCTCGTTCGATTTCACAGTTAAGACAGTTAAGAATCTTATAAAAATCTCGGGGATAAACCTTTAAAAAATCCATTAACAAAAAGAAATAACTGTAATTCTATTCTTGACTTCTTATTTTTGATTCAGTAGTTAATTCGAAAAAAATTTGCCAATGAAAGACAGGAGTGATGGAAGAGTAAGCTTCAGTTGTTCTATTTTTCGATTATAACCCCCCTCTCTATTTCAAATCTTTTTATCTGCATTCTTTTTAGTTTAATCAGCCTTTCTAATTTAATATGATATTTTATTACGGTAAAACTTAAATACTTGCACCCGGCGGAGGGTGAATATATTTGCTAGTATATATAACAATATTTGGCATTATATAACCCACAAGGGAGGATATGCCATTGAACCAAACAAGCAACCAACAAATCTTTTCGGTATCCACGTCAATTACCACGGTTAAAACAGTCTTACCCCTTCTTCTTTTACCACTTCTTCTTAATCTCGATTCAACGATCTTTAGCACTGTTTTAGCGTCACATTTTTATCAGCTACACAACGAGGTCCTGGAATTAGTACTGTATCTTCTGTATCAATAACAATGAATGTACACAAACCAACGCACCTATCTGTACACGCACCCTCTAACAAATAGAAGAAGCCGAACACACACCCTTACACATACACACTATATGGGTAAATAGCAAGGTAGACTGGCCTCTATAACCTTGGCTAGATAACCAGTCTAGGAGAAGGAAATCTCTGAATTTAAACTACGCTTAAGCAATTGGCCTTGTGTTACATCCTGCTCGTGCGCGAGGGTTGATAAATATATATATATATATGCACACTATAGGGCCGGGTTGGCTCAGTCAGAGCATTCGGCTAGAAACCATAAGGTTCCTAGTTCGATACCGGCCTTCGGCAACTCAGTGTATGAGTAGCACAGTGATCTGAGCGGTAAAGTAAGGAACTGATGGTAGGTGTGGCGTTCCACCTCAGACGCTAAAACAATCTCCTTGGTCTAGCGCTGGTGAAAAGGGGATAGACTCCCTCGTTGATTGGCTGATACCGACTTTAGACCACCCGACGATATATATATATATATATATATATATATATATACCAACCCCTCTGTACGAGCAGGATGTGACAGAAGGTAACTTTCTTAAGCGAAGTTTAACAAGTTTGAAATTCAGAGTTTTCCTTCTCCTAGACTGGTTACCTAGCTAAGGTTAAAGAATCCAGTCTGTCAACCTATTTACTCATAGGTAGAGGGACAGTTGGTAGATGCATACCTTTCCCAAGGATATTAAAGCTATGGAAAAATACAAACAGCCTCGTCTAGGATTTGAACTCGGGTCAATGAGTCCATTTCCTACGACTCTAACCACGCGCCGACCTAGTGTATATACTGTGTATGAGTTAGCTTTGTCCTGATGATATATATATATATATATATATATATATATAATATATATATATATTGGAGGATATGTGCTTAATTGAAGTCATATCTAATTTTTGAAAATTAATTAGTTAATGAATTAATGAATTTAGGCGGGCATATATGTTCAAATGTAATGCTAAACAAATTCAGAGTTTTCCTTCTGATAGAATGGTTACCTAGCTAAGGTTAAAGAATCCAGTCTGTCAACCTATTTACTCATAGTTCGAGGGACAGTTGTTAGATGCATACCTTTCCCAAGGGTATTAGAGCTATCGAAAAATGCAAACAGCCTCATCTAGGATTTGAACTCGGGTCGATGAGTCCATTTCCTATGACTCTAACCACGCGCATACCTAGTGTATATACTGTGTATGAGTTAGCTTATGTATGTGTCTGTACCTTAGTGTGTGTGTGAGTGTGTGTGTGTGTGTCTGTCTGTCTGTCTGTGTGTGTGTGTGTGTGTTTTCGTAGGTGCTAATTTATGAACTGCGATAGATTTCAGTCTAAGACCGGCAACTTTTAAATATCCGGTACAAAATGAGGAACAGGGGTTATTGGTCAAAACGAAAACACTGTTCCTGGTCAGACGGGGGAGGGTGGGGGGATTGATGATGCGGTTATGGAGGCAGTTGGGTGCCAGTGCAGCGTTATCAGACCCCCACATAAACATCTCGTAGGAGGAGATCTCTTTTTCTCTTCGTCTCTCCACCCCTTTCTTTCCTTAGCACGATTGCTCCCCTGGGGTCAGCCATCGCGTGAGCAACCCGAACCTAAGAAATTACGTACCGACCAAATTGGAGTGGGGTGGCAACCGTGCGGCGTGCCGATCGGAAGAGGAAGGAGGGAAAGCGACGAAGGGGCGGAGGAGCGGAGGTCCGAAGCCAAATCATGAAAATGGTACATCTCTTGGACGCTTGCTAAACTTACGTGGTACACATCTTTGTTAATTATTCCATTGACATATCCTGTCAACATTGGAAATGGACGAGACTTCTTGGCAGCGAGCGTAATCGCCCACGTGACTTGAGAAATGGCGGCAAAAGTGAGGAGGCAGACGAATGGTCGGAATTATATCTATCGGTAGAAGACAAAGAGAGAGGAAAAGGGAGAGAATCGTTATTGAGTGAGAGAGTGAGTGAGTGAACGAATGAATGAGTAAGTGAGTAAGTAAGAGGCGGGAGAGCGGAAGAGTTATAATGGAGCGAGGCAAGGACCAGTAAAAATAAAATGGCGGATGCGAGATGAGTGGAGGGGGTGGAAAAGACTTAATATCGATCTAACATCGGATTAAGTCGTTTGTTGAAAATGGTGCGTATGGATGTGACAGAACGGAGTAGAGAGGGTAAAAATGCAACAGACGCAGGAAGAGAGAGAGAGAGAGAGAGAGAGGGGGAGGGGGGAGAAGAGAGAGAAAAAAGTAAATATACGTATAAAAAGATAGGGTGGGAGTGAGTGAGAGAGAGAGTAGGGCGAGTATTAGATATAGATATATACTAATAAGCTTAGGTAGATGGATAGATAGATATGAACACATTAAGATAGATAGAGACAGACGACAGACAGACAGACATATCGATAGTGGATAGATGGATAGATGGATAGATATAAATAGATCGATATATATATATATATATATATATATATATTATATAGATAGATAGATAGATAGATATGAATAGTTTTTTAATACCACACAAATATATATATATATATATATATATATATATATATATATAATATATATATATATATAATGAAGTAAGTAAATAAACAAATGTTTTTTTTTTTATATGGCTTTAAGCCGACAATTTTTGGAGGATATGTGTTTAATTGAAGTCATACCTAATTTTGAAAATTAATTAGTTAATAATTAATGAATTTTAGGCGGGCATATATGTTCAAATGTAAGGCAAAACGGATCGAGAAAATGTCAATCCCTGAATGTACATTTCGACCTATTAGGTCTCATCAGCAAGGTTATAGACATGGGAGACTGCTCCGTGTGTGACTCGATACCTCGACTGTCTAGCTGATAGGCGAAGTCTCTAACCGTTACACTAGCTTGCCATTCCTATTAAAATTTGTATGTTTATATGTATGCATGTAGATAATTATAACCCACAAAACGGCACATCATGGCAAGATTTTTATTCGAGCAAATACAGGAACCGCATTTTAGAATCATCCATTATTTCATATATATATATATATATATATATATATAATATATATATATATAATTGATCAAGAAAATATATAAGAATCAATCATTTTGCAGTTATAGATCTATTTCTACCAACAAGTAGCTGTGTATACCTGTGAGTTTCATCGGACGGCTAAATTTATTGAAAAAAAATGTTAGCAGTCTGATTAAATTCATATGTATACACTGATACCAGTGGATAGAAATAGATCTATAACCACAAAATTAACGATCTTTAAGTCTTTTTCTTCACCAATTATATTGCTATGTTCAATAATCTTGAACGTCAAGCTCTCAACTTTGACCTGAATAACTTTTCTGTTGGACGAAAGGACCAACTTAGAATCATCCTAATACCAACTTAACTGGTAACCCATCATATATATAATATATATATATAATATATATATATATATATATATATATATATATATATATATATATATGAGTAAGTTTTTGGTATGTACGTGTCGATCTATAACACAGAAAAGAGCAGTCCCTCAAATTTGAAATCTTGCATATAGATTAATATCCTTCTAACTAAGAAACACGTCTAATTTGGTTATTGATTTTTACTAATTAAGGGATATAATTAATTAATTAATTAAGCCCAAATCACCCAATTTGCAGAACTATCCATATACCAGCCTCTGCTGATAATAAAATATTGTCCGCTGGCTGACTTTTTTACAGCGATTTATAGAGATTTACAGCAGAAATGTATCATTTTAGCGAATAAATTTCGCAGTCTAAGCCGTGCTGCTAGTAATTTATCACCTATTCTTGATCCAATCTTTGAAATATTTATATCGTTGAAAAGAAAATAATATAATCTTTCTGAATATGCAATTTTTATGCGTTTTTATTAATTGAATTAATTTTACAGCGAGTTAAAAAAATGGCTTGAGAGAGCTGATATGTATAATTTTTTTTTTCATTCTAAATTTCAAGAAAAAAAAAAGCAAATTCTCTATTCTCGCCTATTTACGGTTCAATCTTCTTTAAGATATCTATATCGTTCAAAAGAGAATGAAATAATCTCTCTAAATATGTAATTTGATTGAGTTTTTATCAATGGAATTATTTTTTACAGCGAGTTAGAAAAATTATATTTTGCCTCAGTCAGCCTAGAATTCGTAGTATCATTTTTTCATACTTAAATTTTAACATAAAATCAAATCTTATTTATCGTATATTTCTGTTTCTATCTTAAAAATATTTATTTCTTTAGAAAAAAGATCTTTCTAAATATGTAATTAGTATGTCTTTTCATATATTTGATTATTTTTAAAACGAATTAAATAACAAATCAAACGAAAACACTTAACGACAACTCAACATCGTTTTAAAAATTCCCGTCGTTCGTCGATTGTAAACAAAACTTTTTTTTTATTTTTCATAATCGCGTTAATTTATTTATTTTGATATTAGAAACACAAATAAAACCATGATACTAATGTAGAATAGTGCGCAAGAGATAGTATCATTATATTACCTAATACATTTCACGGAAATACCTGAAAACTCAAATTTATGATATAGTATATAATATACTTTACTATAATAATTTGACATTCGATCGACTACGTTTTTGAATTAATAATGTTATAAGATTATTTATCGTTTTACATAAATTTGATTACACCTCGAATTTATTGTACACTATAATGAATACATATATATATATATATATATATATATATATATATATATAATAATGGACTCTCCCATCGATTTCGACGTATGAGAATCCATTAAGTTTAAATATAAAATAAAATGAAATAAACATAATAGAAAAACTGCACATTTTTTTTAGTATTCAAGGAAATACCGACCTTCGTCAGAGTAAATCCTAATTGTTTTAAATGAAATCGGTTGAAATACGGAGAATTTCTGATCGCTTGAAGAAAACACAAACTCCTGGCCGAAACACATGTCAGTATAATAAAATAGAATAAAATAAATTCTATTTTATCCATTCAACATTTTCTTTCCTTTATTTTTCATTTCAACAGATATATATATATATATATATATAATATATATATATATATATATATATATATATATCATCATCATCATGTCGCGCTGTTAGCACGGATATCCATGACAGTCTCTCTCCATCCGTCCCTATCGTTCATCATTCTCGGGAGGTCCTCTATGCAGCAACCTGAATCCGCACAGAGCTGATCAATGTACGTTTTTGCTGGTCGGCCCACACTGGCGTGCCCATGTGCTGAGCTCCACAGGAGGACGTCGCTTATGAGTTCGTCCTTGCTTCTCCAGCAGTGTCCCGCGTGTCTTGTCCGTCTTACTCGGATGGTTTAGGTGATATGTGGCAGGTGACCGTACAGCTGCTTTCTCGTGGGGTGCTGTTTCCACCTCTTGTTCATGATCACCCGTAGCATTCTTGTGCAGCTCCCATCTAGTTTATTTTCTAGTCGCTTCGTTAGGGTCCAGGTGGTGCAGCCATACAGCAGCAATGATACGACAACGGCCTGGAAGAACTGTCTCTTTAACTTTTCTGTGAGATTGGATTTCCATATGACCCATAATTTATTTATAGCGGCCCATGCCTTTCCTATGCGTGCATTAACGTCATTTTCTGTTGGGGAGATGTTACTGCCTAAGTATCTATGTATGTAAAATGAAAATGGAAGTGAATCCGAGGGTATATTGAAAAAAGAAATAAAGGAAAGAAAGTATAGAACTGTTATTATTTTTAAATAACCAAATGAAATGAAATATATGAAATAAAATATGAAATATTTTTTCTATTTTTATTATTTCATTTCATTTGGTTATTTAAAAATAATAATAGTTTGAATAATCAAATGAAATGAAATATATGAAATAAAATATGAAATATTTTTTCTATTTTTATTATTTCATTTCATTTAGTTATTTAAAAATAATAATAGTTTGAATAATGTACACATGGATAAACTCCTGACCGAAACACGTGTAAGTAAAATTGATAAAAAATATCCTATTTTATCCATTCTATACTTTCATTTCCTTTATTTCTTTTTTCAACACACACACACACACACACACACACACACACACAACATATATATATATATATATATATATATATATATATATATATATATATATATATATATATAAGGTGAGATAGAATAGATAGACCTGTTGGTCCAATCTAATCTTTTCGCATTCATCTCACCATAAATAAAAATGGTCTGTTTTCGAACGTAATGGGCATTTACATTAAATTTTCGTTAAATTCATCCGTGGCCGTTAAGTGTTATTGCTTCCTCTTTATAATAGAAATATGTCACACCTGGATGCCAGGTCGGAGAGAGGTGTGACCCCCGGGCGCTCGGTGAAAATCTCATAAATACATCATCGCTAAATTTTGACAGTCCTGACAGTCAACGGAAATATCTCAATGTGAAAAGTCGAGAAAATATATACATCTAATGGAGATATATTTGAAGTCACTAAATAGATGTATGCATATATATATATATATATATAATATATATATATATATATATATATATATATATATTATATATGTGTGTGTGTGTGTGTGTTGTGTGTGTGTGTGTGTATGACTTTCCCAAGGGCATTGACACAAAGTCAAAAGCAAACAGACTGCCCCTCCCCCACTCTCTCTCTCTCTCTCTCTCTCTCTCTCTCTCTCTCTCTCTCTCTCTCTCTGTTTGTACGTATATATATATATATATATATATATTAATATATATATATATTGAGGGCTAACTCTTTTCGGTTTTCACCGATTTCTTTCTTTTTCTTTTTTTCTTACCCCAAACAATAACAATGAAAACATTTCATTCAAACATCAACAAGTTTTAAGATTATTAATAATATTTCATTCTTTGCAATACAAATTAATACCCTTCCACCAAACTTTTCAAAAATGTGTAACTGTCTCTAACGGCCTCTGCGTTCCTAACGATTTAAAATAATTCTTTTTTTCGAACATTTGAAATTATATTCTTGTCTCCAACTGAAAAAATAAAAAATCACTCTGATGAAGGTCGTCAAATCTCTCTGTGTATGGAACATTTTATACATTTTTCCTATTATTATTATCATCATCATTCAACTCCATCTGATTATTTTAATAATAATAATAATAACGTAAATCCGTATACATTTTGATAAACAGACCGAAACACATGTGTAAGTGATATCGATAAAAGTGATATCGATAAAATTCATTTTATCCATCTACATTTCTTTTCTTTACTCATTTTTTCCTCATATATATATATATATATATATATATATATATAATATATATATGTTGTGTGTGTGTGTGTGTGTGTGTGTGTGTGTGTGTGTAGAAGAATTTGAGTCCAACCGAATTAAACACCAAAAATTGAAGCGGACTATTAGAAAAGGGTAATTTTCAGCCCCAGCAACATTCAAAGTGGAGAAGTTCCAACATGTAGTTTATGTGGAGAGTAGTCTCTCCAAGGATGGCTTGATATGGCTGGATTAGAGTGTCAAATGCTACTGGCACCTAACTATTATTTTCATAACTTTTCTAGTGATTTTCATAACTTTCATTTTACATAACTTTCATAGTGATGGTACTAAAATTGAAGCGGACTATTAGAAAGGGTAATTTTCAGCCCAGCAAACATTCAAAGTTGAGAAGTTCCTACATGTAGTTTATGTGGAAGAGTATGTCTCTCCAAGGATGGCTTGATATGGCTGGATAGAGTGTCAAATGCTACTGGCACCTAACTATTATTTTCATAACTTTTCTAGTGATTTTCATAACTTTCATTTTACATAACTTTCATAGTGATGGTACTAAAATTGAAGCGGACTATTAGAAAGGGTAATTTTCAGCCCAGCAATATTCAAAGTGGAGAAGTTCCTACATGTAGTTTATGTGGAAGAGTATGTCTCTCCAAGGATGGCTTTGATATGGCTGGATAGAGTGTCAAATGCTACTGGCACCTAACTATTATTTTCATAACTTTTCTAGTGATTTTCATAACTTTTCATTTTACATAACTTTCATAGTGATGGTACTAAAATTGAAGCGGACTATTAGAAAGGGTAATTTTCAGCCCAGCAACATTCAAAGTTGAGAAGTTCCAACATGTAGTTTATGTGGAAGAGTATGTCTCTCCAAGGATGGCTTGATATGGCTGGATAGAGTGTCAAATGCTACTGGCACCTAACTATTATTTTCATAACTTTTCTAGTGATTTTCATAACTTTCATTTTACATAACTTTCATAGTGATGGTACTAAAATTGAAGCGGACTATTAGAAAGGGTAATTTTCAGCCCAGCAATATTCAAAGTGGAGAAGTTCCTACATGTAGTTTATTTGGAAGAGTATGTCTCTCCAAGGATGGCTTGATATGGCTGGATAGAGTGTCAAATGCTACTGGCACCTAACTATTATTTTCATAACTTTTCTAGTGATTTTCATAACTTTCATTTTACATAACTTTCATAGTGATGGTACTAAAATTGAAGCGGACTATTAGAAAGGGTAATTTTCAGCCCAGCAACATTCAAAGTGGAGAAGTTCCTACATGTAGTTTATGTGGAAGAGTATGTCTCTCCAAGGATGGCTTGATATGGCTGGATAGAGTGTCAAATGCTACTGGCACCTAACTATTATTTTCATAACTTTTCTAGTGATTTTCATAACTTTCATTTTACATAACTTTCATAGTGATGGTACTAAAATTGAAGCGGACTATTAGAAAGGGTAATTTTCAGCCCAGCAACATTCAAAGTGGAGAAGTTCCTACATGTAGTTTATGTGGAAGAGTATGTCTCTCCAGGACTGGCCTGGTGAGTCATTTCATGTTTAGCCCATTTGGCAATCTCATGTTTAGCCCATTTGTAAACATTTGTTTTACTAAATCTTTCTGTAAATTTCACATGGTTTGCACTTTTCAGCCACCAAAGATTTCATGACAGACTTTTTGTCCATATTTATTAAGATAAAACCAAACAATTAGAAATCAATAATACTAAGCACATATTTATCAAAATCAATTTTTTAATATCAATTTGCAAATTAGCCTTCCCATTCACATTGTAAACCGCTATTTTGTTGTATATATAAATACAATTGAATGTTATTAGTATGTAGATAAGGCCAACAGTATTAATAATGTAAACATTTTTTATTAATGATTGAGATTTAGATAAAATTAAAATCATGGAGAATATAATGTAAATAACTAAAGGAATTGTAACTTGAGTAGTGATATAGTTTCGGTTACAGACAGTAAAACACACAATCTCCATTATAATAAGGTGTATTTGCCTCATACCCACTTGTATGGGCTGGGTACAAGGCCTCGTTCTAACGTGGGCCCACCCACAAGCGACGCCACATGGGTGGGAAAGAACAAAAATTCCGTCGATCCCCTCGGCATTCCCCCTCAAGGGGGACGCCTCAGGCGCTGGGCAATAAACCCAGCCCTACCCCTGGGATCGACGCTATTAATTGTACTCTACCGGTCCAGTGGCCGAAGCACACTGAACCCCCAGCCGAGGCCGAGTAATGTAAGGAAAGTTTAACTTACCCTACATCAGGGAAGTATCTCTATTATAATAAGGTATTTATTATTTTCTTTTGTTTGTTTGTTTTTTGCGGGTGTGACTCAGGCCCGTCGTAGCAAACCGATATATGGTCCATTTGTAAACATTTTTTTTTTTACTAAGATATGCTTCTCCGTAAACGTCGTACATTTTTCTGTAAATTTCAAATGGTTTGTACTTTTCAACCACCAAAGACTTCTTGACAGACCTCTGTTCAAGCATGTAGCACTCTTTTTTTTATCTTCCATCATTTTGATTCGTCTCAAAGCAAATATTATTTTTAATTACCTTTATGGAAAAAAAATCCGTAAACAAAATTTATTTTGCTTATTTTTTTTTCTTCTAAATTGTCCTTATTTATTATTATCTGCGTTACCAGTAATGGAAGTGATGGCATTGATGGGCTCCCCAGAGTTCCAGAACTGGAGCTTCACCCACCCTCCAGATGCTAATCCTTTTATCCCGATGGATAAGCTGCTACTTAAGTAGTTACCCAATTAAATATTGAACAGCCTCATCATTGCTTAACTTTGATCTAGCGGGAATCGGCATTTTCAGCGTGACTTGACGGTAATATTTTTCTAGTATTATTAGGATTATTCAAACTATTGTCCTTATCTTTATTGTTAGTTGTACAACGTTTCGATCGATGTACCCTCCGGCCTTCTTCATGTATTTCTTGTCGGATTTGGGAGTTTTCTCAAACTCGAACAGGGGAACCTTATTTTCGAACTCTGGAATCTTCTTGTCGTAATCGGGAGCCATTATGAAACTTCGAACCCAGTCCTTTATTCTATCCACGGGGCTATCCTGTTCTCATTCCGCTAATCATAGCTGGGGTACAGGTGTTAAGTTGTGTTAATTATTATTCTATGTTACCGTTGCCCTTGACCAGGATTGAGCCCACAACCTGAAGATAACTGCCACTTAAATATTATTTTTTAAATTACCTTTATGGAAAAAAAAATCCGTAAACAAAATTAATTTTGCTTATTTTTTTTCTAAATTGTCCTTATTTATTATCATCTGCGTTATTCGAACTATTCTCCTCATCGTCATTGTTATCTGTACAACGTTTGGACACATGGCCTAGTAGATATAGGAGTTAGGTTAAGACAGTTCTAAGTGACAGTTATCTCTAGACTGCAGGTTCGATCCTGGTCAAGGGCAGCAATAATATAGAATAATAATTAACACAGCTTAACGCCTCTACCCCAGCTATGGTTAGCGGAATGAGAACAGGATACTCCCATGGACTGAATAAAGGGTTAGGTTCAAAGTTCTGTGATGGCTCCCGATTACGAAAGAAGGTTCCCGGTCCGAAAAGAAGTTTCCCGTGTCCTAAAAGAAGGTTGCCGAGTCCGACAAGAAATACCTGAAGAAGGCCGGTAGGTACATCGATCGAAAGGTTGTACAGATAACAATGAAGATGAGGACAATAGTCCGAATAACGCAGATAATACTAATAATCAAGCCTCATCTCAAACATTCAGAGAAATAGTATATAATCATACAGATAACAATGAAGATGAGGACAATAGTCCGAATAACGCAGATAATACTAATAATCAAGCCTCATCTCAAACATTCAGAGAAATTGTCCCTATTTATCGAATGAAACTTATGATAATACAAGGATTGTACAGTTTCAGCTTCCCGGTGTTCGACCACACATTCATAATACCAGTGCATTAGATACAGCTGGATTTTCTTTTGTTGTTGTTGTTTTTTTTTTTTTTGTTTTTTTGTCTTATACGTTTTACACGCTGGCAAACACAGTCTACCAAAAGTAATAAAATTGTAAAAGTATTAAAAACAATCATATAGGTGCTAGGGCTTGATGTGACCAGCCGATTGATCGGAAGGGGCCTCTCCGACCACCTGTCTAGCCCAAGAAAGGGCTAAAGTGGAGTATTGCAAATCATGGACTGCTCAACCACCTGGATTCTATCCTTAAGCATCACGGGTCGCCACCCACGGCTAACAGGTGGCCCCACTGGGGGAGTCTTACCCTTCTGCAGAGATGCAGTCGGCGTATTCTAAACTCCTTAACTGGAACCTCACCACAGATTTTAACGTCATTCCCAGGATATGTAGACCCTCAGCCACAGCCTTCTAGCGCACATATGATAAAAAGGGTTGGCTTATTTATTGAATGAATACAAGGATTGTACAGTTTCAGCTTCCCGGTGTTCGACCACCCATTCATAATACCAGTGCATTAGATACAGCTGGGTTTTCTCTTGTTGTTGCTTTTTTTTTTCTTTTTTTTTTTTTTGTCTCATACGTTTTACACGCTGGCAAACACGGCCTACAAAAAGTAATAAAATTGTAAAAGTATTAAAAACAATCTCCGGCAAACTAAAGCTTAAACTATCGTCGTTACCCGTGGTAGACTTGATTCGAACTC
This sequence comes from Doryteuthis pealeii, assembly GCA_023376005.1. Taxonomy (NCBI): domain Eukaryota; kingdom Metazoa; phylum Mollusca; class Cephalopoda; order Myopsida; family Loliginidae; genus Doryteuthis; species Doryteuthis pealeii. Next base: position 23,389,942 of record CM042174.1, on the reverse strand, counting down.
ACATTGTAACAATAGGTTTGCAGGTGAGCCTTGCAAAGAGTCCTCGACGTCCAAACACCTTTTCACAAAGTACTAATAAGTCGTAAGCCCCAATGCGATATATTGTGTATTTGCTCGGGTTATCCTTCAATATTTGCCAAGACTTGACGAAACTGAAATCTGCCCACAGTATCTGCCCTCACCCCAACCCGGATTTTTCTTCTATCGCTTCGTTTAATATAGGAGTTCTTTTTTTTTTTTAAATAAGCAATCTCCTTTTCACTAGGAGTATTGTGAGCAAAGTGAGCCAGTACCTGAAACTCTTATTTCATATATTTCCTTTCATGGCATATACACCCCTTCCCCTTCTCTCTCTCTCTCTCTCTCTCTCTCTCTCTCTCTCTCTCTCTCACTTTCTCTCCCACTCACTATCTCTCTCCCTATTTATCTATCTATCTATTTATCTATCTATTTATCTGTTTATGTGTGTATCTCTCTCTTTCTCTCCCCCCCCTCTCTCTCTCTCTCTCTCTCTCTCTCTTCGTTGCACTTTCATTTCATATCTTTCCTTCCATGGCATTTATACCCCTCTCCTTCTCTCTCTCCCTCTCTCTCTCTCTCTCTCTCTCTCTCTCTCCTCTCCTATCTCTATCTCTCTATGTGTGTATCTCTCTTTCTCTTTCCCTCTATCTCTGTCTGTCTCTCCTTCTCTCTCTCCCTATTTCTCTACCTCTCTATGTGTCTCTCTCTATATATATGTCTGTCTGTCTGTCTATCACTCTCTCTCTCTCTCTCTCTCTCTCTCTCTCTCTCTCTCTCTCTGTCTCTCTCTCTTTCTCTCTCTTCTTCTCGTTGCACTTTCATTTCATATCTTTCCTTTCATGGCATTTACACCACCCTCTCTCTCTCACTCTCTATATCCCTATCTCTCTATCTCTCTATGTGTCTCTCTCTCTCTCTCTCTCTCTTTCCCTCTCTGCCTGTCTGTCTGTCCCTCTTCTCTCTCTCTCTCTCTCCCTATCTCGCTGCCAAACTTATGTCTTAGATCCACCCATGATTATTTTATATTTTTCCATTCCTGCCATATACTCTCTCTCTCTCTCTTTCCCTCTCTCTCTCTCTCCTCTCTCTTTCTCTTCTCTCTCCTTTTCGTTGCACTTTCATTTCATATCTTTCCTTTCATGGCATTTATACCCCCTCGCCTTCTCTCTCTCTCTCTCTCTCTCTCTCTCTCTCTCTCTCTCTCTCTCTCTCTCTCTCTCTCTCCCTATCTATCTATCTCTCTATGTGTGTATCTCTATTTCTCTTTCCCCTCTATCTCTGTCTGTCTGTCTGTCTCTCTCTCTCCTTCCCCCTCTCTCTCTCTCTATCTCTCTATGTGTGTATCTCCCCCCCTCTCTCTCTATCATTTATCGTTGCCAAACGTATGTCTTATATCCGCCCCATGATTATTTTATATTTTTCCATTCCTGGCATACACCCCTTCTCTCTCTCTCTCTCTCGCTCTCTCTCTCTCTCTCTCTCTCTCACTCACTCTCACTCACACACACACAATTCTCTCTCTCTCACTCTGTCTCTGTCTCTCTCTGTCTCTCTCTCTCACTCGCACACACACACATTCTCTCTCTCTCTCTCTCTCTCTCTCTCTCTCTCTCTCTCGCTCGCTCGCTCTCCCCTCTCTTCTCTTCTCTTCTTTATTTCTATCTCTCTCTTCTCTCTGATTTTCTTCTTTCTATCTTGTTCTCTTTTTCTCCCGATTTCTCAATTTATATACACCAGCCTTTTCTTTTCTCTCTCTCTCTCTCTCTCCCCTCTCTCTCTCTCTCTCTCTCTCTCTCTCTCTGTCTCTTTAATTCATTCTTTCTTTCTCTCTCCTGACCCCCTCTCCATACGCCAGCCCTTTCCTTTCTTTCCTTTCCTTTCTTTTTTTCGGATGGGGGAGGGGAAAACTAAAATGACTTCGAGTCTTACAACCAGTCGTTATCCGGCCTCAATTGGACACTCGTTTCTTTTCTATTTTCTCACGAAACTGTTTATTGCTATTATCCGCACCCAACCCCCTGCACCCCCAAAAAACTCGCTCGCTTCTGAGCGGCTCATCATTCATAAGATGGGGGGAACCGGGGGGCTACAGCAAAGAACTGGCCGTTAAATCTTCACACCTGTTAATATAGAGGAAAAGAAATTGAAAGAACAGGTGAGAGAGGGGGGGCTTAAAAAATGAAGGATACAATCAGAACTTGGGGTCGCGGTAGAAAATCGACAAAAAAAAAGGGGGGAAAGACCGAGAAACAACTTTTTAATCTCTCCCCCCCCTCACCGTATTGAATGGGGGGCGGGGGGGGGCTGTAGTTTGAAAGCGGTCAACGTAATTGAGTTGTAACTCTTCTTTTTATTTTTTTTATTTATTTAGTTTTTTCTTTTTTAAGCGATAGGCGTAAATCAGTCAGCGAACGAGGAAAGGTCACCCCTTCTTCAGCCAGAGGTCACTGGTTGTCAGCGTTACCAGTGAACGGACCATTAGAGACGTTTTGATGTCGGGCTAGTCGTTTGCCCCCGGGGGGGTACAGTACAGGTTACGGCAAGGGTCGGTCGGCACGTTCTCGACACCCACAATTCCGTACGCGTTGACCCTAGAAGAAAAGAAAGAACGAAAGAAAGGCTAGGAATTTGTTGACTTTCAGTAATCGGTTTAAGTGTGTGTATGGGCGAATTTCACCCTCTCACTATATATATATATATATATATATATATATAGGGAGATATATATATATATATATATATATATATATATATCGTGTGTACTTATATATCTATGTCAATGTTTTCAATTCTATTAATTACTCGTATTATTCTTCAACACTAACAAAAATTCCTTTTTTCTTACCTGAACGTAGGTCTACAATACACACCTGTGCCGTGTTACCTACCTGTCCAATTAAATATATACGAAGAAAAAGCCTAACGTAAAACCTTCTATTCATTCCGTGGCGTTGTGGCTAATGTTTTAGACGGTGACACCGTAGTAAGCGAGTTCGAATTCCAGTCTCGCTATTACGAGTACTGTCTCCAATGTAGTAAAATCAATCCTATGAATGATTTTCTATAGAAACCAATTAAAATATGATTAGAATAATGTAATCTTTTTATATGCATTCTTATTTAATTTCGTTAGTGTTTCTAATTTAACATATTTCATTATATTAAAACTTAAATACTTACGCATATTCTTGCTACTACTAATAATATAAAAGTAAAGTAAAGTCGTCAGGGCGGTCTAAAGTCGGTATCAGCCAATCAGCGAGGGAGTCTATCCCCTTTTCACTAGCGCTAGACCAAGGAGATTGTTTTTTACATCTAAGGTGGAGCGCCAGACCTACCATCAGCTCTTTACTTTACCACACAGATCCATGTGCTACTCATACGCTGAGTTGGCGAGGAACCGGTATCGAACTAGGAACCTTGTGGTTTCTAGCCGAACGCTCTACCGACTGAGCTAACCCGGACAGATATACATACATGGATATATAATAGAGGAGTCCACGAGGGGTTGGGGATAACGTGCTGGACTGAGACATTGTACTTTTTATTTACCTCGTAACCCACTTGTATAGGTCAGGCACAGGGCCTTATTAACGCGGGACCACCCACAAACCGAAGCTCATGGGTGGCGGGTGAAAAATCGCGTTGATCCCTTCGGAATCCCCCCTCAAGGGGGCGCCTCAGCAACCGGGCAATAAACCCAACCCTGCCCCTTTAAATCGAGGAGGCAGGTATTGCCTAAGGAATAACCCCCTGGCATCAACGCTGCTAATTGTTGCTACGAGAGGCGGGTGTGCATACTAATATTCTACTAAGCGAGACATTGTACTAAGCGAGTTCAAATTGCAGAATAGTAGCCTTACTGTTCTTTTGCAAGAATGGCTTTAGCATTGAATAACCCACGAAAGTTGATATGCCATTATATAAACAAACCAAACCAAAGTGTCATGGAGGAATCCCCGTGGCGTAGTGGATAACGTGCTGGACTGTTACACCGTAGTAAACGAGTTCGAATTCCAGTCGCGCTATTACGATCACTTTCGGTCTGATCATGATCATATCGCACTAGAAGCACGGATATCCATGACAATCTCTCGCCAAATGTCCCTATCATTCATTGCCCCTGAGAGGTCCTCTGCGCAGCATCTAGTATCCGCGCAGAGTTTGTCTATGTACGTCTTTACTAGACGGCATACTCTAGCGTGCCCATGTGATCGTTTCCACAGAAGAACGTCACTCATGAGTTCTTCATTGCTTCTCCAGCAGTGCCCAGCGTGTCTTGTTTGCCTCACACGGATAGTTTGTGTGATATGGGGCAGGTGGTCGTACAGTTATTTTCTTGGGGGGTGTTGTTTGAGATGACGCGCAGTGTTCTTGTGCAGCTTCCGTGTAGCTTATTCTGAAGTAGTGCAGCTGTACAGTAGCACGGATACAACCACGACTTGGAAGAACTTTCGCTGTAACTTGTCAGTGAGATCGGATTTCCATATCGCTGACAATCTGTTTATAGCAGCCCATGCCTTTTCTATGCGTGCATTAACGTCGCTTTCTGTTGAGGAGATATTACTACTTAGGTACGGCAAATATATATATATATATATATATATATATATATGTATTATGGAAAAGGTGACTTACCGGTGAAAATGGTCACAATGGTTAGTTGATGCAAAATTCAGAAAGGTAAGGCAGCGATATAACAAATAAAAAGTGCTCAATACGTTAGTAGAGCAAATTTCTGTATTACAATATATATATATATATATATATATATATATATATATATAATATGTGTGTGTGTGTGTGTGTGTGTGTGTGTGTGTGTGTGTGTGTGAGAATGGGAAATGAATCCGACAATATGAGAAAAAATGAGTAAAGAAAAGAAATGTAGATGGATAAAAATGAATTTTATCGATATCACTTTTAATCGATATCACTTACACATGTGTTTCGGTCTGTTTATCAAAATGTATACGGATTTACGTTATTATTATTATTAAAATAATCAGATGGAGTTGAAATGATGATGATAATAATAATAGGAAAAATGCATAAAATGTTCCGTACACAGATTTTGCCGACCTTCATCAGAGTAGAATTCAAAAAAAAAAATTCTACTCTGATGAAGGTCGGCAAAATCTGTGTACGGAACATTTTATGCATTTTTCCTATTATCATTATCATCATCATTTCAACTCCATCTGATTATTTTTAATAATAATAATAATAATAATAATAATAATAACGTAAATCCGTATACATTTTGAAAAACAGACCGAAACACATGTGTAAGTGATATCGATTAAAAGTGATATCGATAAAATTCATTTTCATCCATCTACATTCCTTTTCTTTACTCATTTTTTCCTCATATATATATATATATACATATATATATATATATATATATATATATTGGAGGTATCCTGCTTGTTTAGCTACACTGTGGAGACATGATACGTACAAACACGGTGTCTGTGGTTGAATTAATATATGCTCCCCACCCTTTGAAGGAGATTTCACTGACAGAAATATTTACGCTTAATGCAAGGCTCTCCTGTAAGATGGATGGAGCTTTCTCTGACGGCCTTTGCATATATACATATGTATGTATTTATCAGTTAAATTCTTGCTCCGGTTTTTAGGTGAGCTTATGGTCCAGAGTTAGGAATTCAGACTGATTATATATCAGCCGGGTTTCGATCCCGACTGGAGGTAGCCTGCATGTGTAGCCATACTGAAGAGATGTGATACGTCGAAACACAGTGTTTGTGGATAACTTATATATATAAGAATTTATACATTCATTATTATACTAAAGCTGAGCGAATCAATGTTTGTGTCCAAAAGATTTTGTATTATTTAGTTTATTGACACGAAAGTTATACTAAATTATTCCTTAGTTTTAGGATTGAGTTATGTTTTAAAAAATACCCTTTTAATTGGTTATAATTTGTCGTAATTTGCAATTAAGTACAAACAATATCCCGTCTTTTACTTCACATTCTGCCTATCATTTTCCCCCTCTCTATGTATATTTTTAAAACCTCATCGTTATACATGTTATTTTCTCATTGAGAGGAGAGAGACAGAGAGAGACAGAGAGAGACAGAGAAACAGAGAGAGAGAGCGAGAGAGAGATTGGAAAGTGCGAAACATATTTGTATGTTAAGTTTCATACGCAGCGTCCAGTAGCTTCAACATCATGGTTCTTAATAGATTTAAATTAGGCTAAATGTTCCCTTTCTTAGAAATCTTACAGAATGATTTTAATTTTTTTTTTAATTCTTTGACTGTGTTTTCTTTTAAATTTAATTCGCCTTACAAATTCACTTTTCGCTAATCCTAATTATCTACTCAGGGTCACATTATATCTTGTATATATATAAATGTATATCGTAAGTTAAGGTACCACAGTGTATTACACACACACACACACACACACACACACACACACATACATATATATTTACACAAATAGACACACACACAAATATACATATATATATATATATATATTCCTAATCCCAACTATCTACTCAGAGATCAATGGGTGACCCAACGGATCACGTCATGTCTTGTATATATCTAAATGTATATCGTCAGTCAAGGTACCACAGTGTATTACACACATACACACACACACACATATTTACACATATAGACAAAAACACAAATATATATATATATATATATATATATATATATATATATATATATATATATATAATTTGAAAGCAATTACAATGCAAGTAAAAAAAATAAAAACAAAAGATGTTATTTTTTGTGTCCTATCGATTTCAAAGTAAAACTTTATCTTCAGAGATGATTTTCGGAAATGGACGCGTTTTTTTGTTTTGGTCGTTATTTTTTTTTTTTATGTTATAAGCACGCGTCTCGTGTGTTCTTTTTTTTTTTTTTAATATTATATTTATATATATAATATATATATATATATATATTTCCTAATCCCAATTATCTACTCAGAGCTCAATGGATGACCAACGGTAACGTTTTTATCTAGTATATATATATATATATATATATATATATATATATATATATATATATAAAGTATAACGTAAGTCAAAGTACCACATTGTATTATACACACACGCACACACACACACACACACACATATTTACACATATAGACACACACACAAATACATATATATATATGAGAGTAAGTAAATAAACACTGTGTTTATTTGATATGGCTTTTAGCCGACAATTTTTGGAGGATATGTGCTTAATTGATGTCATACCTAATTCTTGAAAATTAATTAGTTAATAATTAATGAATTTAGGCGGACATATATGTTCAAATGTAAGGCTAAACAGATGGAGAAAATGTCAATCCCTGAATGTACATTTCGACCTATTAGGTCTCATCAGCAAGGTTATAGACATGGGAGACTGCTCCGTGTGTGACTCGAAACCTCGACTATATATATATGTGTGTATTTCTCTAATCCCAATTATCTACTCAGAGCTCAATGGGTGACCCAACGGGTCACGTTTTTGCATAGTATATATATATATATATATATATATATATATATAAGTATAACGTAAGTCAAAGTACCACATTGTATTATACACACACAGACACACACACACACTCGCACACACACGCACACACACACACACACACACATATATATATATATATATATATATATAAATTAAACAATCTCTTGGTACAACTTGTAATTAACATTGAATTGATTATTTCTGCAAATCAGACCGGTGTTCCAGGCAATTTCAAGATTAAATCTATAATTGAAAGAGATTTACTCAGTACAAGTCAAGAATCCTTTCTTGAATCGTCATTCGTGCTCGAAATTAGTTGGTTGGGTGGTTGGTTGGTTGGTTGGTTGTTGGTTTCACGGCATGTCAACCCTTGTTGGGTTATTCAATGCCAAAATCTGTCTTTAAATTCAATCATCATTATGAGATCTCTCTGTCAAAGTAATGTCAACACTAAAAGAATCAAGAAAGAGAAAGAGCAAGCTTATATTTTTGGAGCATTTTATTGTGATTTTGGTTGGTTCGTTGGTTTTTATGTCAACCGTTGCTGGGTTATTTAATGCCAATGTGTGTCTTTAAATAAAATCCTGTATTAGATCTCTCCGTCAAACTAATGCCATGACTGAAGGGAAAGAGAAAGAACAAGCTGGATGCATTGTCAGTTTTTATTGTGATGTTAGTTGGTAGGTTGATTTTACGGCATGTCAACTCTTGTTGGGTTATTTAATACCAAAGTGCTCGAAATTGGTTATTTGGTTGGTGAATTGGTTCGTTGCTTGATTGTTTGTTTGCTTGGTTGGTTGATCGGTGGATTGGTTGGTTGGTTGGTGAATTGTTTTTATGGTTGGTTGGTTTCTCGGCATGTCAACCCTTGTCGGGTTATACAATGCCAAAGTCTGTATTTTAATTCAATCATCATTATGAGATCTTTCCGTCAAACTAATGCCATGACTAAAAGAAACCAGAAAGAATAAGAGCAAACTAACGTTTTTGGAGCATTTTATTGTGATGTTCGTAGGTTGGTTTTACGGCATGTCAACCCTTGTTGGGTTATTTAATGCCAAGGTCTGTCTTAAAATAAGATCATATATACTATCTCACTTTGCGCTAATACCCTTGGGAAAGATATGAATCCTACTCTCCCTCCAGCTATGGATAAATAGTAGGGCAGACTAGGCTCTTTAACCTTAGTTAGGTAACCGGTCTAGGAGAAGGAAAACTCTGAATTCAAACCTGTTGAACTCCGCTTAAGAAATTGACCCTGTGTCACATCCTGCTCGTGCGGAGGGGTTGGTAAATATATATATACTATCTCTCCAATAATCTAATGCCATGATTGAAGGGAAAGAGAACGAACAAATTGTATGTTTTGTCACTTTTTATTGTAATGTTGGTTGATTTCACGGCATATCAACCCTTGTTGGGTTATTTAATGCCAATGTATGTCTTAAAATAAGATCATGTATACTATCTCTCCAATAATCTAATGCCATTGTCGAAGGGAAAGAGAAAGAACACACTGAATGTGTTGCTACTTTTTATTAGAATCCACGTGGCCATTGTAGGTGTTCAGTTGTTCTGTTGGTCACAGAGTCTAGTTGGTGGTCCTAATCTGTAGTTTTTCTTGTAATATATAAATTCAAGTCTGAGAATGAACAAGATGGAATGAAAACACCACACAATGCTGTTAAAGAGAAAACAATTTATAACATAATCATAGCTGATATTGATCAATATTTCGATTTTACAAAAATCTTCTTCAGAGCCCGTTTACTCCGTGGTGTTTGTGATCGGAGATAAGTCAGGAGTCTGTGGTTAGACTCTTGTGTTAATCCAAAGATAATTCTTCCTGGTAGAAAGTTCGTGTGAATTGAGTACAGTGCAAACGATCTTAAATGCTTTTTGTCCATTCATCTTATTGGCCAATTTCTACCGGAAATAGCTGCAACTGTTGGTAAATTCCATATATAGACGTGACGATTTTGCTTACATCTTATATGACTAGATATTCAAGCAGTTGGTTGGCTGATTGATTGGTTGGTTGGTTGGTTGGTTGGTTTTACGGCATCTCAAACCTTGTTACTTTATGTGTAACTGTCATTTCTTTGCAGTTAAATAGAATCTACAGAAATAATCGGATCTATACAAATAAGTGTTAATGTATATATATATCTATCTATCTATCTATTATATATATATATATATATATATATATATATATAATATATATATATATATATATATTAATAAAGTCATCCACAGACACGTGTTTCGGCATATCATGCCTCTTCAGTGTGCCTAGACACAACTGCCCTTGGGTAGGGTCGAATTCAGACTGACCGCATGGTAGTCCGATATCTTATCCCCTCGCCCACTGACAGCTGATGCGGGGACTGGTGTTTTTAAACTATTAAATACATAGGAATGTATTTTTCGGTCACTGAGAGATCAAATTTCCGGAGAAATGATCATTGCTTATTTGCTTAGTACTGAGAATTAATTTAAATTACCAATTAGAGAGCTCATTACCAAATTTATGGGAGCATATATTAATAAAGTCATCCACAGACACATGTTTCGGTATATCATGCCTCTTCAGTGTGGCTAGATACAACTCATTACAAAATTTATGGGAGCATATATATATATATATATATATATATATATATATAAGTGTTGGCTGAAAAGTTCATGCGGTGTATTGGTTAGCGAGCTAGATTAGCAGATCTTTGATAGTTAATTCGATTCTGACTGGGTGCCCTATACTTCTGGCTTTTTGTCACATCTAAGCTAAGCTTAGTAAATAACTATATATATATATATATATATATATATATATATATATATATATATATAGGTGTGTGTGGTGGATGTTTACATACATACATACAGATGTGTGTATTAGAACAGTTAAAATCCCATTCGCATTCTGTGAACGACGATAGCCGAGCGGTTAATATAGCTGTCCGCATGCTGAATCGACCAGGGTTTCTATCCCGGCTGTAGGTAGCTTACAAATGTCTAGCCACACTGAAGAGACTTGATAAGTCCAAACACATGTCTTTGGATGACCCTATATATATATATATATATATATATATATATATATATATATATATATATATATAAGGGTAGCAATTCGTTTCTTCGATAATTTTTCAACACGTAAAGTCTCCTTATCAGCACGAGCAGTGGCAGCATAGCAGCTTCTATATCTATTGGCAGTTTTGTCACGTAGCGTGAAATGACGAAATAAATAGTACGAGAAAGATTTAAAAAATTAACCGAAGTAGAGATAATATATACTGCAGTGGTAAGAGTATAAGCGAAAGTTTTAAAACGCACACAGAGAACTATATATATATATATATATATATATATATATATATATATATATATACAAAAGCATATATATATATATATATATATATATATATATATATATTCACCAAAAACATCTGTAGTCAGGCAAGAAAAATGAAAAATAATATCAAAAATAATAATGACGACGACAAGGTTTTTCCAGCAAATTCCTTATGAATAATTCATAGGCGTCTTCGAAAGTTGAATAAACGAGGAAAACTAATTTGAATATTGGTCAGTCGAACTCTTGGAAGCGCCTAATAAATTACGCCCCTGATTAATTAGATACAAAAGATGTCAGAGAATTCCTCACCCACCCCCCACCAACCACAACCACACGCACTGGGTAGCTCTATCATCCATCAGGCTCGCATCTTTCTTCTCCGAACCCTAACCAACCCCCGAGGACGTTTTAGCAAAGACGTCATAGAAATTATGTTCATATACGCTTGGCAATTTCAAGTCTTGTGATATTGGTATTTCTGCATTGTCGGTTCGATGTGATTTTTTCCTTATTGTTCCGTAACCGGACTTGTGGAAAGAGGAATTTAAATAGACGAAAAAAAAAAAAAAAAAAAATGAAAACAAAAACAATAACAAAAAGAAAAACCTCAGAAAATTTTTTTAAATCTTGTAAAAGACAGAAACATTTTAAACTGCTCCATTAAAAGTGTTCCGCCCTGTCGCCTGGGACGTTAGAATACACCGACTGCACCACTACAGTATCACGAGGTGGAAATATACACAGAAGAATGGTGTGTTTAATACATTTAGTAAGCACCAGCATCCGGTGCCAAACGGATATATACAAACACAGAACAAATAAGTACAAAGAAAAATTACACTAAATAGAGGAGGGTCAGTTTGAATATTATTAAATCTTGTGATATTGGTATTTCTACATTGTCGGTTCAATGTGATTTTTTCCTTAGTGTTCCGTAACCGGATTTGTGGAAAGGGGAAGTTAAATAGACGAAAAACAAAAACAAAAAGGTGAAAACAAAAACAATAACAAAAAGAAAAACATCAGAGACAAAAAAATATCTTGTAAAAGACAGAAACATTTTTAACTGCTCCATTAAAAGTGTTCCGCCTGTCGGCTGGGACGTTAGAATAGATCGACTGCACCTCTGCAGAGGGGTAAGTGCTGTATCACGAGGTGGAAAGATACACAGAAGAATGGCGTGTTTAATACATTTATTAAGCACCAGCATCTGGTACCAAACGGATACATACAAAAACAGAACAAATAAGTACAAAGAAATAAGAAGAGAATAATTACACTAAATAGAGGAGGGTCAGTTTGAATATTATTAAATCTTGTTATATTGTTATTTCTGCATTGTCGTTTTGATGTGATTTTTTTCCTTATTGTTCCGTAACCGAACTTGGGCAAAATTGAATTTAAATAGACGAAAAACAAAAAAACAAAAGTGAAAACAAAAACAATAACAAAAAGAAAAACATCTGAGACAAAAAAATATCTTGTAAAAGACAGAAACATTTTAAGCTGCTCCATTAAAAGTGTTCCACCCTGTCGGCTGGAACGTTAGAATACACCGACTGCATCTCTGCAGAGCGCTAAGTGTGGAAATATACACAGAATAATGGTGTGTTTAATACATTTATTAAGCACCAGCATCCGGTGCTAAACGGATACATACAAATACGCTAAATAGAGGAGAGTCAGTTCGGTATAGCCAACGGAGCAAAGTCAGTCTAAATATTATTTAGTTCGTTAATCCACTTTAATCGTAGGCTATTATGGCTGGTAGAGTGCTGAAGGGATGTTAGCTACTCTACAAGAGTAAACTCCCAAATGGGCCCACCTGTTGACCGTGGGTGGTGACGCGTTATGCGTACGGATGGCTGAGAAGTCCATGACACGCAACACTCCACTTTGGCCCTTACTTAGGCTAGACGGGCGGAAGGAGAGGCCCCCTCCGATCAATCGGCTGGACACGTCAAGCAGTAGCACATTAAACTCTATCTGATGGCGAGGTTCCAGTTCTGGATGTCTGGGGAATGTGGTTAAACCCTCCCTCACCATTGCACCCTGACCCGGAGTGGTAGTACATGTTAGGGTCCCATCAATAGGCTAAATAGAAAAATGTGAGTATCCATTAAGAATGAAATTATTTAAAAACTTTATCGGCATTAAATGACCCACTGAGGTTGATATGCCGTAAAACAAAACAAACAAGCAATTAAACTACAGTAGTGGTACTATTTAAACCAGAGCCTGTGGATGAGTCAGGTTCAGACCTTTCCCAATAGTATTAGTCCAAAATTGCGTGGGATAGCGCGACTGGAGTTCGGACTCGTTTACGACGATGTCGTATGTAAGCATCTAGTTCACATGAATGATTGCCGAATACCTAAACAACTATTTTACGGGGAAATCTCAACTGGCAAACGTCGTCAGTGCAAACCCAAATTGACGTTTAAGGACTGCCTCAAGGACACTCTGAAGAACACTGCTATTGATGTGGAGAACTGGGAGAAGCTAGCTTGTAATAGACCTAACTGAAGAGCCACCATCTACCTGTCTGTGGAAGAATTTAAATCCATCCGAATTAAACACCAAAAAATGAAGCGGGCTATTTGAAAGGGTAATTTTCAGCCCAGCAACATTCAAAGTGATAAAGTTCCAAAATGTAGTTTATGTGAGCTGGCCTGGTGAGTCATTTGAGAAAACACAAGGATAGAGTGTCAAATGCTACTGGCACCCAACTATAATGATAAAAAAATAAAACAGGAAATGGTCTCACTCGAACACGAATTGTCAGCCATTATCATATACACTGAAAATTTCATTAAATTCGGTTGATTCCCTGATTTTTGGTATATTTTTCTTTCTTTCGTAAATGGTAAAATTTAGGTCCGGTAAGTTCAATTTAACCATATTTAATACTATTGTACTTTTTTACTAATATAGAATTATTGAAATCCAAAATTCTTAATTAACTCCATCCATTGTCGAGATCACTGTAAAAATCTTTAACATAATGAAGCAATCTATATTTTAATACGTGTGTTCTTCAATTGTAGGACAGTTATCTTCTTGCAACACCCTCTGGTTAAAATCATCGAAGATAAAATCCAAAAATGTAAATCCTGATTATCTGGTGAGTTCTTTCTTTTTGGTTAATGGTAGACCAACCTTCGTGGTTACTCAATGTCAAATAGAGTAGAAGAACAGTAGTGGTACTAATTAACATCTCCTAAATGTATTAGTCAGAAAGAGACGTAATAGCACGACTGGGGTTCGAACTCGCTTACGATGATGTCGGAGTCCAGTACGGTAGCCACGACATCACGGAGATTTACCCCCTCAAATTGTTCTTGAATCACCAATTAATTCTCCACAGTAAGATTTATAATCTAATCATTTATGCTTAATTATATTATTAGAAGGCGGGTTAGCTCAGTTGGTAGAGCGTTCGGCTAGAAACCAAAAGGTTCCTAGTTCGATACCGGCCCTCGCCAGCTCAGCGTATGAGTAGCACAGGGATCTGTGCGGTAAGGTAAGGAGCTGATGGTAGGTGTGGCGCTCCACCTCAGACGCAAAAAAACAATCTCCTTGGACTAGCGCTAGCGAAAAGGGGATAGACTCCATCGCTGATTAGGCCGCCCCGACGACTTTACTTTTATATTATTAGTTGTAGCAAGAATATGCGTAAGTATTTAGATTTTAATATAATGAAATATGTTAAATTAGAAACACTAACGAAATTAAATAAGAATGCATATAAAAAGATTACATTTATTCTAATTATATTTTAATTGGTTTCTATAGAAAATCATTCACAGGATTGATTTTACTACATTGGAGAATAAAAGAATAATATTAGAGATCAATAACACCAAGTAATAACTTATTAAAACCCGGTTATGTTAAAACCACTATGCAAATTAACCACAGCATATATTATGTAAATCCTTATTTCTTATTGATATATAAGACACATTGCAGTTTTTAAATGTACTAATAACATGGATTATCAGATTTTTTAAATGTACTAATAACATGGATTATCAGATTTTTTAAATGTACGAATAACATAGATTCTTGTACGAATAACATGATTATCAGATTTTTTTAAATGTACTAATAACATGGATTATCAAATTTTTTAAATGTACTTAATAACATGGATCTCTAATAACATGGATTATCAAATTTTTTAAATGACTAATAACATGGATCATCAGATTTTTTAAATGTAAGAATAACATGGATTATCAGATTTTTTTAAATGTAAATAACATGGATTATCAGATTTTTAAATGTACTAATAACATGGTTATCAGATTTTTTAAATGTACCATGGATTATCAAATTTTTAAATGTACTAATTGGATTATCAGATTCATGGATTATCAGATTTTTTTAAATGTACTAATAAACATGGATTATCAGATTTTTATAGAGACGTTTTAATTTTTAACTCCCACCCCTTCAGGCAATATCTTTCAAAAATTAATTTGATGCAAATCTTACTCAGATTTTCATAGAGACGTCATTATGTTGCATACCCTACTTCTTACTTCTTCTATTCTTCTTCTGTTCTTCCTGATATCTTACGTCTTCTTGTAGGTCTCTTCTAACATCTCTTCTTCGTCTGGACTTCTCTTGGTGACTTCGTCTTGGTCGGTCACACTTAACTCATTTCTTCTATATCAGTCTTGTTATCAAGATACCCATTAATCACAAGACTGTGTTATTTTTCTTAAGCTTTTATTTCCTTAACTAAACATTTCATGTAACTAAGTATCTGACTAACATAGCGCGCGTATGCAGAGTGAGTTACAGTTAAGGCAGAACATCTTCACTGCCTGACGTCCAACTGAAAACTGAGGACCCAACCAGGTCCCACGTGACTTCACGTATTTCGCGGGCTTTCTGTACTATTCCATGGAAAGTCCCGCCCGTGATATGAAAAGGGCCATCCCTCTAGAAATACAGGTGATTGACAATAATCTTATGCAACCGCATAGATTATGTAACAATTAATAAATAAAATTTATTCTTTGTATTAATGATTTGACTATAAATTAAATACTTACTCATAAATGCAATTCCTGCGGGTATTGTGAGGTAGTTTTGGTTACAGACAGACACCGAATCTCTGTTATAAAAAAAATATCAAAAGGACGTTCCGTTCAAGGTGACATTTGGTTGGTTGGTTGGTTGGTGGGTTCGATTTTACGACACGCCAACCCTTTGCTTAATAAATGTCGAAGACGTTTTGCCGGGTATTCAATTTTTGCAAACTCATTTTTATATAATGCCTTTTTTATATTTATCTAAGCAATAGATGGGACACTAACAGGTACTACCACACCGAGTCAGAGTGCACCTGTTAGTAATGGCGATGGAAGAGTACTCCACACTCCCCAGAGCTCCACACTATGAACTAGATGCAGTTTAACGTCACATCAAGGACACAAAGACCCTCAGCCCCGCCCTCTAGCTAGTATATGATAAATAGGGTTGGATATTTGCCATAAGGGCAATAGGGTTGGAGCAATCATATAGGTTTTAAGTCTTGATGCAACCAGCCAACTAATCAGAAGGGGGCTCACCGATCGTCGAGTCTAAGTAAGGGCTAAAGTGGAGTGTTGCATGTCATGGACTGCCCAGCCATTCGGATTCTATCCTTAAGCATTACATGTTGCCACCCACGGCCAACAGGTCGCCCTATTAGAGTGGGGTGTTAGCCCTCTGCAGATTGCAGTCAGCGTATTCTACAAGCCAGGCGGATAGGGCGGTCTTGCCCCTCTGCAGAGGTGCAGTCGGCGTATTCTACAGCCCAGCCAACAGGGCGGTCTTACTTCTCTACAGAGGTGCAGTCGGCGTATTCTACAGCTCCAGCCAACAGGACGGTCTTACTCCTCTACAGAGGTACAGTTGGTGTATTCTACAGCCCTAGCCGTCAGGGTAGACACCCACGGCCAACAGGTTACCCTATTAGAGTGGGGTGTTAGCCCTCTGTAGATTGCAGTCAGCGTATTCTACAAGCCAAGGGGTAGGGCGATCTTGCCCCTCTACAGGGGTGCAGTCGCTGTATTCTACAGACCCACCAACAGGACAGTCTTAACCCTCTGCAGGAGTGCACTCGCCGTATACTACAGCCCCAGCTGACAGGGCGGGCGGCTTTTAAGTGAGTATCAAATAATAATTGCTTTTTAACTGTATACACTGTTGCTATGAAGATGAAAGATTGTGTGAAATTACGTTTTAAAGATTTTATTCATTTGAGGTGACAAAGTGCGTGTAGGGAACAAAGGTTTTAAAAAAGGCTTTATTAGGAAAAAGCTGAAGAAAAGAAAAGAAATACAGGGCATAAGCAGGTGACCTTGCTGGTTTGCTTTATTTCATTTGAATTGATTGAGATGAATGCAATTGTATTTTTTACAATTTAAATAATTTTTTGTGATTTTTCTTTCAGTCGAAAATTTCCCAGGTTTTTGAATTGAATGGTAAAAAAAGAAAGAATGAAAGAAAGAAATCGAAGAGGTACTGAATAGATAAAAGAAAGAAAGAAAGAAGGCAAGAAAGAAAGAAAAAAAAGAAGGAAAGAAAGAAGGAAATCGGAGAGGTAATGAATAGATTAAAGAACGAAAGAAGACAAGAAAGAAAGAAAGAAAGAATGAAAGAAAGAAAGAAGAAAGAAGAGAAAGAAGGCAAGAAAGAAAGAAAGAAAGAAGAAAGAAGGGAAAGAAGGAAAGAAGGAGAGAAAGAAGGCAAGAAAGAAAGAAAGAAAGAAGGCAAGAAAGAAGGCAAGAAAGAAAGATAGAACGAAAGAAAGAAGAAGGCAAAGAAGAAATAGAAGAAGCAACGAATAGAAGAAAGAGAAACAGAAAGAAAGAAAGAATGAAAGAAGGAAGAAATAAAAAAAGGGAAAAGAAATATAGAAACAATAAATCAAAACGAGGAGGAAAGAAAGAAGCATTGAATCAATTAATTGATTAAAAAAGAAATAAATAAAAAAGAAGCAATTAATGAAAGAAAGAAAGAAAAAGAAAGAAAGAAGCAATTAAGTGAAGAAAGAAAGAAAGAAAGAAAGAAGCAACAAATTGAAGAAAGAAAGAAAAAGAAAGAAAGAAGCAATGAATTGAAGAAAGAAAAATAAACAAAGAAGCTATATATGGAAGAAAGAAAGAAAGAAGTAATTGAAGAAAAAACGAAGGAAAGAAAGAGAGAAGCAATAAATTGAAGAAAGAAAAAAGAAAGAAAGAGAGAAGCAATAAATTGAAGAAAGAAAAAAAGAAAGAAAGAAGCAATAAATTGAAGAAAGAAAAATAAATAAAGAAGCAATAAACTGAAGAAAAAACGAAAGAAAGAAAGAGTGAAGCAATAAATTGAAGAAAGAAAAAAAAAAGAACGAAAGAAGCAATAAATTGACGAAAGAAAAAGAAAGAAAGAAGAAGCAATGGATTGAAGAAAAACGAAAGAAAGAAAGAAAGAAGCAATAAATCGAAGAAAAAATAAAAGAAAGAAAGAAAGAAAGAAAGGGAGAAGCAATAAATTGAAGAAAGAAAAAAGAAAGAAGCACTTATTAAAGAAAAAACCGAAAGAAAGAAAGAAAGAAAGAAAGAAAGAAATGTAACAAATAAAGTATAGCATTCTTTCCTGTTTTCTTTCTTTCTTTTTCTCTTTCTTTCTTCCAGAGAATGAAAAAAAGAAGAATAAAGAATAAAAATAATACAAAATAAATAAATAAATGTCTATGAAGAAAAAATCTAAATGCAAAAATGAATAGAAATACAGAAAAAAAAATCCCTTTAACAAAGTCACAATGAAAAAAGTTTAATTTAAAAAAAAATAAAATAAATAAAAGTAAAAACATTATAAAAAAAGTCAAAATAAATACGAAGAAAGAGATTTGACAGTTAAAAAAAAAGTTGACAGGGGTTGGGGGTGAAGGTCACGTGTTCGGTTAAAAGTCGGGTCGAAAAGCAGGTGTTAAACGGGTGTTCACTTGGGGGTGTCGATTAGAATACAAACCCGGGTAGCAATAATTCGCTATAAGCAGTTACGCGTCGGCGAGTTCTGGGTAGTGAGTTTTAGTGAGGTTGGTGACTAAGTCAGGTCGAACGGAGAGAGGCGACGCTGGTGATAAAGCCGAGGAGCTGGCAGGAGGAGGAGGAGTTGAAAGGAGAGGGGAACCAACTGCATTCTCTAACTAATAAATCCCAACTCTCACCCCTCCCACAAAAAAACAACATAAAACAAGCACCTGTCGTTTGAGGTTGTTTTGATTGTTTTGTTTTTTTCTTTGGGTTTTTGTTTTTAAATTACTGTTAGACATTGTTTCAAATAAGAAAAAAGGTGTGTTTTTTAATATTGCGTGATCCCCCAAAAAAACAGACTTTTTTTTAAAAAGTCAGGCCTGTTTTTTTTAGGGGCACCCTGTGTGTATATATATATATATATATCTTATTCTAATGGAGATGGAGATTGTGTGTTTGTCTGTCTGAAGCCGAAACTAAATCGCTACTCAAGTCACAATTCCCTTAGTTATTGACGTCACATTCACCATGAATTTATTTTATTTAAACCTCAGTTATTGATAAAATTGTTATACTTATTAATACTTTTGACTTTATCTACATTCTAATAACATGCAATTGTATTTATATATGCAACAAAATAGCGGGTTTACAGTGTGAACAGGAAAGCTAATTTGCATATTGATATTAAAAGTTTAATTTTATTAAATATGCGCTTGGTATTATTGATTTCTAATTGTTTGTTTTTTTCTTAATGAATATGAGCAAAAACTCGGGGATAAATCTTAAAAGAAATCCTTTAATATAAAGAAATAACAGTAATTTTATTCTTTACTTCCTAATTTAACTAAATAGTTAAATTAGGAAAATTCAGCAATAAAACGAGGGAGTGATGGAAAATGATGGAAGACTTAGTTTCAAAGTTGTTCTATTCTTCGATTATACCCCCTCTGTTTCAAATCATTTTATTTAGATTTTTATTTAGTTTCAAAAGTATTTCAAATTTAACATATTTCATTACATTAAAATTCAAATACTTGCACCCGGAGGGTGCATATATTTGCTAGTCTTATTCTAATGGAGATTGTGGGTTTGTCTGTCTGTAACCGAAACTATATTACTATACAAGTCACAATTCCATTAGTTATTTACATCATATTTTCCATGATTTTATTTTTATTTAGACCTCAATTATTAATAAAATTGTTTTACATTATTTACACTGTTGACCATATCTACATGATATTTACCGCGTACCCCACTTGTACGGGTCAGGCACATGCATGGAGTGCAGGTGAAAAATTGCGTCGATCATTCCCCCTCATAATAAACCCAGCCCTGCCTTTAAATCGAGGGGGCAGGTGTTGCCTGGGGATGCCCCCTGGGATCGACGCCGTTAATTATAGCACTCCCACCCGTTGGGTACTAATAACATGCAATTGTATTTATATATACAACAAAATAGCGGTTTACTGTATGAATGGGAAGGCTAATTTGCATATTGATCTTAAAAATTGATTTTGATAAATATATGCTTAGTATTATTGATTTCTAATTGTTTGGTTTTATCTTATTGAATATGAGCAAAAATCTCTTCAATAAATCTTAAAAGAAATCCCTTAACAAGAAGAAATAACTGTAATATTATTCTTTACTTCCTATTTTAACTAAACAGTTTAATTAGGAACATTTACCAATGAAAGACGGGAGTAACGGAAAATGATGGAAGAGTTAGTTTCAAAGTTGTTCTATTTTTCAATCATACACCCTTTGTTCAAAATCTTTTTATCTACATTCTTATTCAGTTTCATTAGCCTTTCTAATTTAATATCATAATTTTATTATAAAATTTAACTAAAATACTTGCACCCGGAGGGTGCATATATTTGCTAGTATATATAGTGTTATTTGGGAGTCTCCGTATGCTTCTAGTATATATATATATATATATATATATATATATATATATATATGTATGAAGAAAAGTAGACAAACACGGGATGTTATGGAAACTGGATGTTTATTGTCGATGATGCAACGTTTCGGTCATTTAGACCTTCTTCAGGACTTGAATATAGTTCTTGCTTCAATGATGGACATTTTCGAAATGGTGAAAACAGTAGGTTGTGAGTAGGGGCAGGGGTGGTTGGGGGTGGGTAGTGGATTTTCTTCTCTCTAGATATATATGTATGTGCGTGTGTATGTATGTGTTTGTGTGTGTGTGTGAGTGTAATATTATGAAAAAATTGAAAAACACAAGTTCATAAACGAGTTATGTTTATTTCGCCTACGCAGTGTTTCTATCTGTTTCAATAGATCTTCATCAGGGCTTTCCTTAGGTTGAGGGAAAAATAAATGTATCACAGAAAATAAGGAATCTGCGAGACTGTTTTGTTTTATGGACGGTCGATCTATTTAAAATTGTTGATGAAAATGCGAGCGTTCTTGGATTTTTTAAAAAATTTCATAATATGAAATTTTTTTTCATAATATTACATACTATTAGGTTCACTTCCACTTTTTCCTCATATATATATATATATATATATATATATAGGGTGACCAAAAAAAACAGACTTGACTTTCAAAAAAGTCTGATTTTAGGGGTCACCCTGTATAAGAAATCTACAACAAATGCAGTTTCTGTTACATAATTTGTGGGTAGCCTACAAATTATGGTAAATGAAAAGTTACCATTAACCGTTGCAAAAGTTATTGACAGCAGACCTATCCACTGATTTCTAATTTGCTCAAGGCAAGGCATGAGAAGCGGGCTAAAAGTTAGTTAGATATTGGCGGTTAGCTGGAGGGACTAGACGCAAGGCTCATCTGTTCCCAAATATGCCATCTTCCCAACACGCGGTTAAAATTATTTTGGGCTTCAGTTTTAACAAATACTTCTTTGAAAACAAAACAAAGTCTTGCTTCTTTATTAAAAACAAAAAAATGAGCACGGGCAAGTTAAATTATTATTTAAGCCTTTTCTAACTATTATTCCTAGAAAAAAACTTGGAAATTGATATTTCAAACATTTCAACAACTCTTTTTCCACTAGCTCCTAAATTCGAATCCTGCTTTCATAACCGCCTCTCTCTCTCTCTCTCTCTCTCTCTCTCTCTCTCTCTCTCTCTCTCTCTCTCTCTCTCTCTCTCTCTCTCCTCTCAATCTCAATCTCTCCCCCTCTCAATCCCCTCTCTATCTCTCTCTATCTTTCTCTCTATCTCTCTATCTCTCTCCCTCAATCCCTCTATCTCTCTCTCTATATATATATATATATACCTATCTCTCTATCTCTCAATCTCTATCTCTCAATCTCTCTCCCTCTCAATCCCCTCTCTATCTATCTATCTATCTATCTATCTATCTATCTCTATCGCTATCTCTCTATCTCTCAATCTCTCTCCCTCTCAATCCCCTCTATCTCTCTATCTCAATCTCATCTAATCTCTCCCCTCTCTCTCTCTCTATCTATCTATCTATCTATCTATCTCACAATAGGATTACGTAGACATAGTCAAGGGCGATGTGATGTCAGTTTCTTGCCTATGTGATCTGAATAACAGAAAAGCCTTATCGACGAGAGGAAGAAATGACCAGTCGACAAAAAAGAACTACTTAAAACCTCTGATCTCTGGACTACAGGTTCAATCCTGGTCAAGGGCAGCAGTAACATAGAATAATCATTAACACAGCTTAACACCTCTACCCCAGCTATGGTTAGCGGAATGAGAACAGGATATCCCGTGGATTGAACAAAGGGTTAGGTTCAAAGTTCCATGATGGCTCCCGATTACGACAAGAAAGTTCCCGAGTCCGAAAAGAAGATTCCCGAGTATCTAAAGGTTCCCGGATCCGACAAGAAACATCTGAAGAAGGCCGGCGGGCATATCGGCCGAAACGTTGTACTGAAGATGAGGACAATAGTCCAAATAACGCAGATAATACTAATTCTCTCTCTCTCTCTCTCTCTCTCTCTCTCTCTCTCTCTCTCTCTCTTGCCATTTATATACCCGATACAAAAGGGTATATAACATTTCTGTCTGTCTATGTATTACTAGCTTATTCCATTGATCTGATATGGAAGCCCGTGGTGTAATGGTTAAAGTCATGGGTAATGGACTCGTCGCCCCGAGTTTAAATCCTGGATATGGTAATTGCATTTCCCTTAGCGCTAATACCCTTGGGAAAGGTATGAATCCTACTGTCCCTCCAGCTATGGATAAATAGTAGGGCAAACTGGGCTCTTTAACCTTCGTTAGGCAACCAGTCTAGAAGAAGGAAAACTCTGAATTCAAACCTGTTGAACTCCGCTTAAGAAATTGACCGTGTGGAGGGGTTGGTAAAATATATACACCAGTGATCGGATCAGACTAAACTGTTAAGCCAAAATTCAGGAACAGGTTTGACTAACTTGATTTCAATGAAAAAAGAACGATTTGGACGGTCTCCTCTTTAAGCAGAGGGTGTTACAAGAGGATAATGGTCGTACTTTTTAGGAACACGAGTATTAATATTATCTGCGTTATTCGGACTATTGTCCCCATCTTCATTGTTACTTGTACAACGTTTCGGCCGATATGCCCTCCGCCTTCTTCAGGTATTTCTTGTCGGACTCGGGAACCTTCCATTTGGACACATGGCCGAGTAGATAATGTAGTTAGGTTAAGACAGTTCTAAGTGACAGTTATCTCTGGAACCCGAGTTCAATCCTGAGTGAAAGCAGTTAGAAAAATAATTGATTAACACCACTCCTGCCCCAGCTATGGTTAGTGGAATGAGAACAGGATTCCCCCGTGGACTAAATAAAGGGTTAGGTTCAAAGTTCTGTGATGGCTCCCGAATACGACAAGAAAGTTCCCGAGTTCGAAAAGAAGGTTCCCGAGTCCGAGAAGGTTCCCGAGTCCGACAAGAAATACCTGAAGAAGGCTGGAGGGCATATCGGCCGAAACGTTGTACAAATAACAATGAAGATGAGGACAATAGTCCGAATGATGAAGATAATACTAATCTTCAAGCCTCATCTCAAACATTCAGAGAAACGGGTATTAATATATAGATAAGCAATATATATATATATATATATATATATATATATATATATATATAATATATATAATATAAGCAACAAAGAAATAAAATTAAGTCAAAAATTAATAATGGTAATGCTTCATCGAAAAATTAAAAAAAAAATTAGACCCCTTAAGATTATTGAGGATTCGATCTCTTCATCAATCCCTTGATTAGTCAATATGATCCTTTTGAGAGAAAAAAACAAATTGGGATCTAATCTATTTGTCGTCTGCTTTTGCTTCGCTCAATTTCTCTCTAAAAACAATTTCGTTTGATTGTTTTCAATTTCACTTCTTAAAGGGACGTCTTGAAAAACCTATTACGTTTTCGAACCGTGCAAAAACGCAGCGCAAAATGGAGGACAAAAAAACGAATGATTTAAATTATTTTTCTCTAAAGCAATTATTTCAACGAAAAAATCGTTTTAATACAATTGGAAACGCTTGTCTTTTTTTTCAGATGGAAGATTCTAATTTTGTCAATATTTAAAATTAGACAAACAATAAAAAAAAAGAGAGAGGTTTAATGTATTTGAGATAATAATTATCTAAATTAGAGTTTTTTTTTAAATATTTTATTTTTCAGTTTTTATTATTATTATTATTATTATTATTATTATTATTATTGTTGTTGTTGTTGTGTTGAATTGTTGGTCTTTCTTTGTTGTCTATTCCTATTAAACTGTTACTTACTTGTTTGTATTTATATTTAATCCAATATGGCGGATTTGTAGCTTAACTTTCATTGGCTTGTTTGTTTTTATTTCTTTTACTGAAAAAAGAAAATTCTGTGTTCTTTCTTGATTCCGTTTCTTTTCTTCTCTCCTTTTTTCTTCTTTATTTATTTCCTTTTACTCTTAATTCTTTTTCTTTTTCTTTTCTTTTTTTCTTCTTTTTTCTACCTTTCTTTTTTCTTTTCTTTTTTTTTTTTTTTCTTTCATTTTCTTTTCTTGGTCTTACGATCTCCTTTGTTATTTTTTTTCTCCTTCGTCGATCTCTTTCGGTTTTTTTTTCGTTTCTTTCTTTCTTTCTTTCTTTCTTTTTCTTATTTTCATCGTCTCCTTGGATTTTTTCTTTCTTTTTCCTTTACATCTTTCTTCTGATTTTATAACTATCTCCTTTGTTCTTTCTTTCTTTCTTTCTTTTTCTTTCCTTCTTTCTTTCTCCTTTATTTATCGCTTTCATTTCTTTTTTCTTTTTTCTACCCTTTCTTTTTTTTTTTTTCTTTCTTTTTCTTTTCTTGGTCTTACGATCTCCTTTGTTATTTCTGTCTTTCTTTTTTTTCGCCTTCGTCGATCTCTTGGGTTTTTTTTTCGTTTCGTTTCGTTTCGTTTCGTTTCTTTCTTTCTTTCTTTCTTTCCGTCTTTCTTTTTCTTTTCTTTGTCGCCTTTGTTTTTCTTTCTTTTTCCTTTACATCTTTCTTTTGATTTTATAACTATCTCCTTTGTTATTTTTTCTTTCTTTCTCCTTTGTTTATCTCTTTCATTTCGTTTTTCTTTCTTTTTTCTCCTTTGTTATTTTCCTTTCTTTCTTTCTTTCTTTCAAAGGAGTTTTGGCCAACGAGAAGAATGTCTATTTGGTTTTAATTCTGAATTTCCCTTCTTCTACACCGGTTGCCATGCCAAGGTTAAAGAGCCCCTTTACCACAACTATTTGCCTGTAGTTAGATGGAGAATAGTTGGATTTGTACCTTTCCCAAGCGTAGCGTCGTGGCTAATGTGCTGGACTGCGACACCGAATGTTGTATAGCCGCTTGAATACCGGCTAGTGGACTACAATAAACAACAGATACGTATATACAAAAATAGGACCCGTCTTTATTTTCTTCGGTGAGTGAGTGATGAGGGCGGCGAGTGTTCACAATGAAAATGCCGGTGGCTGGCAAAGACGGTAACGAGTGTTCACAGTGGAAATGCTCTAGGGTTGACGGGAGACGCGAGGTGATGCTATCGGCTGTTCGCTGGGGTCTCTGACTGTCGGCTCGAATCCTCTGGCCTTTATATTGACAACACGCCTACGCATCTTTATCTTTTGATCTGGTTTTTACATCCGCTAATATGCCTACGCATTTTTATCTTTTGATCTGATAACGGACATTTTTTATATATTTCTTCATCTTTTCCCTGCTTCCTTGACCGGAAAACCTCTCTTCCGCTTTCCCTTTCATTTTTTAAATATATATTTTTATATTTCTCTTTGTCTTTTTGCCGGAAGCTTCCTCTTCCGGTGACGATAATACAACACTAAGTAAACGAGTTCGAAATATAGTCACGCCATTACGTTCACTTTCGGACTAATATCATTTGGAAAGGTATAAACCCGGCTATGGGTTAAATAGAACGACTACTGTTCTTCAAGGATGGGTTTGGTATGAAATAACCCAAGAAGGTTGAAAAACAAACCAATTCGATGATGGTTACCACAAATAGAATGTGACACAAGATTGCAAGAATGGGGCATCCAGTGAGGGTCGAACTCCCTATTTAGTAGTAATGGATCTGCGCACTAACTTGCTAACCATTACACCACAATGGGATGTCCTTTTTCATAATCTGTTCGCCACCAATAGTATGTGAGACAAGATCGCAAGAATGGGGTATCCAGTGAGGATTGAACTCGCCATTCAGAAGTATTAGAATTAAATGTAGTTTTCCGCTTCAGTAGCTGAAACTGCTTCTTATAATACGTTAGGAGACCCCAGAGAAACCTGCAAACGCAGGTGAATATATATGTAATAAAATCAACAAATAGGTACATTACAAAATACAGACTTTATTGTCTGAGCACATGTAACATAAGATACAGATACAACAGTTAGGACGAACGTTCTGACGAAGGAAGAAAGAGTTCTTGTAGGGTTAATCTTTAGGCTACTAAAAGAGAGTAGAAGAGTCACTTACTGTATAGTTGGGGGGCAAGACCCCCAAGCCTTAATGGACAGAGACACAACTTGTCTAGTGCGTCTTTGAGGATGCCAGAAGCAAAGAATCAGAGAGCTTTCCCGGGCTGAGTTAAAATAGCCTGGTAGTAATGTCACCTAGTGGTAAACCTGGCGGCAAGGAAGATGACCGTTTTCCTCTCAACTCCATCTCACCAAGACAATCACTACATATGTAATGGGTTTGCGAGACTGCTAACCATTATACCACTATGGAACGACTCAAGGTCGCGAGTATGGAGCATCCAGCGAGAATCATACTCGCTATTCAGTAATAATGGATCTGCTATAAGACTACGATGGGACGCCCTCTATATGTCTTCGAGTAACTCAGAATCATTATCCTTAGTAATTTGAAATATAATGAACAGCACATGATTTCTAATTCATGCAACATATATATATATTAAGAAATTTGAAAAAACAAGTGTTCCAAAAATAAGATAAATTTATTTATCGACGCTTAAACGTTTCGGTTTCTTTAAACCTTCATCAGTATGTATTAAGTGGTGAAGAAATTGATGCATGTTTTATAGATGACAGGAGATAAAAAATCTTTATATATTTTTTTTCGTTGTGTAACTGTATTTGTTCAGCATTATATTTTTGAAAGACGAGTCGCGATCCGCACACGCGAAGATGTCATGTCACGTGACGTAGCTCGAAGAAATGCATTCAACAAAAGACAAGAAAAAAGTATTAATGGACTGATTTTATGACTCGTCTTTCAAAAATATAACGCTGAACAAATACAGTAACACAAGAAAAAATTTTTTTTAAATATTTTTTTATCTCTTGTCATCTATAAAACATCTATCAAATTTTTCAACAATTATCCTGATGAAGGTTTAAAGAAACCGAAACATTTAAGCGTCGATAAATAAATTTATCTTATTTTTGGAACACTTGTTTTTTCAAATTTTTTAATATTGTCGGATTTATTTCCATATTTACTTCCATATATATATATATATATATATATATATATATATATATATATATATGAAGAAAGGAGGATTGGAGTAAAATCCGACAGTATGAGGTGAGGTAAAAGGAAAAGTGAACAAAAATAATGACTCAAACAAGTCCAAGTAGGAGAGAAATATTTCATCCTTCTGAAGGCCGAAATATTTCTCTCCTACTTGGACTTGTTTAAGTCATTATTTTTGTTCACTTTTCCTTTTACCTCACCTCATATATATATATATATATATATATATATATATATATATATATATATAAAACAAAAAAAAACAAAATAAAGTGTAACTTATATACTGTGGAGGTGTGTGGTGTAATGATAAGCGTCGTAGGTAATGGAATTGTCGACTCGAGTTCAATTCCTGGACAAAACTGAATTTCACATAGCGCTAATACCCTTGTGAAAGGTGTGCATCCACCTGCTCTCCCAGCTATGGGTAAATAGCAGGACAGACTAGGAGAAGGAAAACTCTGAGTTCAAACCTATCAAACTCCGCCTAAGAATTATGTCACATCCTGCTCATGCGGAAGGGTTGGTAAATATGTAGTTTTATATATTCGTGTTGTACCGAAAGTAATGCCTGATTCGTCATTATTTCTCCGTAAACAACACGGGGTATAGATAACCAGATAAAGAGTGATGCTGTTTGTGTAACGGTTATTGTTGTAACGTTAATCTCATAGTTTTAAGGCGTTCTGTAAGAGTTTTTAAGGTTCTATTTACTTTCGAAAAACATGGTCAAAATTGTTCATTTTAAAGTATATGAATTTAACCAAAGTTAGAACCAAGTTAACCAAACTTTTCAAAGTTGCAAACTATCAGACATTATTAGAAATCTAAAAATTGCTAAAAATCCCAAATTTAATGTTATTTTATTAATTTTCAATATTGCTACACACGTTTTTTTTTTTTTTTTTTTTAATAGCGCGCTTGCATGTAAAAAAAAAAAAAGGAAAAAAAAAAAAGAAAAACATTCAAAGCCGATTTCTAAAATTTTCTTTTTAAATTTTAAAGTATATGAATTTAAGCAAAATTTTCAAAGTTAACCAAAATCTTCAAAGTTGCAAACTATCAGGCCTTATTGGACCCGTTGAAGGCTTGCTAAAAATACCAAATTCAATGTTATTTTATTAATTTTCAATATTGCTACACACGTTTTGTTTTTTGTTTTTTAATAGCGCGCTAGCATGTAAAAAAAAAAAAAAAAAAAAAAAAAAAAAAAAAAAAAGCATTCAAAGCGAGATTTCTAAAATGTTCTCAAATGTTTCGACCGTACCAACTATCAGGTAAAGTGTACGGACATGGACTTTTGTTAGAAACAACAGTTAGAACGTTAATTTCATAGTTTTAAGGCTTTTTACAAGAGTTTTAAAGTTTGTTTGTTTTTACATGCGTCAAAACATAGTGAAAACAGGTCTATTTGGATATCTTTTTAAAGGATTTCAACGTTGATTTTAAAGTATATGAATTTAAGCAAAATATTCAAACTTAACCAAAATTTTCAAAATTGCAAACTATCAGGCATTATTGGACCCGTTTTGCTTATTTATGACACAAACCCTCTGACATTGAATTTTTAACTCTCACCTTCTCAGGCAATGTCTTTCAAAAATTAATTTTTACGACGCCCGGAGTGTGTTTTCTGTTACTAGTATATATAACACAGGCTTAAACAACAAAGTATCTGAGTTTTTTCGATAATATTGGGATATATTTCGGACTTAAGAAGGTATATTCTCTGCAGCCCTTACTCTAAATCCAACCCAACCAAACTTAAACCTAGGACAATGAACTCTTTGAACAACCATTCTTGTTTTATACATTGGTTGTGCCCTATTGTATATTTCTTTAGTAAATGTAGATTAAATACTTTTCATAGTAGCAAAAGGTTGTTGTTCCTTTCTTCAAAATATCAAATTCAATATTATTTTATTAATTTTCAATGTTGCTGCACAGTTTGTTTGTTGTTGTTTTTTTTTTTTTTTTTAATTTTTTTTTTTTTTATAGCAAAATGGACACGGCAACGATTGTCCATTTCTTACGACGTTAACCATTTCAAAACTATGCGAAAGTTGTGTGGTAGTATACTGAATACTGATACCAACAATTAAATTTTTTTTGCATCATTGTTTGAGGAAATAGCATCAAAGATCATCTACTAAAAATCTTCGTTTTCGCAAAATTTAGCCAATAAATTGGTTAGAAAATTTACCGTTTTCAATATTTAAATCAGAAATGTTATATAATTTTATTAAGATGAAACTAATTAAAAATTATAAACAGAATTCAAAGTGAAAATGTGCCACAATCCCCCATCACCAGCGACACCTCTGATATGTTGCTTTTTACCTCATTAATTAAACAGACGATCTTTAATACTATTTCCTGGTACAAGTAAAAGAACTAATTTTTGGTACCAGTATTCAGTATACTAACACACAACGTTCACATAGATGGGCAATTTGATTTTTTTAAAGTGAAAAATCGACCTACCTAATATACACATGCATTTTATGCTTTTCTCTTGGCTCTAATGGAGGCGACATGAAAGAAGAAAGAAACAACAAAAACAAAAAAAAAACAAAAGGAAATTTTTCTCAAGTATATTTATTTGTAATTAATTAGAAGTTGTTGTTTTTTAATTGGCCGCTCCTAAAATCACGAGCCCGGGACTAGATGCCCATATTTCAGGGAAACGAGCCGCGGAGAGCGGCTATTTAAAAACGAATAAAGAGAGCATTAAATTATCAAAAGGCGTTTCGTCAAATACACGAGACACAAAAAGAAAAAAGTTACTTGCCGCTGTAATTATGAATATATTAAAACAGAACGATTGCATTTCTTTTAGGAAATGATATATGACTAAACAAATATTTCACAAATAACATTAAAATTGTATTAATTATAAAACTAAGAGAGTTTACACACACTCTTCTCTCTCTCTCTCTCTCTCTCTCTCTCTCTCTCTCTCTCTCTCTCTCTCACACACACACACACACACACACACACACTCACTCACACACACACACACACACCACACATATATAGTATCCAATTGCCGCTTTAACTTATCCGTTGCAGTGGCATCAGAAAATATTCCAAAAGTGCTCAATATATTAAAACATGGAGTAATAATAATAATAATAATAATAATAATAATAATAATAATAATAATAAAGGAAAAGAGTTCAGAGTCTACCATCTCCAATCCAAATGATTTCATCAGGACCCTACCCTACGCTTAATACACACACACACACACCACACACACTAATATATATATATATATATATATATATATATATATATATATATATATATTATCTAATTGCCGATTTAACGTTTCCCTTGCAGTGGTATCAGTAAATACTCCAAAAGTGCTCAATATATTAAAAACATAGAGCAATACTACTACTAATAATAATAGTTAAGTTTCTACCATGGTTTCAATCCAAACAAGTTCATCAGGACCCTAACTAAGTCGATATAATTCTTTGGTTTAACTAAGATAAATTTCTTTCCGGATAATAACGGTCGAACGCTATGCAAGTTAATATTTTCGATGGGGTCGTCTTACCCCTCTGCAGAGGTGCAGTCGGTGTATTCTAAAGTCTCAGCCGACAGCGCTTGTACCCTGTGTAAGATATACTTAAACCGTTTTAACCAACGAAACCCTGGAATAATAAGTTGTTGGCAAAAGTTTATTTCCTGTTCGGACCAAATGGAAAGGACAACAATATCATCGATAACATAAAATTAGTTAAACCCTAAAACTTTTTTTCATAATTTTGGATTCAGCAGGCAACAATGCTTTTATAAACCAATTGTTAGGCGTAGGGAAGCTCTAGAACTCATTTTTACAGACATAAATGAATTACAAAATGTCGCCATTTTTGCGACACCCACCCCCCAAATTTGGAGAGCTAAAAATCTAGATAACTTCGCCAATTCTTGGACTTGTAAATTCAAAATTTGGGGATTGTCTAACTTTAACATGGTCCACACCTGTACAAAATTTTAGAAAATTTGAAGCGGGTGGGTGACATAGCCTGGATGATTTGACATGGAATTACCCAGATTGAAATAGATAGATAGATAGATAGATAGATGGGAACAGGTTGAAACTGATAGCTGTGAATAGGTTAAGATAGATATAAAGATAGATAGATAGGTGTGAACAAGTTAGAATAGATAGATAGATAGATAGATAGATAGATAGATAAATTTGAACAGGTTAAAACAGATAGTTGTGAATAGGTTAAGATAGATAGATATAAAGATAGATAGATCGGTGTGAACAAGTTAGAATAGATAGATAGATAGATGGAAAGATAGATAGATACATTTGAACAGGTTGAAACATATAGTTGTGAAGATAGATAGATAGATAGATAGATAGATAGATAGATAGATAGATAGATGATACAGGTTGAGATAGATAGATAGATATACAGATAGATAGATGTGAACAGGTTAAGATAGATTTACAGATAGATAGATGTGAACAGGTTAGAATAGATAGATAGATAAATGGGAACAGGTTGAAACAAATAGCTGTGGACAGGTAAATATAGATAGATATAAAGAGAGATAGATGTGAACAGAATGAAATAGATAGATAGATGTGAACAGGTTGAGATAGATAGATAGATAGATAGATAGATAAATGTGAACAGGTTGAAACAGATAGCTGTGAACAGGTTAAGATAGATAGATAGACAGATATAAAGATAGATAGATGTGAACAGGTTAGATAGATAGATAGATAGATAGATAGATAGATTGATAGATAAATGGGAACAGGTTGAAACAGATAGCTGTGAACAGGTTAAGATAGATAGATAGATAGATAGATAGATAGATGTGAACAGGTTGAAACATATAGTTGTGAACAGGTTAATATAGATAGATATAAAGAAAGATAGATAGGTGTGAACAAGTTAGAATAGATAGATAGATAGATAGATGTGAACTAGTATGCTTATATCGTTTGTGAAAAAAACCGATTTGGCCAATGCATGAAACCAACAAAACCCTGGAATAATAAGTTGGCAAAAGTTTATTTTCTGTTCGGACCAAATGGAACAGACAACAAAAGGTTTGTCTGCTGGTTTGATTGGTCACAATGTTTCTAATATTTTTTCTTTCCACTTCTTTTTTTGAAACCTGCTTGGAAACGGAGCCAATTCTGGCAAAGATGAACGAAATGTTCAAAAGATCGAATGTCTCTACCGGAACGTAATCGATTCATCTCCGACCGGCCATCGGCTTGGAATGGTCAGTGTTAAAGGAAGGAGCTGGTTTTGTTACTGAATTGCGGTCAAGATTTCATCTTTTTGCCCGCCAAAATTGAATGAGCGGCCATGTTTCGCCGGCGGTGGCGGCCGTACAAAGTCAATGGCCGCTGCACAGCCGCTGGACAGGAACGAGAGGGTGAGACGCGCGCGAAGGCCGGGGAAATCCGCTGATTGATGGCCTTTATGTTATTAAAGACGAGAAATCTAAAGGAAGCAATCGGTCGGGCCGCGGGAAAACGCTAGCCTGCCAGTATCCTGATCAAGAATGCGACGAGAGAAAGAAGACTTTAATGGCATATCACGTGTCTAACGTTCTGGACTGCGACATCATTGTAAGCGACTTCGAACTCCAGTCGGGCTATTATATTCACTTTCGGTCAAATACCCTTGGGAAAGGTATGAACCCCTCATCTCTCCAGCTATAGGTTAAATAGTACTGTTGGTATCCTTCCGTCTACGAGAAATTATGGAGTAGTGTCCAAATCTTTTTTGAACTATGTAGCCTGGGCGGGTTAATATAGAGGATGAGCTGTTGTCCAACCTACAAAGGCAATAGGATTGGGGCAATCATATAGGTGCTAGGTCTTGACGTGACCAGCCGATTGATCGGAGGGGGCCTCTCCGACCGCCCGTCTAGCCCAAGAAAGTGGAGTATTGCAAGTCATGGACTACTCAGCCACCTGGGTTCTATCCTTAAGTATCACAGATCACCACCCACGGCCAACAGGTGGCCCCATTGGGGGAGTTTTACCCGTCTGCAGAGGTGCAGTCGGTGCATTCTAACACCACAGCCGACAGGGAAATTTATTGCAGTAAACCATTCTATGAATTTAACTGACCCCTACAGGATGCCACATAAGGTCAATTTTTAAGTGGATTGGGGTTTTTTTTTGGGGGGGGGTCTTTATTTTATTTCATATCACGCGGCTAACGCGCTGGACTGCGACATCATAGTAAGCGAGTTCGAACTCCATTTGTGCTATTACATTCACCTTCGAACTAATACCCCTGGGAAAGGTATGATCTCTTAATCCCCATGAGTTATATTTTAAATAGCAAAACCTACTGTTCTTATATCAAGGTCGATTTTATTGTGTCAATTTTTATTGTGTTACTTTCTACTTACTAAACCTTAAAATTGAGAACAAATTGAGGAAGAATTGAGGCTAACTACCATAAAGCATTGTTAAGATCGACTAGAATACCCAGAAGAATCCTGAAGACTTAAGGAGACTTGTCACTCAGCCTCCAGTGAAAGACAATCAGCTTACGCTAGTGTGAAAAACTCAATAAAGGTGGAATAATAATAATAACAACTGTAACGTAGCCGTTCGTCACAGTACCCAATAGATATATTTGTTACGTACTTTCTTACTGCTTCTTACTCTGGTCTTCTATTCTTCCGGCCGTCTTCTGATCGTCTAGTCTTCTGTCTTCTATCTTCTAATAGTCTTCTAATCTGGTATATCTTCTACAGGTCTCGTCTGGTCTTTCTTTATCTGGGGATTCCGTGTCTGGTTCTGCTGGGGATCATTCTTATCAGAAGCTTGTGTCATTGTTAGCTTTTAGTATTAACAACAAGACTTCGATTAACCTTTGATGTTATTTTATTCCGGATCCCCAGGCCAGACACTGCGCAGTCAGCTCACATCTTCCTAGCTTCGCTTCTAACTTCTAACTGTCCCTGCAATGACTAAGTTCAACTCTTACTGAGTTCCTTACACCTTAAACCGGAAGGCTTCTATCGCCTTCCTATTCTCACGGTCCCTTTCCGCAAGGCAAGGTCAGAGTGAGGTCAAGCATTGTCACTCACTCTCAAGGCCATCAGCTGCACTGATCGCCATAAGGATTTCTATACTACCTTAAAAAGTAATAGGGATCCAATTAATATGTAACATCCCTCATAATCATACATTTTAAATTCATAATTAATTATGAATTTACTTTTACTTACCTCTCCATTTTGAGGCTCTACCGTATTCTGGTACTCTCTAGATTACTTCGAATTCTATTCTCTCTTTCTGCGCGGTTGTCTGGTTCCCCCCATGCATACATCAATTTTACATGATAACAAGTTTCAACAAAAAACAACACTGCAGGGCCATTTACAATATCCTGACAAAAATCAAAACACAACTGGACCAACGTCTTGTCCCAAAATCCTGGTCACAAACCAACGTGACCTCTGGTCACCCAGCAATACATTCGCCTGGATTCATCTCTCTCTT
>CM042174.1:23296141-23354392 GCA_023376005.1 Doryteuthis pealeii | reverse complement strand
GGGCAGTAAAGGTTGGAAATGAAGTAACAAGTCTCACATCGCTTTACTCTTATCTCTCTGCATATCACCTGAATCTCGCTCTCTCGATGATAATATCCGATGATGTCATTGTGGGTAAGTATAACGGCTATATGCACGCGTGTCCATTGGGTGCCTAGTGGGGGTGTCAAAAAACCCTTTTGGGGGAAATAGTCAGAAAAACAATTCTCATCCTCTTTTCCCTTGGTTCTTTTGAATAGTAGAGAACTGTGTCTTCTTCTCTTGTCAGGTGACGCAAAAGAAACATTTTAACTCTCCATCCATAATCAAGTAAGCCCTTTTCCGCCTTGTTAGCCTTTCCCATACTGTCTGTTTGTTAGAAAGAACATGTTGCAATATTTCTAGCTTTGGGATAAACGGTTTGTGTATTCTTTTCGCATACAACTTGCATGTATATAATGTTATACTAAGCAAGAATATGCACTCTCCGGGTGTATGTATTTAGTTTTATGTAATGGACAATGTATTGATTAAGTAAGAATAAACAAACATTTAAATAAGTGTTGTAATATCTCTTTACTTCTATTATTCTTCTGCTCATCTTTTTGGTATCTTAACGTTCTCTCTAGGTCTGGACTTCGTTCTTGGGGACTCGTGTCTGTCTTCCATTGGGGATTTCTCTTATCAGAAAGTTTAATTAGATAATAACCCAAGACTTCTGATTTGCTTTAGATCATATTTTATTCCGAAATCCCCACCAGACTACCTGCGCAGATTGAGTCGGCGCGTGTGCTTACACGACATACCACTTTTCGTGTTTGGCTGATACGACTAAAACTATCTTTCTAATCTAAACCCGGGAGAGGGTCTTCTTCACTGATTCTCACGGTATCGCACCAGAAGGATCAGGATTGAGGTCAAGCCGTGTTCACTCAATCCTTCACAAGGCCGGCCGGGCTGAACTTATAACGCCATTTTGGTTTCTACACTATCTGTATAAGTGGTTAGGATACTAACAATTATGGAACATAAAGAACGCATATAAAAAAGATTACACTTATTTTAATCCTATTGTAATAGGCTTCTAATATAATCATTTAGCGGATTTTAAGTACTAACCATTTCATCTTCACATGATGGCGCGCTTAGCGTAATTCTATCGTTGTAAGAAATTAGAATCGGTTACCGCGAGTCAAATTCCTGGACGGGGCATTTTCGCGTTCAAACGTCATTAGTGGAAGGTATGGATTCATCTATTTCTCCTCCTTGCTGTATATAATAGTTTGGTGTTTCCTGGGTGTGATAATAAACTAATCCGACGGTGCGGCTACAGTTCTAGACAACAAGAAAGAAAACATCAGCAGCAACAACAACAAGAGGTAGGAAGGAGAGGAAGAGGGGAGGAGGAGGAGGAGAGGAGGAGGAGGAGAGAAGGAGCAATGAAGAATGGGAAAAAAGAGGACGGAAAAAAGAAATAACAAAAAAGGGAAGCATAAAAGAAATAATAATAATAATAATAATAATAATAATAAGAGAAGAAGAAGAAGAAGAAGAAGAAGAAGAGTAACTAAGATTGAAGAAGAAGAAGAAGAAGAAGAAGAAGAAGAAGAAGAAGAAGAAGGAACTAAGATTGAAGTAGTAGTAGTAGTAGTAGAAGAAGAAGAACAAGAACAAGAAAAAACTAAGGATTGAAGAGAAGAAGAAGAAGAAGAAGAAGAAGAGAAGAAGAAGAAGAAGAAGAAGAAGAAGAAGAAGAAGAATAACAAGAACAAGAACAAGAACAAGAACAAAAAAAATGATCAAAATGCTGTGTATATAACAATAAAGATGAAGACAACAGCTCGAAAATCCAAATAATCCAAATTATAAGTCTCATTTTCCAAAATCCAGTCAAATAGAACAGACTGGGTTCTTTAGCCATGGTTAGGCAATCAGTTGAGGAGAAGGAAGAACTCTGAATTCAAAACAGCTGTACTCTACTTAAGAATTGACCTTGTGTTGTATCCAACTTTGGCGGAGAGGATAGGTAAATGTATACTTCAAAACAGAAGAAATGATTTAAAGGTAAGAAAGAAATTAAATCCAGAAACCGATGTAATTAAAAACCTAAATTATTGCACATCTATTAAAAGTTCAGGCAGTTAGAAAAATAATTAACACAACTTCTAACCCACCTATGGTTAGCTGAATGAGAACAAGATACCCCCGTGGACTAAATAAGAGTTAAGTTCAAAGTTCCGTGATGGCTCCCGATTACGACAAGAACGTTCCCGAGTTCGAAAAGAAAGTTCCCGTGTCCGAAGGTTCCTGAGTCCGACAAGAAATACATGAAGAAGGCCGGAGGGCATATCGGCCGAACGTTGTACAAATAACAATGAAGATGGGGACAATAGTCCGAATAACGCAGATAATACTAATCTTCAAGCATCATCTCAAACATTCAGAGAAAAGGCATCCGAAGCTGCCGAATTATACCTCACGTTACCAAAATCGTGCAAAACTTTTGACTCGCCTAATCGTTGTGGCATTCGTGTGCGCAGTTGGCCTTCCATAAATAACGTAAAATGCTAACTGCTGTCTATTCAGCCGAGAAAAACCGTCCGATCTCATTTTGTTTCATAATAAGAAATTTAGCGAACGACACGACTCTCTAGAAAGTAGGTTTTGAATTTTTCTTTTATTTTTTTTGTTTTTTTTTTCTTTTTTTTTTTTTTTGTCGTATTTTTCGAATGTAAATTTTCACCGAAAAAGTAAAAAAAAAAAAAAAAAAAAAAAAAAAAGACAACAAAAAAAAAGACAAACAAAAATCGTGGCGTTTTTAGCATCCAATAATTTAGCCGTGAAACCGGAAATGGTCTTTTAACAGCTTTCAAACGGAAAAATCGATGGCAATCGGTAAAAATTCGATTCATTAATATGCAAAGCGTCTTTGCAAAGCGAACAATTATTCCCAGGTGAGGACGCAAGAAAGTGAATCGTAGACTTTTGCCTTCGATTTTTGGCTCTTCCTCTTCTTTTTTCGAATAACTCAGTTGGGCATTTTCAACCGAACTGTGAAAAAAAAGGGGTTGGCAATCATCATCATCATCATAATCATAGTCCTCACCAAGGTATGCCGACTTCACGATTTCCTTCCTCACTCTGTCTCTCGATCTCTCTCTGTCTCTGTCTCTGTCTCTGTCTATATATATATATATAATACACACACACACACACACACACACACACACGCACATATATATATATATATATGAAGACAGAGACAGAGACAGAGACAGAGAGAGATCGAGAGACAGAGTGAGGAAGGAAATCGTGAAGTCGGCATACCTTGGTGAGGACTATGATTATGATGATGATGATGATGCCAACCCCCTTTTTTTTCACAGTTCGGTTGAAAATGCCCAACTGAGTTATTCGAAAAAGAAGAGGAAGAGCCAAAATCGAAGGCAAAAGTCTACGATTCACTTTCTTGTCGTCCTCACCTGGGAATAATTGTTCGCTTTGCAAAGACGCTTTGCATATTAATGATCGAATTTTACCGATTGCCATCGATTTTTCCGTTTGAAAGCTGTTAAAAGACCATTCCGGTTTCACGGCTAAATTATTGGATGCTAAAACGCCACGATTTTTGTTTGTCTTTTTTTTTTTGTTGTCTTTTTTTTTTTTTTTTTTTTTTTTTTTACTTTTTCGGTGAAAATTTACATTCGAAAAATACGACAAAAAAAAAAAGAAAAAAAACAAAAAAATAAAAGAAAAAATTCAAACCTACTTTCTAGAGAGTCGTGTCGTTCGCTAAATTTCTTATTATGAACAAAATGAGATCGGACGGTTTTCTCGGCTGAATAGACAGCAGTTAGCATTTTACGTTATTTATGGAAGGCCAACTGCGCACACGAATGCCACAACGATTAGGGCGAGTCAAAAGTTTTGCACGATTTTGGTAACGTGAGGTATAATTCGGCAGCTTCGGATGCCTTTTTCTCTGAATGTTTGAGATGATGCTTGAAGA
The DNA here is from genome assembly GCA_023376005.1 of Doryteuthis pealeii. Classification (NCBI taxonomy): domain Eukaryota; kingdom Metazoa; phylum Mollusca; class Cephalopoda; order Myopsida; family Loliginidae; genus Doryteuthis; species Doryteuthis pealeii. The sequence goes on along the minus strand of CM042174.1, from coordinate 23,350,404 downwards.
TTAGTATTATCTGCGTTATTCGGACTATTGTCCCCATCTTCATTGTTATTTGTACAACGTTTCGGCCGATATGCCCTCCGGCCTTCTTCATGTATTTCTTGTCGGACTCAGGAACCTTCTCGGACACGGGAACTTTTCTTTTCGAACTCGGGAACGTTCTTGTCGTAATCGGGAGCCATCACGGAACTTTGAACTTAACTCTTTATTTAGTCCACGGGGGTATCTGTTCTCATTCAGCTAACCATAGGTGGGTTAGAAGTTGTGTTAATTATTTTTCTAACTGCCTGAACTTTTAATAGATGTGCAATAATTTAGGTTTTTAATTACATCGGTTTCTGGATTTAATTTCTTTCTTACCTTTAAATCATTTCTTCTGTTTTGAAGTATACATTTACCTATCCTCTCCGCCAAAAGTTGGATACAACACAAGGTCAATTCTTAAGTAGAGTACAGCTGGTTTGAATTCAGAGTTCTTCCTCTCCTCAACTGATTGCCTAACCATGGCTAAAGAACCCAGTCTGTTCTATTTGACTGGATTTTGGAAATGAGACTTGATAATTTGGATTATTTGGATTTTTCGAGCTGTTGTCTTCATCTTTATTGTTATATACACAGCATTTTGATCATTTTTTTTGTTCTTGTTCTTGTTCTTGTTCTTGTTATTCTTCTTCTTCTTCTTTTCTTCTTCTTCTTCTTCTTCTTCTTCTTCTTCTTCTTCTTCTTCTTCTTCTTCTTCAATCCTAGTTTTGTTCTTGTTCTTGTTCTTCTTCTTCTACTACTACTACTACTACTTCAATCTTAGTTCCTTCTTCTTCTTCTTCTTCTTCTTCTTCTTCTTCTTCTTCTTCTTCAATCTTAGTTACTTCTTCTTCTTCTTCTTCTTCTTCTTCTTCTCTATTATTATTATTATTTATTATTATTATTATTTCTTTTATGCTTCCTTTTTGTTATTCTTTTTTCCGTCCTCTTTTTTCCCATTCTTCATTGCTCCTTCTCCTCCTCCTCCTCCTCCTCCTTCCTCCTCCCTCCTCCTCTTCCTCCTCCTCCTCCTCTTGTTGTTGTTGCTGCTGATGTTTTTCTTCTTGTTGTTCTAGAACTGTAGCCGCACCGTCGGATTCAGTTTATTATCACACCCAGAACACACAACTATTTATATACAGCAAGGGAGAGAATAGATGAATCCATACCTTCCACAATGACGTGAACGCAAAATGCCCCGTCCAGGAATTTGACTCGGGTAACCGATTCTATTTCTTACAACGATAGAAGTTACGCTAAGCGCGCATCATGTGAAGATGAAATGGTAGTATTAAAATCCGCTAAATGATTTTATATAGAAGCCTATTACAATAGGATTAAAATAAGTGTAATCTTTTTATATGCGTTCTTATGTTCCATAATTGTTAGTATCCTAACACTTATTTACAGTAGTGTAGAAACCAAAATGGCTGTTATAAGTTGCAGCCGGCGGCCTTGAAGGATTGAGTGACACGGCTTGACCTCATCCTGATCCTTCTGGTGGATACCGTGAGAATCAGTGAAGAAGACCCTCTCCCGGTTTAGATTAGAAAGATAGTTTTAGTCAGTATCAGCCAAACCACGAAAGTGGTATGTCGTGTTAAGCACACGGCCGACTCAATCTGCGCAGGTAGTCTGGTGGGGATTTCGGAATAAAATATGATCTAAAGCAAATCGAAGTCTTGGGTTATTATCTAATAACTTCTGATAAAGAGAAATCCCCAATGGAAGACCAGACACGAAGTCCCCAAGACGAAGTCCAGACGCTAGAAGAAGAACGTAAGATACCAAAGATGAGCAGAAGAATAATAGAAGTAAAGAGAGTATACAACACTTATTTAATGTTGTTATTCTTACTAATTCAATACATTTCATTACATTAAAACTTAAATACATACACCCGGAGAGTGCATATTCTTGCTAGTATACATAATATACATGCAAGTGGTATGGAAAAGAATACACAAACGTTTCCCAATAGCTAGAAATATGCACATGTTCTTCTACAAACAAGCAGTATGTGGAAAGGCTAACAAGGGAAAAGGGCTTACTTGATTATGATGGAGAGTAAAATGTTTCTTTGCTGTCACCTGACAAGAGAAGAAGACACAGTCTCTACTGTTCAAAGAACCAAGGGAAAAGAGGATGAGAATTGTTTTCTGACTATCAAGTGACACCCCACTAGGCACCCAATGGACACGCGTTGTATAGCCGTATACACCCACAATGACATCATCTGGTATATCATCGAGAGAGGAGATTCAGGTGATAGAGAGAGATACAGAGTAGCGATGTGAGACTTGTTACTTCATTTCCACCTTACTGCCCTTGATAAGTTTGGCTGTCATCTTGTCGTCTAGCTGTCTTCTTACTAAGGGCTTTTTAAAAAATACAATTAACTAAACCACAATACATTTTTACCTTGATCAAGATTGATTTTTTCTTGCCCATGTTCTTGAATGTAGAAAAGTACTTATTGTCTCCCTACAGTATCTCATTGGTCTTCTAAAAATGATACTAATATTTATTTACCAACCCCTCCACACGAGCAGGATGTGACACAAGGTCGATTTCTTAAGCGAAGTTCAACAGGTTTGAATTCAGAGTTTTCCTTCTCCAAGAGCGGTTGCCTAACTATGGTTAAGAGTCGAGTCTGCCCTGCTATTTACCCATAGCAGGAGGGGGAGTAGGATTCATACCTTTCCTAAGGGTATTAGCGCTAAGTGAAATGCAATTACCACATTCAGGATTTGAACTCGGGTCGACGTGTCCATTTCCCATGACTTTAACCCATACACCACGCGCTTCCTACATGGTGTGTTTTGTTTTGTTTTACGGCATATCAACCTCGGTGGGTTATTTAATGCCGACAAAGTTGTGAAATAAATTCATTTTAATACATAATACAATTTTGTTTAAAAATACATTTTTCTATTCAACCCATTGATGGGACCCTAACAGATACTACCACTCTGGGTCAGAGTGGACCAGGGAACAATGGTGATGAAGGGGTGCTCCACATTCCCCAAACCTCCACAACTGGAACCTCACCATCAGATAGAATTTAATGTCATTCCCAGGACATGTACACCCTCAGTCAACGCCTTCTAGCACCCATATGATAAAAAAGGGTTGGGGCTTGCCATAAGGTCAATAGGGTTGGGAAAATCATATAGGTGCTAGGGCTTGACGTGACCAGTCGATTGATCGGAGGGGGCCTCTCCGACCGCCCGTCTAGCCCAAGATAGGGTCAAAGTGGAATATTGCAAGTCATGGACTGCTCATCCACCTGGGTTCTATCCTTAAGCATCACGGGCCGCCACCCATGGCCAATAGTTGGCCCATTGGGCGAACCCCTCTACAGAGCTGCAGTTGGTGCATTCTAACGCCCCACCGACAGGGCGGCTCCATACATGATACTAATATTAACCTTTAGAAGCCTGTGTCACTCATGCCCAGTAGGGCTCCCATACCCTTGGCTTCTAGGTGAAAAAAGTTTCTGTAGAATGTTGTAATCTGTTGTATCCAATTTGTAATTTGCTGTGTCCAAATTTGCAGAAAAATGAAACGGTCAATCCATCTTTAACGATGATGTAGCACTGTGCATTTTCCATTGCAAGGCAAATATCTCATTATGGATCGATAATGGAACCTACGTGTACATCACAAAGCGGTTGTATCTTCATACAATCTGACAGGTGCATATCACGTCATCAACTGGACATGCTTTCCTTACCTCGGCAGGTAAAAATCTGCAATATGCAATTAGATGAACAAATAAATAAACTATTTTGGTAAATGGAAGAGAAAGTTGACGTTTCGAAACAACGTCAGTAATTCGGCCTTTTCAGATCTAATATGCATCTCTGAAGAAAAAGGTTTTTTTTTCTTGTTTTCTTTCTTTGGTTGGTTTTTAGTTGATTGCGTTTTACGGCATGTCAACCCGTTGAGTCATTTTATGCCAAAGACATCTTTTTAAAATCATTTTTTTTTTTTTAACCCATAGATGGAACCCCAGCAGGTACTACCACTCTGGGTCAGAATGAACCTGAGCAATGCTGATGAAGGGGTGCTACACTTTCCCCAGACCCCAGAACTGAAAACTAATCATCATATATATATTCACCAACCACTCCGCACGAGCAGGATGTGACACAAGGTCAATTTATTTAGCGGAGTTTTATAGGTTTGAATTCAGAGTTTGCCTTCTCCTAGACTGGTTATCTAACCAAGGTTAAAGAGCCCAAGCACTATTTACCCATAGCTGGAGGCAGAATTTCTGGATTCATACCTTTCTCAATTGTATTAGCGCTATGTGAAATGCAAACAGCCACATCTGGGATTTGAACTTGAGCCGACGAGTCCGTTTCCTACGACTCTAACCATTACCCTACGCACCTCCATACAGACTTTAACGTTATTCCCAGGACATCAGCCACCGCCATCTAGCACATATAAGATAAAAAGGGCTGGGGTTGCGATAAGAGCAATAGGGTTGTGACAATCATATAGGTTCTAGGGTTTGACCTGACCAACCGACTGACTGGAGGGAGCCTCTCTGACCGACCGTCTAGCCTAAGTAAGGGCCAAAGTGGATTCTTTCTTTGGAATGTAATAGGTTAACGGATCGGGCTGACGAATAGTCAGTTGGGTTTCACTCCTGGTCAGAGGTAATTGTGTCTAGCCACATTGAAGAGACGTGAAACGTCGAAACACACTGTCTGGATGAATTATTATATGCTCCCAAATTCGGTAGAGTTCTCTAGGGGCGACTTAAATTAACATAAAGCAATGATCATCTATTGTTTACAGACTGGATCTCTCTGGTGATCGTAAAATATATAAATAAATCAATGTATTTAATAGTTTAAACACTGTCCCTTAAATAGCAGCTGTCAAATGGCTGAGGGGTTAACGAATCGGGCTGAGAAATAGTCAGTAGAGTTTTGCTTCTGGTCAGAGGTAGTTGTTGTGTCTAGCCACACTGAAGAGACGTGAAACGTCGAAACATGGAGTTTGTGGATAACTTATATATATATATATATATATATTAGTAATTAGATTTAATTCCGCCGTGGATGAGATGGACTTCAAAGCACTTTGAAGGCTGGGTCGAATCTAAAACACTAACCTATCACGCGTCTGTCATGGCGCGTAAAATCGCGTGACTCTAAGGGTCAAGAGTTACCAACAGTCCCCAGTAGTTTTCCACGGACTCTCTAAATCGACAGACCCCAGTTTAAATTCTTAGTTACAGGTCTGTTCACAATTCATGACCTCTCATGAAGTGTAACACTATTATGTCAAAACTTAACATTTGTGAATGTGTAATATTTTTTTTTATCTTTGATCAGAAAATATATTCTATGTCATTAGTCTCTATGTGTTTTGGGTTTTAATAAAGATGCTGCTATCATCTCACTAAATGCAAGGAATCTAAAATTAATACATCAGTTCATATACCTCGGTAGCAATATGACATCTACTGAAAGTGATGTTAACATAGGGAAAGCCTCTGAAATTAGTAGATCAGTTCATATACCTCGGTAGCGATATCTCATCTACTGAAAGCAATACTTCAGTGAAGCTCGGTATGAGAGTGGGTATCGTCTTTACGGTTTCCGTCCTGTTGGTTGGAACTGTAGAATACTTAACTGCACCTCTGCATGGCAATGAGACCACCCGTTTGTTGGCGTTTTTTCATATAAGGCGTGTGTTAAATGCCCACTCTTATTTATAGACTCCGCGATCATCATGTGACCATAATCTTGGCCAATCACTGGCAGTACTCTGCTGCTGTTATTGTTATTTATACTGGCTGTTCTGGTTATACCTACGCACAATGCTTTGAACCTTCGTGGACGACGGAACATAGGATTATATCACTGGACCTTTGACACTACGTAGGATTACATAACCCAGGACTTATTCACTTACCTAAGGATTCTATAGCTCAGGACTTACTTACTTTAAGTTCTTTTTCAACTGGCCAAAGATGGCGGTCAGAAACTTAACAAACCATGGGTTGCGACCCGTGATGCATAAGGGTGGAACGCTGCAGGTTGAGCAGTCCATTATACACAACTCTCCACTTTGAGACTTACTTAGGCTAGACTGGCGGTTGCAGACCCCCCCCCACTCCTCCGATCAGTCGGTTGGTCACGTCAAGCCCTAGCATCTATATGATTGTCCCAATCCTATTGTTTTTATGGCAAGCCCCCTAAACATTTATCATATGTGCTAGAAGGTGATCAGTGCTTAGGTTCTCAGTGTCCTGGGTTTGACGCTTAACTGCATCTGTATGAAGTTTCAGTTTTGGAGCTCTAGGGAGTGTGGAGCATTCATTCATTGCCATTACTTCCAGGTCCACCCTGACTCGGAGTGGTAGTACCTGTTAGGGTTCCTTCTATGAGCTAATAGAAAAATGGGTTTAAAAAAATGTCTTGAAAATTTGAGTTTAACATTTTGTTTTAATGCCCATCAACCCTGAATAGAACAAAACGTCTTCGGCTTAAAATAACGCAACAAGGGTTGACGTGCCGTAAAATCCAACTGACCAAACCAAACCATCCAAAGGCAAACCATCCAAAGACAAACCAAACCATCCAACTAAGCAACTCAAACCATCCAAAGGTTGGGACAATCATATAGGTGCTAGGGCTTGACGTGACCAACCGATTGACCGGAGGTGGCCTCTCCCACAGCCCGTCTAGCCAGAGTAAGGGCGAAAATAGTTTCTTTCTTTGGAATGTAATATATATATATATATATATATATATATATATATATATATATATATATATATATATTATTTAGTTTATATTTATTTGCATTGGAACAAATTTGCTACCATTGCTTTCTTGCTCTGTGGTGTGTCATATGTTTGTTTACGGGTTTGCGTGTGTAATGTCGGATATGCTTGTTCTGGATGACACGCGAATACAGTTAACCAAACGCACACACTTTCGTTGCCTGATGACTGCCACAGAGCAAGAAACCGTCTTCGGCTTAAAATAACGCAACAACGACTGACATGCCGTTAAATCAAACTAACCAAACCAAACCATCAAAAAGGCAAACTGTGTAGCTCTAATATATACTTAATCTGGTACAAGGGCATGATACGAGGTCACCTGGTTAGGATTGAATTCACCACTCGACGATTGAGAATCGTTTTCCAGCCAATTCTCTGTATCAGATGCCCCCCCTCTCTCTCTCTCTCTCTCTCTCTCTCTCTCTCTCTCTCTCTCTCTCTCTCTCTCTCTCTCTCTGTGTCCGCCCTGTCAGCAGTATATGCTGACTGCATAGACTACAGAGGGTGACACCCTCTTCCAATGGCTCGCTTTTTAGCAAATGTTCTGTAACAGATGCATTCTGTCATTCTTGTTCTCTCTCACCCCTTCTCACTCTCCACTCTTTCGGTTGAGATGTAGAATATGCTTACTTCACAGACTACAGAGGGTTAACACCCACTCACCGCAATAAGGCCACCTTAACCGTGGATGGTGACCTGTAATGCCTGAGGACAAGGGTGCCGTCGTTGAGTGGTCTATGACCCGAGTAATAAGTGGTTTCGTGACATGCAACACACCACTTTGGACTTTACTCGGCCAAGAAGGGCGGTCACAGAGCGACCCTCCAATCAATTGGTTGGTCATGTGAAGCCCTATCACCAATATAACTGTCCTGGCTGTATTGTTCAAAGTGTTCTTATGGCAAACACCCTCCCTTTTTATCACATACCTAATAAAGACGGTAGCTGAGGGTCAACTACAAAAAAGTTAATGAAAATTATTTCTACCAATTTGTTAATGCATATGAAGTTAATGAAAATTATTTCTACCAATTTATTAATACACATGAAGTTAATGAAAATTATTTCTACCAATTTATTAATACACATGAAGTTAATGAAAATTATTTCTACCAATTTATTAATACACATGAAGTTAATGAAAATTATTTCTACCAATTTATTAATACATGAAGTTAATGAAAATTATTTCTACCAATTATTAATACACATAAGTTAATGAAAATTATTTCTACCAATTTATTAATACATATGAAGTTAATGAAAATTATTTCTACCAATTTATTAATACATATGAATTTAATGAAAATTATTCTACCAATTTATTAATACAATGAAGTTAATGAAAATTATTTCTACCAATTTATTATACACATGAAGTTAATGAAAATTATTTCTACCAATTTATTAATATATGAAGTTAATGAAATTATTTCTACAATTTATTAATACCATGAAGTTAATGAAAATTATTTCTACCAATTTATTAATATTAAATTATATGAAGTTAATGAAAATTATTTCTACCAATTTATAATATATGAATTTAATGAAATTATTTTACCAATTTATTAATACACATGAAGTTAATGAAAATTATTTCTACCAATTTATTAATATCCATGAATTTAATGAAAATTATTTCTACCAATTTATTAATACAATGAAGTTAATGAAATTATTTCTAATAAAATTATACAAATGAAGTTAATGAAAATTATTTCTACCAATTTATTAATACATATGAAGTTAATGAAAATTATTTCTACAATTTATTAATATGTTTAATGAAAATTATTTCTACCATTTATTAATATCCATGAAGTTAATGAAAATTATTTCTTAATCTAATCAGATCTATAAAAAAAACAAGATTTAGCATTTTATAATCCATTAGGGTTGATATGCCATTAAATCTATCAATCAACTAACCCACCAACCAGCCAACCACCCCCCTCTCTCTCTCTCTCTCTCTCTCTCTCTCTCTCTCTCTCTCTCTCTCTCTCTCGCTCTCTCTCTCTCTCTCTCTCTCTCTCTCTGTCTCTCTGTCTCTCTCTCTCTCTCTCCTGTTGTCACACTATGCATGTGTCTCCTCGCGTGTATTTTTGTAAGTGCATCTTATCAGAAAGTGTTAAAAATATCCCGAGGCTGAGAGTCCAACAGGAAATACATTTTCAGAACATTTTTCTTCTTCTTTTCTTCTTTGAAAAAGAAAAAAAACAAAACAAAAAAAACAGAAGATAAAAGAAAAGAAAAAAGAAAAAAGAAAAAAAGAAAAATAATTTTCCCGCGAACCTGTTGCGAATCTTCGCTTTTTACTAAAAACCGGCATTTCTTCTTTTATTTATTTATTTTTTTGTTTTTTCTTCTTTTTCTGGGTTTTTTTTTCCGACCTGACGCAAAATATATATTTTTTTGCTTTGTGTCTAAACGATTTTTTTTTTTCATCAGATTAAAAAAAAAAGGAGAAAATAAAAAAATAAAGAAGTAAAAAACATAGCTTCACATAAAGAAATAACGATTGCCAATTTAAGCGTGGTAATTGTCATATTACACAAAAACATGATAACAACCGTACTTCCGTCGACATGTGGGCTGTGGGTCTACCGTCGGCGCCATTTCGGTGTTTATGTCCCGAAACAGACTGAAAAGGGCGATTTAAAATCTAAAATGGCGATTCCCGCCATACAAGAAAGAAAGACACCTCCCTCTGAAAATGGCTGATTGATTCAAAATAATCACCAAAACAAAAAAACAAACAAACAAAAAAGTAAGAAGATTTTTATGTCACCCTCAGAACAACAAGAAAGCAAAAGAACATTCTTGGTCGCAAACCCTCGACTAATACGAAAAATTTCTCAAGACCCCCTTTCAATAAAAAAAAAAATGAAAATAGATTTACAAGGGTCGCTCCGAAATGAATACCACCTACGTATCTTCGCGGTAAAACACAAAAGCTAAGAGGAGCTCTGGTCCACTCTGACCCGGAGTGGTAGTACATGTTAGGGTCCCATCTATGGGTTAAATAGGAAAACATTAGAAAAGAAAGACACCTCCCTCTGAAAATGGCTGATTGATTCAAAATAATCACCAAAACAAAAACAAAAAAACAAACAAACACAAAAGTAAGAAGATTTTTATGTCACCCTCAGAACAGCAAGAAAGCAAAAGAACATTCTTGTTTGAAAACCCTCGACTAATACAAAAAAATTCTCAAAGCCCCCCCCCCAAAAAAAAATGAAAATAAATATACAAGAGTCGCTCCGAAATTAATACCACCTAATACCTCCCCTTCATCCTATTGCTCCCTTCGATCAATCGGCTGGTCATGTCAAGCCCTAGCACCTATATGATTGCCTCCAGTCTATTTCCCATATGAGAAGACCCAACCCCTTTTTATCATATGGATGCTAGAAGTCGGTGGCTGAGGGTCTACATGTCCTGGGAATGACGTTAAATTCTATCTGATGGTGAGGTTCTAGTTCTGGAGGTTTGGGGAGTATGGAGCACCCCTTCATCACCATTGCTCCCTGGTCCACTCTGACCCGGAGTGGTATTAACTGTTAGGGTCCCATCTATGGGTTAAATAGAAAAATGTATTCATAAAAAAAAGTGAGTATCCTTTAAGAATTGATTTATTTCAAAACAAAAGCTAAGAGTTCAATAATTAGATAGTTGATTTGGTTTTTGGTTTTGGTTTGTTTTGTTTTACGGCATATCAACCTTAATTCTTAATGGATAATACAATTTTTTTGTAAATACATTTTTCTATTTAACCCATAGATGGGACCCTAACAGTACTACCACTCCGGGTCAGAGTGGACCAGGGAGCAATGGTGATGAAGGGGTGCTCCATATTCCCCAAACCTCCAAAACTGGAACCTCACCATCAGATAGAGTTTAACGCCATTCCCAGGACATGTAGACCCGCAGCCACCGCCTTCTAGCACCCATATGATAAAAAAGGGGTTGGGGCTTGCCATAAGGGCAATAGGTTGGGAAAATCATATAGGTGCTAGGCTTGACGTGACCAGCCGATTGATCAGAGGGGGGCCTCCGACCGCCCGTCTAGCCCAAGATAGGGCCAAAGTGGAGTATTGCATGTCATGAACTGCTCATCCACCTGGGCTCTATCCTTAAGCATCACGGGTCGCTACCCACGGCGAACATGTGGGCCCATTGGGGGAGTCTTACCCCTCTGCAGAGGTGCAGTCGGTGCATTCAAACACCCCAGCCGACAGGGCGGTTAGATAGTTGAACACGTAATGTTTAATGTCTGCTTTGGTTTCTTCGTTTAATGGCACACCAACCTTCATGGGATGTTTAATGCCAAATCCATCATCGTAAAAGAACAATAGTGGGTCTATTTAACGCATAACCGAGCGAAGGAAGCTATTCGTCGGGATGACCTAAAGTCGGTATCAGCCAGACAGCGAGGGAGTCTATCCCTTTTCACTAGTGCTAGAACAAGGAGATTGTTTTTTTAGCGTCTGAGACGGAGCGCCATACATACCATCAGCTCCTCATTTTACTGCACGGATCCCTGTGCTATTCATACGCTGAGTTCGTGAGGGCCGGTATCGAACCAGGAACCTACCGACTGAGCTAAGCCGAACTGATATCAAAATGTCTTGATTCGGCATTAAATGATCCGAAAGGTTGATATGCCATAAAATAAAATAATCAACTCACAAAAGATTCAAGAAATACTAAAAAAATATCTACCCAACATGTGGGATTTTGATACAAGCTTACAACGTACAAGAAAGTGGTATCCAGCTATGATCGAACTCGTTTTTATGAGAAACGGATTTGCGAATTAGCTTGCTAACCATTAAACCACTACAGACCGCTTTAAAAATTATTTACCCAACCCGTTCACTACAGATATGATTTGACGCAAGTATGGGGCATCCAGTGAGGATCGAACTCGCTTTTTATTAGTAGCGCCTTAAAATTTTTTTACCCTTTCTTGTTCTCTCCGGTAGCATTTGACGCAAGGTCACGAGAATGGGGCATCTAGTAAGAATCGAACTCGGTTTTTATTAGTAACAGATTTGTGAGACTAGTGTGCTAACCATTATACCACTACGGAACGCTTAAGAATTATTTATCATTCTTGTTCATTCCGGGTAGGATTTGACACAAGGTCACGAGTACGGGACACTCAGCGAGGCTAGAACTTGCTCTTTAATAGTAACAGATTTGTCAGTCTAGTTTGCTAACCATTAGACTACTACGGAACGCCTTAAAAATTGTTTACCCAAGCCCTTGACTACAGGTAGGTACTCAAGGCCACATGTATGGAGGATCTAACGAGGGTCGAACTCGCTCTTTAGTAGTAACACATTTGCGAGACTAGTTTGCTAACCATTAGACTACTACGGAACGCCTTAAGAATTGTTTACCCAACACGTTAACTACAGGTAGTATTTGACGCAAGGTACGAGTACGGGTCACCCAACAAGGATCGAACACGCTTTATAGTAAAGGCACCCCCATGAAATCTCTAAATGCATCATTTTGTTTAAACTTATAGGTGGGGAAAATTTCTCGAGGTGAAGTGGATGACGACTGCTATATCCTGTTAAGGGATTATGAACAACAGTTGCGCCATTGTTACATAATGTGTGGGTAGCCTACGAATTATGGCTGTAAGTATTTATTTACCTCGCATCCTACTTATGCGCATATGACACAAGGTCGTTTAATGTGAGACCATCCATGAATCGGAGCTCATGTGATGGTGGGCTCAAAAATGCGTGGATCCCGTCGGAATTCCCCCTCAAGGTATTGCACTGGGCAATAAACCCAGCCCTGCTCCTTTAAATCAAGGGGGCGTGTGATGCCTGGGGGATGGCCCCCTGGGATCACGCGGTAATTACAGTACCGGTCCAGAGGCCCAAACCACTAGACACAGGCCCAGGGACAAGTATTATGTCTGTAAGTGTAGTAAGATTTAAATAACGGTTATGGTAAATGGAAAGTTACCAATAACCGTTGGAAAAAAGTTGAAAGACAGCAGTTCACCTTTCTCTGACCGAGACGCTGATTCCTAATTGGCTGAAGGTGAACGTGAGAAGGGAACTGATATTGATTCTGGCCGTTAGCTGAAGAAAGCAAACACGAGGGTCGTTTACTCTCAAGATGCCATCTTCTTCCTGCGCGGTTATAAAAACCCTTTTGCGTTAATAGATACGTCTTGTAAAATAATCAAGTCTTGTTTCATAATTTCCAACATTATTACTAACAACGAAATGGGCACAGACAACTTAGCCCAGCTGTAATGTAATTAGGTAGGTGTCTTAAAGCCTGAAGGAGAAATGATATCCGAGATAGCCGATGATTAAAACTGGTGATTAAAGTACAAGAACACGTGTTCGGGATGTTCGGGAATCTTCTAGAATGTTCCTCTTCTAGAATGTTCCGAACGATATAACATAAATAACACCTGCCCTGAGAGGCAAAAGGAGTTGAGGGAGGCACTCGTACGAACAGACCAAAGGTAGTTGGGGTCAAATGATCGGACGGTACGGACTCGAGATAGATTTTTGGACTTAACTTGGAGTTGGAATTAAGTTAATAATAGCCGAAGACAGTAGATCAATTTAGTCGGAATTAACGAAGAATACAAAGCATATATATATATATATATATATATATATATATATATATATATATATATATACTAGCAATATATGCACCTCCGGGTGCAAGTATTTAAGTTTTAGTGCAATAAAATATTGTATTAGATTAGAAAGGCTAATGAAACTAAATAAGAATGCAGATAAAAAGATTTAAAACGAGGGAGTATAATCGAAAAATAGAACAACTGAAACTTACTCTTCCATCACTCTCGTCTTTCATTGTTATTTTTTCTAATTTAAGTATTTAGTTAAAAGAGGAAGTAAAGAATAAAATGACAGTTATTTTTCTTGTTAATGGATTTCATTTAAGATTCATTGAAGAGATTTTGATTATATTCATTAAATAAAACCAAACAGTTAGAAATTAAATACTAAGCACATATTTATTAAAATCACATTTTTTAATATCAATATGCAAATTAGCCTTTCCGTTCAAACTGTAAACCGCTATTTTGTTGTATATATAAATATAATAGCATGTTATTAGTATGTAGATATGGTTAATAGTATTAATAATGTAAGACAATTTTATTAATAATTGAGGTTTAAATAAAAATAAGATCATTGAGAATGTGATGTCAATAACTAAGGGAAATGTTACTTGAGTAGTGATATAGTTTCGGTTACAGACAGAAAAACACACAATCTCCATTATAATAAGATATATATATAATATGCAATATATAATGAATAGTGAATGAAAAAATGAGAAAAGTATTTGCATGGAAAGGTGCTCAATGCTAATAAAGCAGAGTAGATTTATAATCAATGTAATATTATGGTTTTACACTCATAACTCGGAGTTTCATGGTAATCCAATCATCAGATGAGATCAATGGTTGAGATGTCAAAAACCAGTCGTGAAATGGTTGAGATGTTAAAAACCAAATTTTTAGCGTTTATATGAAGCGTTTTTCACGCGATGGGAAATGTAAAGCTAAAAATTTTTTTTTTAAACTGTGGCTTGTTTAACGTTTATGTGACGTGGATTGTATTCACGTGATGTAATGTCATGACGTTAAATTTGTATTTAAAAACATTATAATCAAACAAATTTGCATAAAAGGGGAGCGAAAATTCAGGGATCATATATATATATATATATATATATATATATATATATATATATTCAACATCCTGCCCTGATGAGCTACTAAGCGAATATTTTCGTAGGTATATCTAATGCATTAGGATTAACTTTACTATTTGCTCTACTTAGGTATCGACCACTTTTTGCATTTTAGCTTTAGTTAATCCTAGCAGTTTATATATATATATATATATATATATATATATATATATATATATATATATATATTCAAGTATTATAGTATTAATAGATTATATTGGATTGGTGCGACTCTCTTGGTCTTTTCTTTTTTCATTTTTCCCAGGTGAAGTTTGGTAGTATATTTCTACTAACAAATTATTTACCGAGCTTTTTTTCTTACCGCAAGGATTTATATATGGGATTAGTATACTCTATATATGTATATATATATATATATATATTCAAAATCCTGCCCTGATGAGCTACTAAGCGAATATTTTCGTAGGTATATCTAATGCATTAGGATTAACTTTACTATTTGCTCTACTTAGGTATCGACCACTTTACATTTTAGCTTTAGTTAATCCTAGCGGTATATATATATATATATATATATATATATATATATATATATATATTCAAGTATTATAGTGTTAATAGATTATTTGGATTGGTGCGACTCTCTTGGTCATTTTTTTTTTCATTTTTCCCAAGTGAAGTTTGGTAGTATATTTCTACTAACAAATTATTTACCGAGCTTTTTTTTTTTATTACCGCAAGGATTTATATATGGGATTAGTATACTATATATATATATATATATATATATATATATATATATATATATTAATCCTATTATATATATATATATATATATATATATATATATATATATATATATATATAAGATCTTTTAAAATAGGGATGGGAGTTACTTTACGATCATCCTGTAGTACTATTACTGTTCCTCTACAGGAAGGGTCTTGGTATTAAATATCCCACGAAACTTGGTATGCCGTTTAACAGAGAAAGCAAACCAAACCAAAACTCATTCGTGCGCACGTTTCTCTTGTGCGCATGTGCGAACCCCGCCATTTTGTATGTGATTCATTGCTTAGATTATTTTTGTAGTGATCAGTCTAGCAAAGAAATTCTAGCAAGATACAATATATTGATATATCACATTTTGATTTAAGGCTAATATCCGTGTCCAGGGAAAGGAGAGTGGGTGAGGCTCGGTGTCTGGCCAACTCAGCTGTCGCCCGCAACAGCCAGTTAACCTACAACCAATGCGCATGCGTCCATGACGTCATACCACGCATGCGCCATGATGTCATACAGGAACCGGATTAATAGAAAAAAAAAGGATGGTCACCCTGATTTTGAGTTTGTGCCAAGAATCGCCTTCTATCAACCGACATTTTTTTTATTTATTCAATTTTTGGGGGTGGGTGCGGGTGCCTTTCATCTTTTCCCTGATTCTTTGTGTTCTATTGAATGTAACCGGTGTTTAAAAAAAAATCCCCTTTTATCTCCAGCCCCGCCCATTTTTGAATATGTGTTAAGACATTCAACTTAGCCAGCAATTTGGCCCCGATACAACTTAGAAAGAAAGCCTACTCAACCTACCTTTCTGGCGTAATGGTTACCAAGCTAGGTAAGCAGAACATTGTTAATGAGTTCGATTCTCACCGAGTGCTAAATATTTCTGGCCTTTGTGCGACAACTAAGCTAAATAACTACATTGCCATAATTTTCAGTTACCGAATTTTGTCTACAAGGGTAATACCAAAAGAAAGGTATCCAAAACGCTGGGTACGCATGAAAGCTGTTCGTTCGGCTATTGGCAACACTGTTGTGTTTGTTGTGCATGTTAAGTATCTAGCCGCCATCATTGGCCAGTTGTAAAGAACTTAAAGTAAATAAGTAAGTCCCAAGTTATAGAATCCCTTGGTAAGTGAATAAGTCCTGTGATATAATACTACGTTCCGTCGTCCAAGAAGATCCAAGTAGAAATGTTAGCATGACCAGAAAAGGCCAGTATAAATAATAATATCCGCAGCAGAGCACTGCCAGTGATTGGCCAATAGGTTGGTCACGTGCTTATCGGTGAGTCTATAAGTAGAAGTGACCATCTGGTACACACCTTATATCGGAAAACTTTCAACAGTGCATACACCTGCACCTGAACCTGCACTCGTCTCGCTGATGCTCAGATCTAGCTTAGCAATCGTTTCTGAAGGAGCTCCCGATTGACGCTATCGCCAAGTGTGAAGTTCGCCCAGTTATTCGGTTTTAGAACACAAAATCTAATAAAATTCATCACCAATTAACAAGTGAACGGATATCAAAAAATTCTGCAAGGGGTGTAGGCAGTTTGCAACGGCGACAAGTTTGAACGCTGTTACGATTTTAGTGGCCCTCCTTACGCTTCAAGCAAGAGCACTCTCCCTCGGAGATCCTTGTATTAAGCAGAGCGCGATCCTTAGTGAAGAAACCTTTGGTTGCTCCTTGGTGTTCCTTAGTGTTGGGTATGATCCTTTGTTGTTCCTTGGTGTTCCTTAATGTTGGGTATGATCCCTTTGGTTGTTCCTTGGTGTTCCTAATGTTGGTATGATCCTTTGGTTGTTCCTTGGTGTTTCCTTAATGTTGGGTATGATCCTTTGGTTGTTCCTTGGTGTTCCCTAATGTTGGGTATGATCCTTTGGTTGTTCCTTGGTGTTCCTTAATGTTGGGTATGATCCTTTGGTTGTTCCTTGGTGTTCTTTAATGTTGGGTATGATTCTTTGGTTATTCCATGATGTTCCTTAGTGTTGCAGGTCCGTTGTGAATGTCGAATAAAGTGCAAATGAACGGCTGTCAATATCAGCGATTAAATAAAGTTAACTAACCACGTATTCGGGTTGTTGATTGGCTGGGATTTAACCCACGTAACCTCGCTTAGTCTATAAATTTAAGTGGTGGATTATAGCACGCATTATATAATTAAAAATGTAGGAAGCGCGTGGTGTAATGGTTAAAGTCATAGGAAATGGACTCGTCAACACGAGTTCAAATCCTGGACGTGGTAATTGCATTTCACTTAGCGCTAATACCCTTGGGAAAGGTATGAATTCTACTCCCCCTCCAGCTATGGGTAAATAGTAGGGCAAACTGGGCTCTTTAACCATGGTTAGGCAATCGGTCTAGGGGAAGGAAAATTCTGAATTCAAACCTGTTAAACTCCATTTAAGAAATTGACCTTGTGTCACATCCTGCTCGTGCGGAGGGGTTGGTAAATATATATACAAACGCTTCCTTAACAAGATGGCGGCGAGCTGGTATGACATGGCCATACAAAAACTGTCAACGAGCCTTCAAAAAGGCATCGACCGAAATGGCGATTGTGTAGACAAAGAGATATATGTTCTAACTTTGAATGATGTAAACATCATAGACAATAAAGAATAAACGTTTCTGTGATTTCTAAATATTTTGGAGACCTTACCTTTGGTATCACCCTTGTATATAAGATTTCAACTTCAAATACATTTGAATACTGAATACTTTGTATGAATTTCTACATGGCGCTGTGAACATCATTGACAATAAAGAATAAACGTTTCTGTGATTTCTAAATATTTTGGAGACCTTACCTTTGGAATCACCCTCGTAAATATTTCTTTGGTTATCATTGTTGGTGGGGCTTAGTATATGCTGACTGTATCACCCAATGCAGAGGGAAAATCTTCCCCCTAAAAAGTGATCCCTTGGGTAGGACAATAAACTGGATAACAAGGCAGTGTGGTATAAGACTTCATTGTCACTACTCACAGTTCCACTCTGACCTGGAGTGGTAATACCTGTCAAATTCCCATCTATGGGCCAAAGAGATGGGTTTAAAACATGTGTATTTCAAGCAGCGATGATTATGTTCAATACTTTGACGGGTGACCATTTAAGCAACGGTAGGTACTGTATGTAACCTGATATCAAAATGACTTGATTCCGCATTAAATGACCCGAAAATGATTGATGTGCCTTGAAACAAATAACTCTATCTGTCTGTCTGTCTGTCTGTCTGTCTGTCTCTCTCTCTCTCTCTCTCTCTCCTTGAGTTCGAACTATGATGTCATAGTCCAGCACGTTAACCACTACACTTCGAGTATTTCCTCTGTTTGGCTTGCTGTAGTTTGTTTGTTTCATGGCATATCAACCTTCGTGGGTTATTCAATGCCAAATCAAAATTTGTAAAAGAACTGTGGTGCTATTATTTACCCCACTAGCACGACCTGTAGATATATCACGGTATAATAATTTAGTTATTACAACGTTTGATTTATTTACTTAAGAGCTATTGCTAAATAGTTCAATATGTAAAAAATATAATAATCTCGATTTAAATCTGTCTTTCTGTCTGTCTGTCTCTCACTCTCTCTCTCTCTTTCTCTCTCCTTAGATGAGTGGCCATTTGAGCACAGTGGGTACTGTAATCAACTTGATATCAAAATGACTTGATTCCGCATCAAATGATCCGAAAAGTGTTGATGTGCCATGAAACAAATAACTCTCTCTCTCTCTCTCTCTCTCTCTCTCTCTCTCTCTCTCTCTCTCTCTCTCTGCTTAGATGAGTGACCATTTAGGACTGTAAGTAACCTGATATCAAAATGACTTGATTCGGCATTAAATGGCCCGAAAAGGGTTGATATGCCGTTAAACAAAACAACCAACCTAACACCCAATCTAACCAAGGTTAAAGAGCGCAGTTCAGCAAGTTAAGCCACTTTAAGCCTGTTCAGTACTTAGATGGGTGACCATTTAAGCAATGGTTGGTACTGTAAGCAACCTGATATTAAAATGTCTTGATTCGGCATTAAATGACCCGAAGATGGTTGATATCCCGGAAAAAAAACCAGCCAACCAACCAATCATTCGTATACGTTAGTACAGTGTGTAGAAAAACTCTTAAGAAACGAGAAATGTAAATATGACCGTGACATGAACGCGGTTCTCCAAGACATGTAAGCATAAAATAACCTTAGACGGGTTGATATGCCGTGAAAATCACCCACTAACTCAATCAATCAATCAATTCATCTGTTTATGATGTTAGTTGGTTGGCTGGTTGGTTGGTTGGTTTGCGGCATGCCAATCCTTGTTGGGTTATTTTATGCTGAAGTCATTTGTTTTATTAATTCTTGTTGGGTATTTAATTGTTTCTTTTTTCAAGCTCAATGTTTTAACACACTATTTTTAATACTCATTTAAAATCTACTTAACCCATTGCTGAATGTCTGGTTGGGTTGGTTGGTTGGCTGGTTGGTTGGTTCTTACGGCATGTCAACCCTTGTTGGGTTATTTTATACTGAAGACATTTGTTTTATTAATTCTTGTTGGGTACTCAATTTTTTTTCAAGCTCGATTTTTTAAACACATTTTTATACTCATTTTTTAACTATCTAAAACATAGCTGACGGTCTGGTTAGGTTAGTTGATTGGTTGGTTGTGCAGCATGTCAACCTTTATTGGGTTATTTTATGCCGAAGACGTTTTGTTTAATTTATTATTGTTGGTTGGTTGGTTAGTTAGATTTTACGGCATGTCAACCCTTGTTGGTTTATTTTATGCCAAAGACGTTTTGTTTTATTCCTTATTGTTGGTTGGTTGGTTGATTGGTTGGATTTTACGGCATGTCAACCCTTGTTGGTTTATTTTATGCCAAAGACGTTTTGCTTTATTCCTTATTGTTGGTTGGTTGGTTGATTGGTTGGATTTTACGGCATGTCAACACTTGTTGGTTTATTTTATGCCAAATACGTTTTGTTTTATTTCTTATTGCTGGTTGTTTGTTTGGTTGGATTTTACGGCATGTCAACACTTGTTGGGTTATTTTATGCCAAATACGTTTTGTTTTATTCATTATTGTTGGTTGGTTGGTTGGTTGGATTTTACGGCATGTCAACACTTGTTGGGTTATTTTATGCCAAAGACGTTTTGTTTTATTCATTATTGTTGGTTGGTTGGTTGGTTGGTGGTTTTTACGGTATGACAACCCTTGTTGGTTTATTTTATGCCAAATACGTTTTGTTTATTTCTTATTGCTGGTTGTTTGTTTGGTTGGATTTTACGGCATGTCAACCCTTGTTGGTTTATTTATGCCAAATACGTTTTGTTTTATTAATTATTGTTTGGTTGTTTGTTTGGTTGGATTTTTACGGCATGTCAACACTTGTTGGTTTATTTATGCCAAATACGTTTTGTTTTATTTCTTATTGCTGGTTGTTTGTTTGGTTGGATTTTACGGCATGTCAACACTTGTTGGTTATTTTATGTTGTTTTATTAATTATTGTTGGTTGGGTTGTTTGTTGGATTTTACGCATGTCAACTTGGTTTATTTATGCCAAATACGTTTTGTTTTATTTCTTATTGCTGGTTGTTTGTTTGTTGGATTTTTGTCAACCCTTGTTGGGTATTTTATGCCAAAGACGTTTTTTTTTATTCATTATTGTTGGTTGGTTGGTTGGTTGGTTGGATTTTACGGCATGTCAACCCTTGTTGGGTTATTTTATACCAAAGACGTTTTGTTTTATTCATTATTGTTTGTTGGTTGTTGGTCGGTTGGTTGGATTTTACGCATGTCAACCCTTGTTGGTTTATTTTATGCCAAAGACGTTTTGTTTTATTCATTATTGTTGGTTGGTTGGTTGGTTGGTTGGTTGGTTGGTTTTTACGGTATGACAACCCTTGTTGGTTTATTTTATGCCAATGACGTTTTGTTTTATTTCTTATTGCTGGTTGTTTGTTTGGTTGGATTTTACGGCATGTCAACACTTGGGTTATTTTATGCCAAAGACGTTTGTTTTTATTCATTATTGTTGGTTGGTGGTTGGTTGGTTGGTTGGTTTTTACGGTATGACAACCCTTGTTGGTTTATTTTTCAAAGACGTTTTGTTTTATTCATTCTGGTTGGTTAGTTGGTTGGTTGGTTGGTTTTTACGGCATGTCAACCCTTGTTGGTTTATTTTATGCCAAATACGTTTTGTTTTATTTCTTATTGCTGGTTGGTTGTTTGGTTGGATTTTACAGCATGTCAACACTTGTTGGGTTATTTTATGCCAAAGACGTTTTGTTTTATTAATTATTGTTGGTTGGTTGGTTGGTTGGATTTTACGGCATGTCAACACTTGTTGGGTTATTTTATGCCAAATACGTTTTGTTTTATTCATTATTGTTGGTTGGTTGGTTGGGTTGTTGGCTGGTTGGTCTTTTGGTTTTACGGCATGTCAACCCTGTTGGGTCATTTAATGCTTGTCTTTTTTTTCAACTATTTCTCAGACTCAAATGGGCTATTTTTATTCACTTAGAAATTTGATAGTGAATTTTAAACGTCTCGATAACCAATACGCAACAAACACCTCCATTGGCTCGAAATTCGACTATAGTCGCACACGGCACAGCGCTCGGGATTCAGCTAAGTGTTACAACCGTGAGTGAAAACGTAAAGAACGTAGGGACTGCCTTTAACAATTGAACAATGTTTATCTCTGCAGCTATCCTATCTCCAGGGACAAGTTACAGCCTTATTGGCACACAAAAGAATCGGGCAATTCTTTCAGACCACGCGAAGCCCCCCCCCACTGCCCCCCCAAAAAAGTAATTTTTCCACTTCTCTGTGGAAGTAATTGAACTCTAATCTCAAAATAAATAACAAAAAAAACAAAAAAAAAACAAAGTTGAATACATATTTCCGAGTAGACGCTTTTCGCCCATTTCTTCCAGCACCTCCATCCCCTCCAATTCCCAGCGAGCCAGCCTCATCATCACCCAACCCCTCCAACTCCACTTAACTTCTAGCGTCGGTGAATTGGCATTTTCAATATTTTCAGATCAATAGGCAGACGGCCATCAAGAGTGATCGATATCTTTTGATGACTAGAAACAAATTGGCCGTGCTTAATTTGTGCTACATCTGCCGTCCGCGGGGTCAGTCATTCCGGAGATGGACGTGACCAGTAGCTAAAGCTGTTTGACAATCGAGAGCAATTTGGGGCAGGGGGCATAGTGGTTAGTTGTTGGCGAACATATCATCGGCATCGCAGTCTTGGAAGACCATATATTTCCTGTGCCCTGGCGCAGCACCTTCTGTGACTGTTTTGTGTCTGAGTTGATATAAACAAATTAACAACATTGAAATCCGGAAGAAAGGTTAGAACAGGTACAAAAGATATAAATAAGATAGAGTCCAACGCGCAACTCTTTAACAACAGTAATTAAACCTCTGTAGCAAGACTAGCTAATACTCTTGTGTAGTCCGTATTATTTCTGTGTTTCATTGGTTTTTTCGGCATGTCTACTTCTTGTAGAGGAACAGAGGGCCGGGTTAGCTCAGTCGGTAGAGCATTCGGATAGAAACCACAAGGTTTCTAGTTCGATACCGGCACTCACCAACTCACCGCATGAGTGGCACAGGGATCAGTGCGGTAAAGTAAGGAGCTGCTGGTAGGTGTAGCGTTCTACTTCAGACGCAAAAACAAACTCCTTGATCTAACGCTGTTACGTACTTCTCTTCTGGCCGGCTTGGTACTTCTATCATCTATCTTCTAATGGTCTGGTATATCTTCTACAGGTCTCGTCTGGTATTTCTTATCTGGGGATTCCGTGTCTGGTTCTGCTGGGGACCATTTCTTATCAGAAGCCTTGTGTCATTGTTAGCTTTTAGTAATAACAACAAGACTTCGATTTACCTTTGATGTTATTTTATTCTGGAACCCCAGGACCAGACAACTGCGCGCTGAGAGTCACATCTTGCTAGCTTCTAACTCTGCAACTGACTAACTGCAACTGCCTACTGCAACTCTGAGTTGCTTACCCTTAAACCGGAAGGGGCTTTCTATCACTTCCGATTCTCACGATCATCCCAGAACGCAAGGCGAGAGTGAGGTCACGCATCGTCACTCACTCTCAAGGCCATCAGCTGTACTGATTGCCATAAGGATTTCTATACTACCTTAAAAAGTAATAGGGATCCAATTAATATGTAACAACGCTAGTGAAAAGGGGATAGAATCCCTTGCTGTTTGGCTGATACCGACTTTAGGCCACCCCAACCACAGATGTCATATGTGAAGGCCAGCCCTGAATATGATGATGGTGCGCTGGTGCTCTGCTGCTGTTGCATTCTCTTTGTTCTCTTTGCTTCATGATATTGCGCCATGGTGAATTCCGACTTGAATAGCTAGCTACGGAGAGCCCCCCGCCATTGAAGGCGGCTCTGAGCCAAATTTTCCCAGCTGGCAGCATTGATGATAAAGGACTTGAGATCATACTTACAGATCCTTATAGCGCAACTGGTGGTGACTTATGTGTCTCTGGCCAGATAAAAGTTCCGCATAAAGGATCTCTTGTTGCATAATCTATGGTAGCATAGATTATTGACAACACCGTGTAGCGAAAATGGAGAGATACAGATCGTTGGGGAACTTTTGACCCGAGAGGCGGGAAAGCCGCAAATCACGTGAAGTCACGTGAGAGCGAATTAGCTCATCAGTACTAGCCAAGGATGTTGAGCAATAAAGATGTTTCTTGCTTAATTGGAACTCATCATCTGCACGCGTGCTGTGTTAGTTAGTTAGTTAAGATTAGAACGTCGCTTATGAGCTCATCCTTGCTTCTCAAGCAGTGTCCAGCATGCCTTGTTCGTATCATTCGGATGGTTTGTGAGATAGGGGGCAGGTGGCCATACAACTGCTTCCTTGGGGGTGCTGTTTCTATGACTTGTTCAAGACTGCACGCAGCATCTTGTGCAGCTCCCATCTAGCTTATTCTCGAGGCGCTTCGTTAGGGTCCAGGTGGTGCAGCCATACAGCAGTACTGATATAACCACAGCCTGAAAGAATTGTCGCTTTATCTTGTCAGTAAGATCGGATTTCCAAATGACTGATAATTTGTTTGTGGTTGACTATGCCTTTCCTATTCGTGTATTAACATAAGGCTAATACCCTTGGGAAAGGTACGAATCCAATTATAGGCACCCCAACTATGGGTAAATTGTTGGACTGATTGGGCTCTTTAAGCTTGGAATGGTAACCAGTTAAAGTGAGCGAAAACTCTGGATTGAAACCTGTTAAACTCTGCTTCAAAAATTGACCTTATTTTTCCAGCAAATTCGTGCGGAGAGTTTGGTAAATAAATATATAGGGTATTTCATTTATCTATACTAGCAGGACCCGTAGATATAATAATTTAATCATTACAACCTTTGATATGTTTACTTAAGAGCTATTGCTAAATAGTTCAATATGTAAAAAGTATAATAATCTTGATTTAACTCCCTCTTTCTTACTCTTCTTTTTTCTTTCTTTCCTTCTTTTCATATTTTCATTATGTTCGATTAAAACAGATTAGCGTTATCGCTTCTACGCTTTCACCCCTCTCGCTATCTTTCCCCAATTTTCTTTATTCCTTTCCTTCTTGTTGTATTTTTCTGTGTAATATGTCCTTTTTCTTTCGTTTCTTTCTCCATGATAAAAACGGAATGGTCCATTATTTAGCTGAGGGGACGACATTTATGAGAAATAAGATTATCAACACCAGATAATCGTTATTTACATTTTGCATTTAACTGAGGTGACGACACTCATAAGAATTCGGCTGGGGCGTTAGAATGCACCGACAGCACCTTTGGGGCCACCTATTGGCCGTGGGTGGCGACCCGTAATACTTAATGATATAACCACGTTAAGCATTACGGGCAGTCCATGACTTGCAATACTCCATTTTGGTCTTTCTTGGGCTAGACGGGCGGTCGGAGAGGCCCCCTCCGATCAATCGGCTGGTCACGCCAAGCCCTAGCACCTATATGATTGCCCCAACCTTATTGCTCTTATAGCAAGCCCCAACCATTTTTATCATAGGGGTGATAGAAGGCGGTGGCTGAGTGTCTACATGTCCTGGAAATGACGTTAAACTTTATCTGATGGTGAGGTTCCAGTTTTGGCGTTTTGGGGAATGTGGAGCACCCTTTTATCACTATCGCTCCCTGGTCCACTTTGACCCGGAGTTGTAGTACCTGTTAGGGTCCCATCTATGGGTTAAATAGAAAAACGTGTTCATAAACGAAGCTGATTATCCATTAAAAATGAATTTATTTCAAAACTTTATCGGCATTAAATAACCCACCGAGGTTGATATGCCGTAAAACAAAATAACCAACCAAATAAACAGGAGTTACAATTTTGCATATAATCTTGACGATTTGGACGGTCTCATTTTCAACCAGAGGGTGTTGCAAGATAACAATGGTTGTACTTTTAAGGAACACGAGTATTAATGTACATAATTTATTTTTAAGGTATTCATCCATTCTCCTTCCAAAGTTGGGTAAATAGTAGGTTTGTTGGTTTATTGATTTTAACGGCATATCAACCCATCTGGGGTTATGTAACGCCTAATGGTTAGGAAGTAATACATATCGTGTATTTATATTTATAATTTTTAGTAATTGGTTTTAACAATGTGTTAGCCTCATTGGGGATTATGTTGTAAGGTATTGATTAGTTTCATGTCTATATTCTATGGTATAATTTTATTACAAAAAAGAGAGAATATCCTCCATGTTGACATTTTCAAACAGATCTTTCATATTGTTTGCTTTAAAATAACGGTTTCTGATGTGAGCAAAAAACCTGCATTTCATGAATAAGTGTTTAACTGTCAAAGGTGTTTGACATGTTCCACATTGTGGTTGTTGTTCTTGTTTTAGTATATAGGAGTGCGTTAGTCTTGTGTGACCAATGCGTAATCGAGACACAATGACTTGTTCCTTTCTAGACTTTCTTAAAGTTGGTCTCCAGTCTCCAAAAGCGGTAAATAGTAGGGTAGACTGGCCTCTTTAACCTGCCTTAGTATGGCAACCAGTCTAAGAGAAGAATAAAATCTATGGATTAGAAACTGTTAAACACTTCTTCAAAAATTGATCTGCCACAGCGGATAGGTTGGTATATATATAATATATATATATATATATATATATATATATATATATATATATTTTTTATTTATATTTGATTTTTGATTTTCAAAAATTTCAGATTAAATCAAAAAGTGACGGTATACCTGATTATATCATTAACCCTTACCCAACGGCGCTGCACAGAAGAAAGTTTTGATTTTAGTCGAGAGACGTTTTCCCTGTCGTTTAAGTTGCTGGTCGATTTAAAATCCACAGTCTCCACTGGACTAGAGAAAGCGAAACACGTCAGCAGAATATCAAATTGGGATGTCGTTTCAGCCGAAAAGAAATTGTAATGGGGAGGCGAGAGGAGTGATAGGGGAGATGGGGAGAATTAGAAAGAAGAGGCAAGTGAAAAATAAAGTTTAACGAACAGAGAAGAAAGATAAGAAGATGAAGAAGTGCAGAGAAAAGAAAAGAAGGCATTGTTATATATACGTGTCTGTGGATGACTTATTTAATATATGCTCCCATAAATTTGGTATGAGCTCTCTAACTGATAATTTAAATTAACTCTCACTACTAAGCATAAAAGCAATGATCGTTTCCCCGGAAATTTGATCTCTCTGTGACCGTAAAATACATAAAAAAACCTATGTACTTAATAGTTAAAAAAAAAACAGTCGCACTGCAACTGTCAGTGGCCGAGGGGATACGATGTCAGGCTGTGAAATGGTCAGTCTGAGTTCGACCATAGCCAAAGATAGCTGTGTCTAGCCACACTGAAACGCCGAAACACGTATGTGGATGACTTATTTAATATATATATATATATATGTGTGTGTGTGTGTGTGTCTGTGTCTGTGTGTCTGTGTGTGTGTGTGTGGAGAAATGTAGACAAACACGGATGTTGTAAAATGGATGTTTATTGTAGGTAGTGATGTCGACGTTGTAACGTTTCGGTCTGTTAGACTTTCTTTAGCGTGTGTGTATATATATATATATATATATATATATATATAATATATATATGTCTGTGTGTCTGTGTGTCTGTGTGGTTTGTGTGTGTGTATGTGCGCGCGCTCGCTCGTGCGTGCTATATTGTACTATACAATTAAAAGTCGTCTGTTACTATTGGTTTCAAAGCAGCACTTTAGCCGCTTATCCTACGAAATTCGCACAGGAAAAGCTATTATATATTATAATATCATTCTTACACCTTTAATGAAGCAATTTATTATCCTTTCCCCAATACAAAACACAAACACACAAATAAATAAATAATTATATAAATATATATATCAAGAAAAAAAACAAAAATTTAGATTTTTAGCATCATAGACTTTCAGGAACCTATACATATATAAAGGGCAGTTGTGTGTATATATGTCCGAATGTAATCTATACATATATAAAGGGCAGTTGTGTGTATGTATGTCCGAATGTAATCTATACATATATAAAGGGCAGTTGTGTGTATGTATGTCCGAATGTAATCTATACATATATAAAGGGCAGTTGTGTGTATGTATGTCCGGATGTAATCTATACATATATAATTGGCAGTTGTGTGTATTTGTGTCCGAATGAAATCTATACATATATAAAGGACATTTGTGTGTATGTATGTCCGAATGTAATCTATACATATATAAATGGCAGTTGTGTGTATGTATGTCCGAATGTAATCTATACATATATAAATGGCAGTTGTGTATGTATGTCCGAATGTAATCTATACATATATAAAGGGCAGTTGTGTGTATGTATGTCCGGATGTAATCTATACATATATAAATGACAGTTGTGTGTATGTGTGAATCTATACATATATAAATGGCAGTTGTGTGTATGTGTCGAATGTAATCTATACATATATAATGGCAGTTGTGTGTATGTATGTCCGAATGTAATCTATACATATATAATGGCAGTTGTGTGTATGTATGTCCGAATGTAATCTATACATATATAAAGGGCAGTTGTGTGTATGTATGTCCGAATATATATAAATGGCAGTTGTGCGTATGTATGTCCGAATGTAATCTATACATATATAAAGGCAGTTGTGTGTATGTATGTCCGAATGTAATCTATACAAATATAAAGGGCAGTTGTGTGTATGCGTGTCCGAATGTAATATATACATATATAAAGGGCAGTTGTGTGTATGTATATCCGAATGTAATCTATACATATATAAATGGCAGTTGTGTGTATGTATGTATGTCCGAATGTAATCTATACATATATAAAGGGCAGTTGTGTGTATGTATGTCCGAATGTAATCTATACATATATAAAGGGCAGTTGTGTGTATGTATGTCCGAATGTAATCTATACATATATAAATGGCAGTTGTGTGTATATGTATGTCCGGAGGAAACTTCAAAAATAAAACAATTAACGACAAAGTAAATATATATACACATTAAATATCACCAGGGCTTGGTTTTTTAGCAAAGACAATAGAGATTTGATTTATATTCGTGAAGATAATTAAAAAATAGAATTTAAATGATAACGGAATGTTTTTTTGTTTTTTTTTCTTTTATTATTTTTGATAGTAGACATTAACATATCTTTTCAGAGAAGCTGGATCAATGCAAAGGTCTATTTTTTGCATAGGGGTTTAAATGGGGCATCCGACGAAGAAAAAACATAACTGAGTAATAATGGATTCGCAGGACTAACTTAAAAAAAGGCCCCTTCTACCAGGCGACGCCGGTAGCCGCTGCTAGTAGTCTATAATGCTAAAAATCTAAATCTTATATATAATATATATATATATATATATATATATATATATATATATATATATGTATAGAGAGAGAGAGAGAGAGAGAGAGAGAGAGAGAGAATATAACTTAAAGAGAAATACAGATGATGAAAAAGAGAAATGCTGAAATAAAGCAAGAGGCACGAGAAAGGATGAGTGAGTGAAAGAGAGAAGAGAGAGAGAGGGGGAGAGAGGAAGACGAAAAATGTCAGAGAGTGAGAGATAGAGGGTGGTTAATAGGGATAGAACAATAAACGGAGAGAAGAGTGCACGATGGATAGATAGATAGATATAGAAAGTAAGAGAGAGAGAGAGAGAGAGAGAGAGAGAGAGAGAGGGAGAGAGAAGGAATATAACCTAAAGATAGAGAGGAGAAATACTGAAATAGAGAAAGAGTAATGAGAAAGTCTCAGTGAGTTAATGAGAGTAAAGAGAGGAGAGAGAGAGAGAGAGAGAGAGAGAGAGAGTAGGTGTAGAGAGAGAGAGAGAGAGAGAGAGGAGAGAGAAGGAATATAACTTAAAGATAGAGGAGAAATACTGAAATAGAGAAAGAGTAATGAGAAAGGATCAGTGAGTGAATGAGTGTAAAGAGAGAGAGAGAGAGAGAGAGAGAGAGAGAGAGAGAGAGTAGGTGTAAGAGAAAGAGAGAGAGAGAAAGAGAGAGAGAGGGAATATACCTAGATAGAGAGAAGGAGAAATACTGAAATAGAGAAAGAGTAATGAGAACGGTTCAGTGAGTGAATGAGTGTAAAGAGAGAGAGAGAGAGAGAGAGTAGGTGTAAGAAGAGAGAGAGAGAGAGAAGAGAGAGAGAGAGAGGAGAGGAGGAATATAACTTAAAGATAGAGAGAAGGAAAAATGTTGAAATAGAGAAAGAGTAATGAGAAAGGCTCGGTGAGTGAATGAGTGTAAAGAGAGTAGAGAGAGAGAGAGAGAGAGAGAGAGAGAGAGTAGGTGTAAAAGAGAGAGAGGGAGAGAGAGAGAGAGAGAGAGGAGGAATATAACTTAAAGATAGAGAGAAGGAGAAATACTGAAATAGAGAAAGAGTAATGAGAACGGCTCAGTGATGAGTGTAAAGAGAGTAGAGAGAGAGAGAGAGAGAGAGAGAGAGAGAGAGAGAGAGAGAGAGAGAGTAGGTGTAAGAGAAAGAGAGAGAGGGGGAATATAACTTAGATAGAGAGAAGGAGAAATACTGAAATAGAGAAAGAGTAATGAGAAAGGCTCAGTGAGTGAATGAGAGTAAGGAGAGAGAGAGAGAGAGAGAGTAATAGAGAGGGTGTAAGAGATAGATAGATAGATAGATAGAGAGAGAGAGAGAGAGAGAGGAGAGAGAGAGAAAGAAGAAGGCTATTGTAAGCGAAGATTTGTCGGCACGTCCTCAACAAGAGTATCATATAACCGCCAAAGCTGCATTACGAGCCACACACACGTACCTGTGAGAGGACTCTTCAAAGGGACTCCATAACAAGCAGACGAGATTCATGACCCTAACGATAGCAAGTTCGACAACAAAGCCTCGCTGCGTTTTCATCAAAGATAATCTCTATTTGATTGGAGCTCTGAAAGGAGATCTTATAGCGGCGAGGACGTTATTTGGATCAGGAATCGGTCTGGAAGAGAGAAAACGGTGATTAGGCCTCACTGAAATAAATTAGCCATTACATTATTTCGTCATCCGGGTAAAAGGCAGGGAAGTGGGGGTTTCCCGACTTACGTTGGAATTTATATATATATATATTATATATATGTGTGTGTGTGTGTGTGTGTGTGCGTGTGTGTGTGTGTTTGTATGAGTGTGTATAAATAGATAGAGAGATGCATATATAATATATATATATATATATATATATATATATATATTTATACTTTAGACTGGAATGTTTGTCTATGTTTATTTTTGTACATATGTACGTACCTGCGTGATATTAGTTTATATATATATATCTGGTTAGAGTCGTGGAAAATGGACTCGTCGATTCGAGTTCAATTCCTAGGCGAAGATGTTGGCATTTCACATAGCGCTAATACCCTTGGGAAAGGTATGAATCCATATATTCTCCCTCCAGCTATGGGTTAGATAGTAGGGCAGACTGGGACCTTCAGCCTTGGGTAGGTAACCAGTCTAGGAGAGGGATAACTTTGAATTCAAAATTCCTGGGGTCGGTCGTTGATTGGGTTTGTGGTAACCCTTGATGCACTAATTCTTTCCTATCGACTGTGCCAAAAAGTGTGGATGGTCCAACACAAGCCTTCACCACTATAAACAAATCCCTGTGTGGGTGTTCATTATGTGTGTGAACCCTCATACGTCGAAAATCGACGAGAGAGTCCATAACATATATATATATATATATATATATATATATATATATATATATATATAACCCCTCTGCACGAGCAGGATGCGACACAAGGTCAATTTCTTAAGCGGAGTTTAACAGGTTTGAATTCAGAGTTTTCCTTCTCCTAGACTGGTTACCTAGCCATGGTTAAAGAGCCCAGTCTGCCCTGCTATTTACCCATAGCGTGAGGGAGAATTGGATTCATACCTTTCCAAGGGTATTAGCGCCATGTGAAATGCAAACAGGATATTCATATAGGAACTAAACTCGGGTATATATATATATATATATATATATATATATATATATATGTGTGTGTGTGTGTGTGTGTGTGTGTGTGTGTGTGTGTTCAAACAAATTTCGTTGAATTCAACAGAATCACGATTATTTGAAATTTTGGTTTTATTTTCATTTCAATATTTATTCTAATAATTTGTTATACTATCATCACGAAAAGAATTTATTAATAATTCGAATTTTTTCAACTAATTTCGGTTCTACTTTAAAACATTACCAAGTGTGTTTGTATCAAGTGTCGCTAAAATGACGCTAAATAATGCTAGCGCGTTTTTTATATGAGGGGGTTAAATTACAATTTTAGAAATATGTAACGGGATATATATATATATATATATATATATATATATATATATATATATATATATATCCTATCAATTTTCTTGGTAGAGTACTGTAGGGGAGACATTAGTTAAACTTTGACCGTTTAGTGTAAAAGCATTTACTCGCATGTTGTTTACAGACTTGTGTTCTCTGGTGATTGTAAAAACATACATCCTGAAGTATATATCAATTAATTGTTCACCTCTCAGTGACAGTCACTGACGGCCATAAGGAGCTTGGCTAACGAAAATCCTGTTGGGTTTCGCTCCCGGCTAGAGGTAGTTGTTAAAAAAAGTCGATCCGCATTGATCAGAAGGAAACGTCGAAAAACGTGTCTGTGGATGACACGTCTGTATATATACATATATATATATATATATATATATTATATATATATATATATATATATATATTATATATATATATATATATTGTTACGCACGCACACTCGTTAGGGACGACCAGTGTACCTCCGCAACATGAAATAAAAAAAATGCAAAAGGTCCCAGATGTAAAAATAAATAATACAAAATGGATGGGATTCAAGACTTCTCTTTGCTCCCTTGAAAGGGTAGAAGACCGATGAATGGCAACAACACTGAATGACGAAGGACGACCAGGATTTTGGATAAACACACGAACATTTATTAACATTTAATTACAATTTGGTTATATAAAAAAGGGGGTAAATGCATATATACAGATCTACACGGGATCAGGGGAGTAAAATGAATATATGATTCTTATTGTTAAATGAGAGGGCGAGCAATTGAACATATACATATATCAACCATATCAACATTACATAAAATATATGACAGACAATAGGAATTCACAGAATACAAAATAGGATATGCTTTTTTTTTGTTAACTCATTGTGACGTTGTAACTCGAAAGGAAGTTCTTTTAAAAAAGAATGTTCATTTCCCTTTTTACTCTTTTTTTTATCAACGGTGATTCGGTCTTTCCATCCAAAATGAATTAGCTTCAATTCGTAGTAAAATGTCTTTAATTCTTCCCTCCGCCCGTCTTTCGATCCAAGTATCGAATTTTGCAGAGCAAGAAATTTTCAGGTGCTGACCGTCGGATGATTCTTTCAACTTTTCCCGCGAAAAGCCGTCTCAATCGTTGTCATAGCGACAATCCTGGGGTAAGGTGTACTCTTAGGGTCGCGGGGTCACAATTGGAATCCACATGCATACTTTCCCCATCACCTAAGGTGTATGTGGGGGGGAGTACAATTGTCTTCTAAGCACATAGGTAGTAGGAGGAATGTTAATATTCCTTCGTAAAAAATACAAAACCGATTGAATCTTACTTCCTTTGCTCACCCACACATCTTTGGGTTTTCTTTTCTTTTCATTTCTTTCTTTCAGATAAAATTTTCTTATAATTCTAGCATATGTATACTGGTTGATGTACCAGTGATATGTCACAATATATATATATATATATATATATATATATATATATATATATATATATATATGTGTGTGTGTGTGTGTGTGTGTGTCTGTGTCTGTGTGTGTCTGTGTCTGTGTCTGTGTGTGTGTGTGTGTGTAACTTTTTTCTTTGCGTTTCGTTAAAGTGTTGCAGCCATAAGGATATTTCATGATGTCTTGTCACAAAAATAAGCTGAACGGACACTTACCTCCTATCACTCAAACTATCCAAGTAAGTTGAACAAGACTTAGTGGACACTGCTAGAGAAACAAAGACGATCTCATAAGTGACGTCCACTTGAGGACACCTACACATGGTCACACCAGTGTGGGCTGACCATCAAAAACCTACACTAATCAGCATTTTTGGATTCTGGATGCCGTGCAGAAGACTTACGATAACTGATAAAGACTTATTTTTCCTAAAAAAAATACATTCCTAATGATTGATACTATTTTTTTTTTAAATAAAGATTATTTGGAAATTATTTTTACTATAGAAATGCATTGGAAATAAGTTTTTACTCTAAAAATGCATTAGAAATAATTTTTACTATAAAATTTCATTGGAAATAATTTTTACTATAAAAATTCATTGGAAAAGGTTTTTACTATGAAAATTCATTGGAGATGATTTTTTACTATAA
This sequence comes from Doryteuthis pealeii, assembly GCA_023376005.1. Classification (NCBI taxonomy): domain Eukaryota; kingdom Metazoa; phylum Mollusca; class Cephalopoda; order Myopsida; family Loliginidae; genus Doryteuthis; species Doryteuthis pealeii. The sequence goes on along the minus strand of CM042174.1, from coordinate 23,316,115 downwards.
AAATACATAAGATGTATTTTTTACAATAACAATTCATTAGAAATAATTTTTATAATAAAAATTCATTGGAAATTATTTTTGCTATAAAAATTCATTGGAAATTATTTTTACTATATAGAATACTTTAGTAGTGATTTTTCTATAAAAATGCATTGGAAATGATTTTTACTATAAAAATTCATAAAAAGTGATTTTTACAATAAAAATTAATTAGAAATAAGTTTTACTATAAAAATTCATTGGAAATGATTTTTACTATAAAATTAATTGGAAATTATTTTTACTATAAAATTTCATTGGAAATGGTTTTTACTATAAAAATTTATTTGAAGTTATTTTTACTATAAAATTTCATTGGAAATGATTTTACTATATAAAATACTTTAGGAGTGATCTTTCTATAAAAATGCATTGGAAATTATTTTTACTATAAAAATGCATTAGGAATTTAACAAGCCTCTATTAAACCTTTTGGCCATCTATAAAAGTCTCCTAATTTTGATCTATATAACACATGTGTATGTAAAATTTATTTCTGAGCAGGATGTTTAATTCTCGGAGGTGAAGCTCGTTGAAATGGGTAAAAACTCATAGAACTAATCCGTCGTATCAACCATCAAGCTAGATGTTTAGAAATTGTTTTATTTTATTTTATTTTATTTTTTCTTTCATATAAAAAATTCGTTTGAAAAGAAAAAAATGATTTCCTTCTCTCTCTTCCTTGTATTTCTTTCGTCGTAACTTTCAGTGCTCAGATAAATTTAAAGAAAGGAAGAAAGAAAGAACTACTACTACTACTACTACTCATAAGAACAACAACAACAACAACAACAACAATAATAATAATAATAATAATAATAATAATAATAATAATAATAATAATAATAATAATAATAATAATAATAATAATAATAATAATAATGTGAGAACCGGTTTCCCCCCCCTATACATAAACTTTTTGTCATATCTTTGAACAAGATTCGACGGCTCACAGCTTTCTTTTCATCGGAGATCGTTCCCTTTTCTTCTCGTTTTGTTGACGAGTGGGGAGGTGGTGGGACGCTTTTCAACACGCTTGAAAGCAACGCCAACAGAGAGACGAACGCGCCCATCTGGCCTCCCTCGACGGCGAAGTGGTTGGTCGTCAACCAGGCCAGTGCTTCTTGGTGTAGTATGTAAGAGTGGGCCCTTCCAAAGATGGTGTAGTGACTGGGTCGGGTTTTTTTTTTAGCGCTGAGGCAACGGCCGTGGGTAGATGGGCGATTGAGGGTCCGGCAAAGGGGGGTACGCGTTTGATATTCACCGCTTCACACCTGACCACTAATTATACATTGGTAATTAATCTGTGCCAGAAACGAAATGATGTGCGTGATTTAGTGACAAGGGTTCGTGCCCGTATTGCGAATTCCTGACCCGCCGTGCATGTGCCTGAAAATTGCTGCACCTATAACGCCCCCCCCTCTCAAGATGGCTTATGTCAAAAGTAAGGCAATCTCCTTTTCGCTTGTATTGTAAAAAATTGCATTAATTAAACTAGCAAAATAAAAAAAACACCCTCCAGGCGATGTAAAAATATTTTTCATACTATAAAAATTAATTCGAAATTATTTTTACTATAAAAATTCATTGGAAATGGTTTTTACTATAAAAATTCATTGGTGACGAATTTACTATAAAAATTCATAAGAAGTGATTTTTACAATAAAAATTCATTGGAAAAATGTTACTATAAAAGTACACAATCTCCTTTTAACTTGTTTTGGGATATTGTAAAAATTTACATTAATTAAACTAGCAAAATAAAAAAAACCCATCCGGGTGATGTAAAATATTTTTTAAAGACATTGCCTGAGAAAGTGGGAGTTAAAAATTGAATGTCAGAGAGTTTGTACCATAAGTAAGTACCATTTGTAAGTAAAATCATCAAATAATCAAATTTATTAAAGGAGTAAAAAATAAAACAATTTGAAATCGAAACTTAGTTCTAATAACTTTAAATATGTATTAAAATAAAACAAATTATATATAAATATATAATACCGGACATATATTTATTAAAACTTGTTTTTAAAAAAAACAAAAAAACAATGAGGACTGTCTAATGTTGCATTCTCAAATTTTGAGCGTATTTATTGTATGTTATCCTTCAATATAGCCTAAACTGATCACGTGACGTATTTTGGTGGTACATATAGGGCCGGGTTAGTTCAGTCGGTAGAGCGTTCGGCTAGAAACCACAAGGTTCCTAGTTCGATACCGGCCCTCGCTAACTCAGTGTATGAGTAGCACAGGGATCTGTGCGGTAAAGTGAGGAGCTGATGGTAGGTGTGGCACTCCACCTCAGATGCAAAAATAATCTCCTTGGTCTAGCGTTAGTGAAAAGGGGATAGACTCCCTCGCTGATTGGCTGATACCGACATTAGGCCGCCCCTTATTGTATGTTAGAGAGATTTTGGATAATGTGATGTAAGCAGTGACGTAGTTTTTGTTACAGACAAAGAGAAAGTGAACTCCATCTATACATACTAGTATGAAAATTAACCACACCATATATTGTGTAAACCTTTATTTCATAGTGATATATAAGACACATTGCAGGATTTTAAATGCATTAATAACATGGGCTGTTTTGAGACAAATCTAAGGCAGATTTTCATAGAGACATCGTTAATGAATAAGATTTATTCTGTGTATGAATGATTTTGACTATAGATTAAATATTAAATGATAAACTTACGCAATTCCAGAAAGTATTGTGACGTACAGTGTCGAAGTTTTGGTTACAGACAGACTACGAATCTCCATTATAATAAGATATAAAGGGTAGTTGTGTGTATGTGTATGTCCGGAAGAAACTTAGAAAATAAAACAATTAACGACAAAGTGAATATATATATATATATACACATTAAATATCACCAGGGCTTGGTTTTTGAGCAAAAATAATAGAGATTTGATTTATATCTGTGAAGATAATTAAAAGATAAAATTTAAATGATAACAACATGGAATTTTTTTTCCTTTAATATTTTAGATATTAGAAATTAACATTTCTTTTCAGAGTAGCTGGATCAATACAAGGTCTATTTCTTTTTTAAATAGGGATTTAAATCGGGCATCCCACGAGGAATCAACTCACGATTCAGTAATAAGGGATCTGCGGGACTAATTTAAAAATCCCCTCTAACCAGGCGACGCCGGGTAGCCGCTGCTAATAAATATATAAAGGGCATTTTTTTTGCTTGTGTGCATCTGTGTATGTCCAAAGGAAACTACGAACATAGCGACCAAATAAATATAGGTAAACATTCACTATCACCATATCTTGCTTTTTGAGCAAAAATAACGAAGATTTGATTTATATTCGTGAAGATAATTCAAAAATAAAATCTAACTGTTAACAGCATGGAATGTTTTTTTTGCATTTAATATTTTAAATAGGAGACATTAATCATTATTTTCAAAGTGGCTGAATCAATGCAATGTCTTTTTTACATAGGGATTTAAATGGGGCATCCTGTGAGGATCTAACTCACGATTCAGTAATAATGGATCTACGAGACTACTTTTCTACCCCTCTCTTCGCAGGTAGCGCCGGTTAGCCGCTTCTAGTTATTAATAGATTAAAATTAAATTTTAAAATTAAAATGACATTATACGAGAGAATTCACAAAGGTAAGGTCTACAAAATATTTAGAAACTTGGGGGACGAGGGTATTCCTACCTTTCCCACGCGTATTGGTTCAAAAGTGAACGCAAAAAAGGTAAGGTCTCCAAAATATTTAGAAATCACAGAAACGTTTTATTCTTTATTGTCAATGGCGTATACATCATTTTAAATTTTGAACATTTTTCAAGATAATCGCCATTTCGGTCGATGCATTTTTTGTAGGTGGTGTACAATTTTTGGATGCCAATGTCATACCAGCTCGCTGTCATGTTGTGGAGGAAACGTTGAACAATCTCACCCCACCACTTGGAAATTTTTTGAACATCCATGCACGACTTGCCATACATTTCCGTTAATTGGTGACGATTTACTATAGTCTATACCAATATATGAGTAGAAATATACAGGGCGTTTCAGAAAAAAATCATATAATTTGAGATGTACAGGGCGTTTCAGAAAAAAATGATAGCATGGGTGTTTAAGAAAGATGATATCATTTGATATGTAAAGGGTGTTTCAGAAAAAAATTATATCGCTTGGGATGTATAGGGTGTTTCAGAAAAATTGATATCATTTGAGATGTATAGGGTGTTTGAGAAAACAAGATATCCTTTGAGATGTATAGGGTGTTTGAGAAAAAATTATATCATTTGAGATGTACAAGGTGTTGCAGAAAAAATCGATATCATTTGACATGTACAGGGTGTTTCAGAAAAAAAAAAATGATTTCATTTGAGATGTACAGGATGTTTCAAACAAAAAATTGATATCATTTGAGATGTACAGGGTGTTTCAGAAAAAAATGATATCATTTGAGATGTACAGGGTGTTTCAGAAAAAAATGATATCATTTGAGATATACAGGGTGTTGCAGACAAATTGATATCATTTGAGATGTACAGGGTGTTGCAGAAAAAAATTATATCATTTGAGATGTACAGGGTGTTTCAGAAAAAAAATGATATCATTTGAGATATACAGGGTGTTGCAGAAAAATTGATATCATTTGAGATGTACAAGGTGTTTCAGAAAAATTGATATCAAAGTGAAAAAAAAGCAGAGTCTGCCTGACAAATGCCAAGAGTTGCTCGCAAGATATACCTCAATGACATGAGGCACGACTTCGGAATCCACCGTATTAGGCTCACCTGACCTTGTCGTTGAGGTTCTTTTGGTTTGGTTTGGTTTGTTTTGTTTTACGGCATATCAACCTCAGTGGGTCATTTAATGCCGATAAATTTTTGAAATAAATCAATTCTTAATGGATAATACAATTTTTTTGTAAATACATTTTTCTATTTAACCCATAGATGGGACCCTAACAGGTACTACCACTCCAGGTCAGAGTGGACCAGGGAGCAATGGTGATGAAGGGGTGCTCCACATTCCCCAAACCTCCAAAACTGGAACCTCACCATCAGATAGAGTTTAACGTCATTCCCAGGACATGTAGACCCGCAGCCACCGCCTTCTAGCACCCATATGATAAAAAGGGGTTGTGGCTTGCCATAAGGGCAATAGGGTTGGGAAAATCATATAGGTGCTAGGGCTTGACGTGACCAGTCGATTGATCGGAGGGGGCCTCTCCGAGCGCCCGTCTAGCCCAAGATAGGGCCAAAGTGGAGTATTGCATGTCATGAACTGTTCATCCACCTGGGTTCTATCCTTAAGCATCACGAGTCGCCACCCACGGCCAACAGGTGGCCCCATTGGGGGAGTCTTACCCCTCTGCAAAGGTGCAGTCGGTGCATTCTAACGCCCCAGCCGATAGGGCGGGTTGAGGTTCTTGCAACCTCCGAATGAAATATCTTGAAGCATCTGTGATTAATTACGCCTTCACTTTTCGCCCAACAAATGGTTTATTGGTTGCTTTGGTGCCGGCGTTTTTGGCCCAGTTCGAAATCGTAAAGCACCAGTTCTCGAATTAGACAACGTTGTACGTGCACCTACGTTACTTTCAAATCAACAAGAGTGAAACAATGCACTGGTCAGCACAGAAATATATATATATATATATATATATATATATATATATATATATATATATGTGTGTGTGTGTGTGGTGTGTGTGTGTGTGTGTAGTATATTGGGAAAAATAAAAAAACACAGGTTTAAATGGGTTAAGTGGCGAGTTTATTGGCCGACGCTGCAGTGTTTCGATCTATTAATTAGATCATCTTCATAGCATTTGTTGGTATATGGAAGGTGATAATAAATTATTTATCACAGAATAACGAGAAAAGCGAGTGATAGTTATGTGTTATTCAGTTTTAAAATTTTTGAAGTTTGAAAGAAGAACGGTTTTGAAATGTGACGTCAAATATTCTATTTTATGTGTGTGCGTGTGCGTATGCGTGTGTGCGTGTGTGTGTGTGTGTGTGTGTGTGGGCAGCATTTTTTCATGTATGCATGTTGAATTAAGCAACAGACACATCTCCTGTTTAATTCTATTTGCGATCTTTTCAAGTTTTCTGACCAACTTTTTAATATTTGGGTCATGAACTTTGGTGGACTAATCCACGAATTCCACCCAAATATTAAAAAGTTGGCCAGAAAACTTGAAAAAATCGCAAATAAAATTGTTAAACAGGAGATGTGTCTGTTGTTTAATTCAATATGTATAAATGAAAAAATGCTGCCCAAATACACACACACACACACACACACACAAGCAGAAAAGCAAGTGATAGTCCGATGTCGTTTATCACAAAAGATTTATACACACACGCGCAACCACACATACAAAACACCTAAAAATGCACAATGCTTTTTTCGATACATACACTCACACACTCTCATACTCACACCGTAAAAGAGAATATTTGACGTCATATTTCAAACCGTCCACTTTTTTTCAACGTTCTTTTCAGACTTCAAATTTCAGACTGATAAAACAAGGACTATCACTTGCTTTTTCTCGTTATTCTGAGATAAAAAAAAAATTTTATCACCTTCCATATACCAACAAATGCCCTGAAGATGATCTAGTTAATAGATTGAAACACTGCAGCGTCGGCAATAAACTTACCACTTAACTTATTTAAACCTGTGTTTTTTCAATTCATATATATATATATATATATATATATATATATATATATATATATATATATATATATTTAGCTATTTAATCTACAAATTTCTTTGCAAATGTGATATTTGCTACATCGGACGCACTACCCAGAGATTGGAGATCAGAATCAACCAGCACATACCCACATCCCTACGCAGCAATAATTTGGACCATTCCACTAAACTACCTAGTCAAACCTCCACTTCCGCTATCACACGTCACCTACTTGATAATCCTGCATGCGCAGCGTCTTATAATCATTCAATGTTCACTATATTAGAGGCCGCTGACAACGAATTACGTCTTTCAATTCTTGAATGCTTATTGATCAGCAAATTCCGTCCTGAACTCTGTATACAAAACAATCCTTCAATTTACTGTTATTCGGATCCAACAACCACTCCTCCAACAATAATATTGTTGATAATAACTCAGCCTGTTCTCACAACTTTGCTACGTAATATTTTTTTTTTTTTTACTTCCACATCTGTGATTTTACACATTATTCCTCGTACAAACATTAGTGTCACGGTATGCTTCTCTGATGAGACGTGACCGAAAAAAAGATATCTTTTTCAGAAGGAAAAAAAAATTTGTGAAATTGTATTTATTATAACATCTCACAATGCACACGCTTTTTAAAACCATTTTCCAATATATATATATATATATATATATATTATATATATTATATATTAAAAATCTTAGAAGCACTTCATATTAGACACAAAAATCCAAAACTAAACAAAATAAACTTTGATAATAGCACCAACATTCTAAAATGCCTATAATTACTATAAAATTAAAATAGCAAAAAATAATAATAATAATAACGACAATAATAATAATAAAACTAAAAATAACAACAACAACAATAATAAACACAACCTATATAAATGGTAAATGGAATATCCCATTGTTGTACGGTTAAAAATACCTTGAAGATGGCCCACGATAGGGCAGAAAGTACTCGGTTTATGACATATGGCGAATACATCAGCCAATTATCGCCAGATATTAAAACAATAATCCGACAATATGAAAAAACAAAGGATAAGACTTGCAGACAGAAAATGGCTGCTTTATTTAACAATATATGCCTACAAGAAAAAATGCTGCCTAAATACACACACACATATATATATATATGTATATATATATAGAATATATATATATATATATCGCCCGAAATGGTGATTATGTAAAAAAATATATATACATGTTCTATGTAAACATCATTGTCAATAATCAATAAATGATTGTGTGATTTTGAAATATTTTGGAGAGCTCACCTTTGGGATTACCCTCGTATACTTGACTCACCCTAGGATTTATTTCTGATTAACTCGTCAATGTCTTTTTGCCTATTGTAAAGTAAAATAATCTGTTCTTTGTTTTCTGAGAAGTATTTCTTTTTTTTTTGTCCTTCTGAAGTGTCCGTTACGTCGTCTAGCGGAATCAATCAAGTTAAAAGTGAATTAAAAATAACAGAAAGAAAGATCTGTCTAACGAGTTCACAGACCTCCACTCCCCCCCCCGAAAAACTACCCGCGCCCACCGCCCCATTATTTTATTTGATGACTTTTTTCTTGGACAAGCGGGTTCAATAAGTTCAGAGAATTGTCAGCAAAGTTTCACTCTCTCTCTCTTCTCACTCTCTCTTCTCTCTCTATCTATCTATCTTCACTCTGTCTCTGTTATAATCTTCTCTCTCTATCTATCTATGCTATCTATCTATCTCACCTCTGTCTCTTTATCCTCTCTCTCTATCTATCTATCTATCTATCTCACCTTGTCTCTTTAATCTCTCCTCTCTATCTATCATATCTATATATATAAATATATATATATTATATATTATATATAATATATATCACTCTGTCTCTTTATCTCTCTATCTCTGTCTATCTCTCTCCTCTCTCTATCTTATCTATCTCACTCTGTCCTCTTCTCTCTCTGCTGCTCTCTTATCTCTCTTCTTTTTCACTCTCTGTCTCTGGTCCTGCTGCCTCTCTCTGCAGTATCCCTCCTCTCGTCCCTTCGCCTCTTCTCTCTCTCTCCCTACTCTCTCTCTCTCTCTCTCTCTCTCTCTCTCTGGTCCAGTCATCTCCTCTCTTTCACTGTCTGTTCTTCTGCCTTGCTATTTGCCAGTTTCCTCCCCCTCTCTCTCTTTCCTCCCTTTCTGTCTCTCCCTGTCAGTCTCTGTTTTCTTCTGTCAGTCTCTCTGTCTCTCTCTGCCTTCCTCTCTCAGTCAAGTCTTCCCCCCCCCTCTTCTCTCTCCCTCTCTCTCTCTCTCTCTCTCTCACTCCCCACACACATTCACACACCGTGTGTTTTCACAGATAGATTTATCTGGATAAGTTATCTCTTTCTCTATTCTCCGTAGTGTAAATCTCTCATTATTTACTCTTTCTGTTTCTCTCTGTCTCTCTCTGTCTCTTCTCTTCCCTCTTCTCTCCCTCTCTTCTCTCTCTCCTCTCTCACTCATTATTTCTCTCTTTCTGTTTCTTCTCGTTTTTCTCTCTGTCTTTCTCTCTTTCATTCTTCTCTCTCTCTCTCTCTCTCTCTCTCTCTCTCTCTCTCTCTCTCTCTCTCTCACACTCTCTTCTCTCTCTTCTCTCTCTTCTTTCTGTCTGTCGGTTGCTTGTCTTTTTCGCTCATTCTATCTCTCTCTTTTCTCTTCCAAATTTTTTTTCTCTTTTTGTCTCTTCTTCTTATGATTCTCTGTCTCTCTCTCTCTCTCTATATATAATAGATATATATATATATATATATGTTTGTATTAAGAAATTTGATAAACGAAGTGTTTCCAAAAATAAAGATGAATTTATTTATCGAGAAATTGATGGATGTTTTGTAGATGACTTCTTCACCCCATAAACTATCCTGATGAAAGTTTAAAATAAACCGAAACGATTAAGCGTCGATAAAATATTCATCTTTTTTTGGAACACTTCGTTTATCAAATTTATATTATATATATATATATATATATATATATATATATATAATGAGAGAGAGAGAGAGAGAGAGAGAGAGAGAGGGCAGAGAGAGAGAGAGAGAAATGCTATATATATATTATATATATATATATATATATATATATGATCAATTTTTGAATGTTTTTTCAAACGGAAGTTTGGAGCGTATTGCTTTGACATTAAATTTAATAACGGCGGGATAATTGTAAATGGTTGATGGCTGGCGGACTTTAGTTTAGCATACACTGAAATCCCGCAGCCTAATTCTTATTATACATCGATCAGTTAGGAAAATTTATCAATATAGTATATCAAGTATTATCCTTATATAGATAATAAAGTATCAATTTACCCTAATACTATATATACGGGACGACTTGCTTGAAATTTCCACCATGAAATTCGTGTGGTATTACTACCAATCCACCCTTCTCGAAGTTAAGGAAGAGAATATTAGATCGGTCGTTGTCAGCAAAGTCTTTTTTGAGAAATGAACGAAAGGAGAACAATGCAGAAGAGATAAAATAGAATTTTTAGATAGAAATAGAGAGAGAGAAGGGAAGAGAGAAGAAGGGGAGTAGGCAACTGGTGGTTAGAGAAAGGAGGATTAGATGTTATTAGTCATATTAGGAGTCAATTACATTTCGCCCAGTCAGTGGGCTGTAGAATCATACACAGCTCACCTCTCTTGCTGCTAGATCAAGATTGTTTTTTTGCTTCGAGGTGGAGCCCACATAATCTACTTCAGCTCCTACTTTACTACCCAACAGATCCTGTGCTACTCATACATTGAGTTTGCATAGGGCCGGTAATCGAACAAGGGAACCTTCGGAGACTCCCTTAGACGGGATTCTAACGACTGAGGGTGGAATCCCTCCATGGGACACCTGTCATGATAAAATTGAAATCCGCTGAGAGCAGTGTCCTATGTATAGCAATTATCCCACCTTATCTTTACTTTAGCTAGAGGGCGGTCGGAGAGGCCTCTCGTTCAATTCAATGATCAGCCCACCCTAGCACGCACCTATATATGATTGTCTCGACCCATATTGCAGTATGAACAAGTCCCAAACCCTTTTTATATACATATATTTCTAGAAGGCGGCGGTGGCTGAAGGTCTTAGTGTCATGGATATGGACGTTAAAGCTGCATCTCTAATGCTGAAAGTCTCAATTCTGGAGATACTGTGGAAGTGTGGAGTACCCCCCCTTCATTGTCATTACTCCCAGGTCCACTCTGACCCGGGCTAGTAGTATCTGTTATATAGATAAAAACTGTTTAAAAAAAAAAACACTAAGTGAAAAAAGAATTTGAATACCCATTAAATATGAATAAAACAAAAACATCTTCAGCAGAAAATAACCTAGATTGGTTGACTGCGTAAATCGCAACATAACCAGTAAACCAATTGAGTACGTTAGCCAATAACCAAAGAGGACCCCCACCCCTGTTTGTGTCTTGTTTCATAGATATTAAACCTCGTGGGTTATTTAATGCCAAAGCAATCCTTGTAGAAAAGTAGACAGAAAAATGAAGATAAAAGTGTCACTGGAGTTTGAACTCGTAATACTACGATGTCGCGTACGTGCACGTTAGCCAACTACAGACACAGGGAACCGCCGAAATATTCTATAGCCCTGCAATTCCTAAGCTCCGAGCAAATAGAATACCAGAAGTGATCGGCGCATAAGCTACAAAGAAGAGAAAAGGCATAACGAATCGCCTGCACTGTATGAATCGAGTTGTGAGTTGTGGGAGGGTTGACTGGCAAAGGGGAACCGATATTACAGTCAGTAGAATAAAAAAGAGCAAGATATATGCGAAGCTATCTTTAAGCAGCATGTCAGCAACATAACTAAATCACAGCTGTAGTGTTATTTAGGTGGGAGGTAGTATATTAGAGGGTCCGTAAAGATTTAGTTAGTCACTGTAGATGGGTGGGGGAGACATGACAACGCTGAAAAATAAAAAAGTGAAGGATGTTCAGCTTTTTTTTAGTAAAGAAAGGAAAGCGTAGAGGAGAAGGGTAGGCAATGAGTGAGTGGGTAGAGAGAGAAGAGAGTCAAAATCAGAGAGGGAAAGAGAGAGAGAGAGAGAGAGAGAGGAGCCGGTAATAGGATCCCGTTCTCTTAGAGAATCTTTTAGGAAAGGAACGAAGGCGAGAGAGAGAAGAAAGTAGGTGATGAGGGAGTGGTTGGAGAAGAAAAGAGAGAGAGTCAAAATCAAAGAGAGAAAGAGAGTTCTTTTTAGGAAAGGGGAGAGAGGAGGGTAGGGCGACTGAGGAGTGGATAGAGAAGAAGATCAAAAGTAAGAGAGAGGTGGAAGGAGGGTTGGATTAGAGGAAAAAGAAAGCTATAAAAAACAAAGGGAAGAGAAGTTTGGGGGGTGTGGGAATAGAACAGTGGAATGAAAGGAGTAGTGATTATTAAAAAATAGAGAAAGAGAAAGAAAGGGACACGTAGAGAAAAAAGAAAAGAAATGTAAAGAAGAGAGGAAAGGATGAAGAAGAGGGATGTAGAGAGGAACCGGAAAGGACAAGAGAAAAGAAGAACGTGAGGAAGAAGAAAGGAAGAAAAGAAGAAGTGGAATAAGAAAAGAAGAGGAAGACGAAATGAAGAAGGAGAAAGATGGAAAGAAGAAGAGAAAAGGAAGAGAAGAAGAAGAAAAAAGAAGAAGAAGAAGAAGAAGAAGAGAAAGAAGAAGAAGAAGTAAGAAGAAGAAACTTAAGGTTGAGTGAGAAGAAGAAGAAGAAGAAGAGAAGAGAATGAGAAGAAGAAGAAGAGAGAAGAACTAGGTGAGTGAAGAATGAAGAAGAAAGAAGAAAGAAAAGAAGAAGAAGAAACTAGAGTGATGAAGAAGAAGAGAAAGGGGACAGAAGAAGAAGAAGAGTAAGAAGAAGAAGAAAAGAAAACTTAGGTGAGTAAGAAGAAGAAAGAAGGAAGAAAGATGAAATAAGAAAAAGAAGAAGAAGAAGAAACTTAGGTGAGTGAAGAAGAAGAAGAAGAGAAAAGAAGAAGAAGAAGGAAAAAAAAAGAACTTTAGGTGAGTGATAGAAGAAAAGAGAGAACTAGTAGGAGAAGAAGAAGAAGAAGAAGAAGAAGAAAGAAGAAAGAATGACTTAGAAAGAAGAGAAGAAGAAGAAGAAGAAAGAAGAAGAAGAGAAGAAGAGAAGGAAGAAGAGAAGAAGAAGAAGAGAGATAGGAAAAGAAAAGAAATGATAGGAAGAAAATAAAATAAAAAAAAATCAACAGAACCATGAGAAGGAAAAGAGAAAGAAAAACGAGAAAGAAAAAAAAGAAAATGAGAAACTGGTAAATAATGAGATAGAGAACATATTTTAAACAAAGGAAAGGGACAAGGATTTTCTTCTTCCATTTATCTTTCAGAAAAGGAAGGTTAAACAAAAGGAGAAAAGGAAGAAAAATGTCGAAGAGAAAATGAGGCAAATGAGGGAAATAAATGTGAAAGAAGTTAGAACAATTTATGGAAAGTAGATACAGATTAGAAAGAAAAATTCAACATAATAAAAAGAAAGAAAGTGAAACACAAAACTAGAAAAAAGAAAGAAAGAAGAAAAAAAAAGAGAAGGAAAAGAAGGGAAAAAAAGAAAAAAAAACTAAACATAGAAAGAAAAAAATAAAAAGAGGGTTAAAGAAAGAAGAAGAAAGAATGGAATGAAAGAAAGGAAAGAATTAAGAAGAAGGAAGAAAGAAAAAACTGAATGAAAGAATAAAAAAAGAAAGAAAAAATAGAAACAATGATGTTAGGAAGAAAAACAAAGAAGGAAAGAAAAAAGAAAAAATGGGAAAGGGAGACGATATGAGAAAAAGGAAGAAATAATTGAAAAGAGAAGAAGGAAAAAAAGAGGAAAAATAAAAAAAAGGAGAAAGAATAGGAGAAACAAGAAAAACAGAACGAAGAGGAAAAGCAACAAGAAGGAGGGAAAGAAGAAAACAATGAATTAGGGATAAATAAGAAAAGAAGAAAGAAAAATTAAGAAGAAAAATGCGAGAGAAAAGGGAAGAGAAAAAGTAAAAAATGAAAAGAATAAACAATGAAATAAATGAAGAAACCAAACGGATTAAAATTCAAGGAGATAAAAGGAACAGAAGAAGAAATGAAGAAAAACAAAAGGAAAATGATAAGTAAGGATACAAGAAAAAAAAGACAAGAGAAAAAAAAGGAAACAAAGACAAGAAGACAAGAATGATGAATGAAATGAAAACAAGAGAAGAAAGAAAAATAAACGATAAGAAAGAACAGGAAAGAAAGAAACAAATGCAAGTGAAGGAAAAAGTAAAGGAGGAAAGAAAAAGCGGAGAAGAAAGAAGAAAGAATAAGAAGGAAAATAGAGAAGGGAAAGAAAAACAAAGGGAAAAGGGAAGAAATTGAAGGAAAAATAGAATCAAGAAAAAAATAAGAAAGACAAAGGATATGAACACAAGAAAACAAGAAGAACAGATACAAGAAAAAATAGGAAGAAAAACAACAGAATAAATGAATGAAACAAGTGATGGATAAAAGATAAGGAGAGAAAAAAAATGGCAAGTGAAGGAAAAAAATAAGAGAAAAAGGAAGAAAAAGAAGAACATGTTGAAAAGAAAAAAAAAACAGGAGAAGGAAAAGTAAGACAAAAGGGATAAAAACGAAAGAAATACAAGGAAAGAATAAGAAGGAGAAGAATTAGCAAAGAAACAAATGAAGAATAGAACGAAAATAAAAATAAAAATATCAGGAACTAAAAAAAAAATTAAAAAAAGGCATGACAATAATTACTGACAGTAAAAAACAAGTAAAAAGTAAAGAAAAAATGGCGTTGTAAAATAAAAAAAAAAGAAAAAAGAAAAAGGAAAGAAAAGAAAAAGAAAAAGAAAAAGAAATAAAGAAAGGCGGGAAATTGCCCATATTCTGTCTTCAAAGAAATGTGATGTAGAACAACGAATTCGAAAGCCAAGGTAGAATAAAAGTGCCAACCTCATCTTCTGGTGCCTGTCTCATTTACCTGGCCATGACAACCACCCCTGTAAAACGTACTTAGTCACGTCTCGGCCAAGGCAATGAAGTAAGCGCGTTTTTATTGAGTTTTCTTCATATTTGTCGGTGAGTTTGCCGTGCTAAAGATCTACTACGGAAATTCGCTGAGGGCCAGAAATGTCGGGAAGGATTTGCATTTTTGTATTTTTTTTTGGTGTTGTTCTTAGATTATAGCCTGGAAACCGCAGGGTTGAAATGAAATGTCCAATAGCATAGGAAATATCTACATTCTCAAAACTAATCATTGCTGGTTGTTAGTTTGCTGGTTTCATTAACCTTTGGGGTATTTAATGCCTAATCCTTTTTTATATATTCAGTTTCATAAATTTGTGTACGAAAAATTTTATTTAACTTTTTATAGAAAAATATGCACACGACTGCAGTATTGAGGTTGGCTTTGGTGTTTTTTTTTTATGTATTTTGGTGTGTTAGGTGGTTGGTATTGGTTTGTTTTGTTTTAACGGCATCTCACATTACGGGTGGGGTTATGTATGCCGACAAGTTGTGAAATAAATTCATTCTTAATCGCATATACAATTTTGTGTTTAAAACTCTGTTTTTCTCTATTCAACCAAAGATGGAACATCTAACAGGTACTACCACCGGGTCAGAGTGGACCCGAGGGAGCAATGGTGTGAAGGAGGTGCTTCCACATTTCCCCAAACCTCTCCAGAACTGGACGTCTAGTCACGATCAGATTAAGGAGTTTAAAAGCAGTCATTTCCCAGGAAGTGTAGACAACTGACCTCTACTCGGCTTTATTGCAACGCATTGAATAAGAAATTAGATTTGGGTGGTTGCCTTAAGGGGCAAATAGGGGTTGGGGAAACTATCAAATAGGTGCTAGGCTTGAACGCTTGGCCAACCGGATTTGATGTCGGAGGGGGCTCTCCCGACCAGCCCGTCTAGGCCAAGAAAAGCCTAAAGTGAAATATGCAAGTCCAAGAACTGCTGCAGGGCTTCCACTGGGTTCTATCTTAAGCATGCCAACGGTGGGTGCCGCGCTCCTGGTCTCCAGGCGGCCAACAGATGGCCCACATAGGGGAGGTCTTTTTACCCAGGTTGGTCCCATATGAACAGTTTATATTGTCTTTTCCGGAACTTGTCCGCGCCCTCGCAAGAGGTGAAAGTCGGGTGCATTCCTAATAAAAAATAATCTAAAATAACCCGCCCCAGCTTGAACGAGGCGCGGCAAAGAAGCACTATTGAAAAATGGTTTTACACACTTTCAACTATCATATTGCTATTAGTTTTGGTGTGTTTGGGGGCTGGTTTACCTAACGCTTTTGTGGGGGTTATTTAATGCAAATCCTTTATATATATATATATATAAAATTATATTATATATATATATATATTAATATCATATATTATATATATATATATTAAAGGATAATATTAATAGGTATTTAAGGGTATTAATTTAAATAAACTTAATTAATTAGAAAGGCTCACCAATACATCGATCATCAACCATCGATGGTCGCGAGGCAGGCACGGATATCCATTGATTTAGACAATGTTCTCGCACCGCCGTCGCCATTTTGACCATATTAACATTTCATTGCCCCTTGGTGAGGCCCCATTCGTGCAGAAGAAAACAGTCACAGCAATCCGCCGCATAGTTGGGGTCATTGTATGGGCTCTTTTGCTGGGCGCTACACACTAGCATGATGCCATGGTGAGTTGCTTCCACAGGAAGGAAGATTTCGTTTATGTTTTTTGCCGGCTCGTCCTTGCTTTCTCCCTCTCACATATTCCCAGCAGTGCCCCGCCTCCTTAGTACCGTCTTACTACGGGATGGTTTTTTGTGAGAGAATTTGGGGGCGGGGGAAGTAGGGTGGGTATATCTGAGATGCTCATGGTACAACGAGGAATGGGTTTCGTATGGATAGCATAGCTTGCGTGAGCAGGAGGTCCCATTTGGAGTAAGGCTCTGGGCCCAGGTATCGGAACGGCTAAGCATAGATGCGAATGCTTACCCATGTGGTGTTGGTGAGGACTTGCTCGTTCCCCGGGACGACTTGGTTCAAGACCACACGACCTCGCGGAGCAAATTCTTGATCCTGGTCCCTACTAATAGGCTGTATTCTCTCGAAGGAGGGGCGCTTCGTTTAGTCGCAAGTGGTGCAAGGAAGGCGACCATACCCTAGGCTAATGCTGAGTTGTGTTTCTCGTTCTATAAAAGTAAATCTGCTTAGGGAGGCTACCGTCAATGTATCCGTTTCTTTTTTGAATTCATGAACTCAGTTTTATAAAAAGATTTGGAAAGCAGCGGGGGTCTATTAACGAAAAAGAGAACAACTGGAACTTACACTATCCTACACTCCAGGTCTTTCATTTGCTAAATTTTCGCTAATTATTCCCCTACTTTAGTTAAAATAGGAAGATAAAAAAATATTGACGTTATACTTCTTTCTGAAAATAGTCAATTTCCTTAAGATTTATCCACCGAGATTTTGTTGATCATTCATTAAGAAAAAACCAAACAATTAGGAAATAATAATACAAGTAACATATTATTAAAATCAAATGTTATATATCATATATGCAAATTAGCCTTCCCGTTCAAACTGTAAACCGCTATTTTGTTTATATATAAAATTAATACAATTGACACGTATACATGTAGTACCGTCCACCAGTGGCTTGCTCGGCCCTCGACCATAGAATCTAATAACGTTTGATCCCAGGAGGCTATCCACCTCTCAGGGCAAATACCCAACTCTTTTGATTTAAAGGGACAGGGTGCTGGGTTTTTTGCCCCAGTTCCTGAAGGCCCGCCGGCGCCCCGTTGAGGGGGAATGCCGGGCGGGTCACGCAATTTTTTTTGCAGCCCGCCACTCAACATGAGCTTCTTCGTCGTGGGTGGTCCCGATATTAATAGGGCCTTGGTACCTAAACCCGTAACGGTGGTGTACTGGTAAAGTACCCTACGACATGGTCAGCAGTATTAATAAATTATAAAACAAATTTTATTAATAATTGAGTGTATACGAATTGAAAAAATAGAAATTATTGAGATGTGACGTGAAATTACTAGGGAATTGTGCTTGAGTAGTAATAGTTTCGGTTACAGACAGAAAAAACACAATCTTACCAATATAATAAGATCTGTATTAAATAAAACCTGATAAAAAAATATTTTCAGCTACTTTATGTGTATTAATCAAATTGGCGAAGTCATGTCGTCCCTACAACAAAATTTATCAGTCATAGTGGAAATCAAGATGCCATACCCGAAGTAATAGACATTTTCTCAGACTGTGGTATATACCGTAACTGAATATATTATAAGCTGCAACCATTCTTGATCCTAAACTTAGGCCTTTGTCACGGATCAATTAAATTTATTATCACAGTATTGTGAGGGAGCAAACAGATTTCTTAAAGATTAGTGGTATAATAATACTGACTGACAATGTATTTTGAAATAAATTACTGGTGATTATATCTTTTTATTTTATTAATTATCAACTGAAATTTCATTAAATCAGTGTATTCCTGATTTTTTTTTTTTGGATCATATGACCTTTAGCGATTTTCTCGTTTCAAGGACATTTTTTATCATTTACAACCGTCAAAATCCGGTGTTTGTTAGGGGTTAGGTTAGGTGTTAGAGTTAGGTTCATGGGTTAGGGTTAGGTGTTAGTTTTTATAATTAAAAAAAAACTCTAAAAATCATCTGTTAAACAAACAACCGATTTTGACGGTGTAAATAAAAAATGTCCTTATGTAAACGAGATCGCAAAGGGGTGCCTAAAGGGCCCATATATGGGTCCGAGTTTTTTTCTTTTCTTTCGGTTGTGGGGTGACCAAAAGTTGAATGATTTAGTAGGGTCCGTTGAGGTTCGATTTAACCTAGAATAACCTTTATATTGCTAAAAGCCAGTATCCGTTGTTTCACCGAGAACTGAAGATGGCAATCGCACTTCTGGAATAATATAGGCTCTAGTGAACATTCATTCTATTAATATTATCTTCACGTCTTCTGTGATCCTGATGTCAATAAATTCGCTCTTTGGACTTTCCGTTATTTTTCTGGTATTTTTTCCAGATTTACTAAATTGACAATTTCTCTTCTCTCCGCTGTCTTTTCGCGATCTGAAAATTCTGTTCTTTCTTACTTCTTCTTCTTCTATNAAGATAGAGATTACAATTCAATTGTATTTATATACAAAAAATATTGTTTGCAGTGTGAACGGGAAGGCTAATTTGCATATTGATATTAAAAATGTGATTTTATTAAATATGTGCTTAGTATTATTGATTTCTAACTGTTTGGTTTTATTTTAATGAATATAAGCAAAAAATCTCTCCAATGAACCTTAAATGAAATCCATTAACAAGAAAAAATAAGTGTAATTTTTTCTTTATTTCCTAATTTAACTAGATAGTTAAATAAGTAAATTCAGCAATGAAAAGACGGCAGTGATGGAAGAGTAAGTTTCATTTCTATTTTTCTATTATACCCCCACTCTGTTTCAAATCATTTTTATTTGCATTCTTATTAGACTTTCTAATTTAATACGATATTTCTACATTAAAAACTTAAAATACTTGCACCCGGAGGGTGCATATATTGCTAGTATATATATATATATATATATATATATATATATATATATATTTATATATATTATATTATATTATTATTCATATGTTATTGAACAACACGGAGTATTCTTTTTTCATTTTTTGTATAGATATTTTTTCCAGTCTTCTGGCTATCCTATTTTAAATCTGGATCGAGTTGATTCATCATATTTTTCATACTGATTTCCCGAGCGCTTTCGACTGTTTCTCCAGTCGTATTCATGGGGTTACGTAATTTGGTTTTTAGTTAATTTTTAGTTTTGTTATCTATGCTTTTATCAAATTCGGAGAGTCTATTATTTTTAAGAGGGGGGGGAGGGAAGTGTTAGTTATTGAAGATATTCAATACGTTGTCTCCGACTTTAAAGGCTATTTTATTAATGTTAGGTTTTTTTTAATTTTTAATGCATATGGCTTCTAGGATCTGTAGGCGTTTCTTATTATTATTTTTGTAGATAATTTTAGTATTTTCGTTTAAGATTTTTCTAATTTCAGGGGAGGTGGATTTTTCTGGGTGTTTTTTAATTAAGTGTTGTTTTATGACGATAGTGTCGGAGAGATGGTATGTGAGACGGCGAGACAGTGTTGTTGTTGTATGGCCAATGTAGTTAATAGTGTA
>CM042174.1:23256141-23293641 GCA_023376005.1 Doryteuthis pealeii | reverse complement strand
TAATAATAAAATAGATATAAGCTATTCTTTATAATTCAATGTTTGAATCCTTTCAATTGTAATAAATAAATTATATATTATTTAAATAGATAAAATATATAAACTATGAAATTAATTAGAAAATTGTATTACTTTAAATGGAAAAAATTATTTGCCAAATTTGTAATCCATTTAAAAATTATTTTTTGATCTCGCCCCTTTTTCAGTCACAATAAGTTAATTAAAAGTTTTGTAAAATATATGTGCAAAATATTCAAAATAATTATTTAATTAATAATTAATAGATGCAATATTCTCCTGCCAGATATGGGTAAATAGTAGGACAGAGTGGACTCTTGAAACCTTTGTTAGGCAACTGGTCTCAGAGTAGGAATACTATAAATTCAAACTATAAATTTAAACTTTGTTTAAAAAAATTGACCTTGTGGAGGGGTTGGTAAATACATACATCTAAAAATCATATTAAGAAGAGTAAGATCAATAAAGAAATATCAAATTAAAATTTTCTTTCACTTAAAGAATATGTGCTAGAAAGCGGTGGCTGAGGTTCTTCATGTCCGGGGTATGACATTAAACTATGTGATAGTGAGGTTCTAGTTCTGGAGGTGTGGGGAATGTGGAGCAACCATTCATCACCATTGCTCCCAGGTCCCCTCTGACCTGGAGTGGTAGTACCTGTTAGGGTTACATCTATAGGTTAAACTCTGACAACATATTATTTGAAGGGAACAGGACTAAGTTTCCATTTCAAATTGCTAATTTTTTTTTACTCCTTTAATAAATTTAATGATTTTGCTTACTTATGATAAAAACCCTCAGACATCGAATTTTTAACTGCCACCCCTCGGGAATATCTTTTAAAAATTAATTTTTACACCACCCGGAGGGTGGTTTTTTGTTGCTAATAATAATAATAATAATCTTATTATAATGGAGATTGTGTGTTTTTCTGTCTGTAACCGAAACTATATTACTACTCAAGTCACAATTCCCTTAATTATTTACGTCAAATTCTCCATGATTTCATTTTTTTAAACCTTCAGTTATTATTAAAAATTGTTTTACATTATTAATACTGTTGACCATAGCTACGTACTAATAACATGCAATTGTATTTATATATAAAACAAAATAGCGGTTTACAGTTTGAACGAGAAGGCTAATTTGCATATTGATATTTAACATTTTATTTTAATAAATATGTGCTTGGTATTATTGATTTCTAATTGTTTGTTTTTATCTTAAGAAATATAAACAAAAATCTCGTGGATAAATCTTAAAAGAAATTTATTTACAAGAAGAAATAACTGCAATATTATCCTTTACTTGCTATTTTAACTAAATAGGAAAATTTACCAATAAAAGAGGGGAGTAATGGAAAATGATGGAATATTTAGTTTCAAAGTTGTTCTATTCTCTGATTATACCCCCTTTGTTGCAGATCTTTTTATCTGCATTCTTAGTCAGTTTCATTAGCCTTTCTAATTTAATATGATATTTTATTATATCAAAACTTAAATACTTGCACCCGGAGGGTGCATATATTTGCTAGTAATAATAATAATAATATCATCTTTAATTGTTGTAGGTGCTGAGGCTTCTAGCCTTGTCAGGACAAAAAAAAAGTGAGAGTCGGGTATCTGGCCACACACCTGAGAACACGTGTTGCCTTGGAAGCGGCATGTAAGTATTTGCACGCTCCATTGGTGCGCAAGAAAAGCGAGTCAAGGGTCATTATGTTGAGGTTCGATGCCCATCAGGGGTGAGGGATTTGCGCACCCAGTCAAAAGGCATCGAGGCAAGATGAAAAAAGAAGAAAAAAAGAAGTAGTTCAGAGAGAAATTACTCGTTGATCGCCGGGGACGGAGATATTGGACTCCAGGTTTTTGTCTTGTTTTTTGTTTTTTCAGATCACACAAGAAGTTTTTTTTATGGAGCGGCGGGGGGGGGGATAAAAGGGGTGGCCAGACAGGGCGTTGGCAATGGGACAAGAAAACAAAATTATGAAACATTACAGGTGAAATGTTAAAAATTGAATATTTGTCACACTTTACAATGGTTTGTATATATATATATATATAAATATATATATATATATATGTATATATATATGTGTGTGTGTGTGTGTGTGTGTAAGTGTATGTGTGTGTGTTTTTGTGTGTGTGTGTGTGTTTGCATGTGTGTGTGTGTGTGTGTGTATTAGCTCTACTTTTTGTATTGAGCACTTTAATATATTTAATTTAGGCAACTCTTACAGTATTTTTTCTTTTTGCATCTATTATTATTATTATATGTGTCTGTTCACTTCCTTTTTTTAAAATTATTATTCCAGATTTGGCTCGCCCTCTAAGTATGTTTGTTTTTGTTTACTAACAAGAATTAAGAATAAATCACAGGTTAACGAACAACACCATCTGATCCTTTTTTTATTAATATGTGTCTGAGATTAACATTCCAGATATCGTTTGATTGTTTATGGGTGCGGGTGTGTAAATTTAAAAAAAGGAAATGAACCGACACACAGACATAAGCGCGTACACACATAAACAAGCACCCCCAACACACAAACACCGAATTTGTGACAAAACAAATGAACAGCCACTAGCAACAACTTTAGTTCTTGTGATCTTCTGTAGAATGGATTTTTATCCCGAAATATTAAGAATTAAGAATAAATCACAGGTTAACAAAGAACACCACAGTTACTTTCTTTTTTCTTTACACTTACATTGTGATAGCCTTCAAAACCAACCACCAAACCAATATATATATATATATATATATATATATATATATATATATATATATATATATATATATATATAAGAGTGTTTCATAATTTGCTTGAAGCATTGTGTATGTATTGGTTAGGAGGTTGATTTAGAAGGCTATCACACTGCAGTTTGGAATAAATAAAAAATAATAATACGGTAACAATGGTGGTGTGTGTTGACCTGTATTTTTTATTATTTCTTGAATTTTCGAGGTAATACCTCTTTATCAAAAGAATTGAACTGAAGCAGTACAGCTATGGCATTTCTTCCCAAAAAAATTCATTTAAGAAGAAATGCCATAGCTGGACTGCTTCAGTTCAATTCTTTTGATAAAGAGGTATTACCTCGAAAATTCAAGAAAGAATTTTAAAAATACAGGTCAACACACAACACCATTGTTACCGTATTATTATTTTTCATTTATTCCAAACTGCATTGTGATAGCCTTCTAAATCAACCTCCTAACCAATATATATATATATATATATATATATATATATATATATATAGGAACCGTTTCGTCTTACCCGATGAATGCTTTCAGCAAGAAACCGCTGGTTGTAATACCGTTCCCGTAATTAAATAAATAAAAGCAAAAACTTTTATTTGTTTTGATTTCTCATTGAACTATATATATATATATATATATATATATATATATATATATATATATATATATTCTTTAATTGCCACTATAACCTTTCCATTGCAATGGTATTATTAATTTCAATATATCATGAATATAGAGTTATAATAATATGAACAATTTTATCTGTTTTTAGTAGCTATTATTTATGATTATAATTAAAATTAAGCTAAAAACAATACAGAGACGAGAACTAGGAAATGAATAAACGGATACAATGATTTTTTTTTTCCTTTTTACATTTGAAATGATTCTTATTCACACTACAAAAAATGTAGCCTTACTTTTGGAAAAACTTGCCATGTTTCATAGAATAAAAGACATTTAACCATTTATTTTTTACTGAAAGAATAAAGGATGGTTAAAAAATATTCATCACGTCTTATAGTTATTTATTAAGCATATCTTAGATTTTGCACAACATTTTTGGGTGCCTAGTCATTGAATAATTGCCTAATATAATGGAATTATTTGAGGGGAAAAATTGTTTGTTTGTTTGTTTTGTTTTGTTTTACGGCATATCAACCTTAGTGGGTCATTTAATACCGATAAAGTTGAAATAAATCAATTCTTAATGGATAATACAATTTTTTTATAAATACATTTTTCTATTTAACCCATAGATGGGACCCTAACAGGTACTACCACTCCGGGTCAGAGTGGACCAGGGAGCAATGGTGATGAATGGGGTGCTCCACATTCCCCAAACCTCCAAAACTGGAACCTCACCATCAGATAGAGTTTAACGTCATTCCCAGGACATGTAGACCCGCAGCCACCGCCTTCTAGCACCCATATGATAAAAAGGGGTTGGGGGTTGCCATAAGGGGCTTACCATAAGGGCAATAGAGTTGGGAAAATCATATAGATGCTAGGGCTTGACGTGACCAGCCGATTGATCGGAGGGGGCCTCTCCGCCCGCCCGACTAGCCCAATATAGGGCCAAAGTGAAATGGCATGTCATTAACTGCTCATCCACCTGGGCTCTATCCTTAAGCATCACGGGTTGCCACACACGGCCAACAGGTGGCCTCATTGGGGGAGTCTTATCCCTCTGCAGAGGTGCAGTCGGTGCATTCTAACGCCCCAGCCGACAGGGCGGGGAAAAATGTAAAACGTTAATAATTAGCATAGGAGAAGGGCTTAAAAATGTATATAAAATTTAAATATATATATATATATATTAGTTGGAAAAATATGAAGACCTACGTGAACAATGCGTGAAACAAAAAAGATCCAGGAGAAAGCTCTAACCGCATCAGCGTGGATATGGCAGTCCTATATTGTGACATCAAACCGACAAAGTCTGGTGATATCGTGAGATACTGCTGGGGCGCTCTGGGTTAGTGGTAATGATGCTTCGGCCCCGAAACCATGCCTGAACCCAGAGTCATCATCTGATGAAGGCTTTGTTGGTTGCAAAGCTACTGTGTAAATAGCAGTCATTGAATGAAGATATATATATATATATATATATATATATATATATATATATATATATATAAGTAAAGAAATAACAAAGACTTAGAAATTTAGCACTATAGTCTATTTCAGGGAAATAGACTATAATGCTAAATCTCTAAGTTTTTGGTTATTTCTTTACTTATGTATTTGCTCTGTGACTCTAATATTAAGAGCACACATTGAGCTCTCAAACTGCGACAGTTTTTTTTTAAATAAAACTCTTGTGTCGTAAGGAATATTTCTTCTCTGGACTTTTGGATTATATATATATATATATATATATATATATATATATATATATATATATATATATATATATATATAAACCCATTAATATATTAATATTAAGTCATTTATCTTAAGCAGTAGATTATGGTACATGTATGCATTCATAGGAATTATAGGACATTTTGTCAAAACAAATTTGCTGGTAACTTTTGCATCAGCCTTCATTATTATTTTCTTTCAATATTATTTTCAAGTCTGCAATTCAACAACAAAAAAGCAGACAGCCATGGACGGTCATTATGTTACAACTTGAGTCTCCATAAAGCATCTCTTACGATTTTACACCCGTTCACCGTCCGGGGTCGACCGTTTATTGGGATGACGTCATGCAGGGGGCAATCATAGCATTTGATAGGATTTTACTGGTTCCTTGATGCAATAAACTGAACCTAATATCCCTAAGCCCACTGGTAGACCCAAATCGCCCAGGGCGAAAAATGAGGTTGAAACCTGTATTTATGACCGTATGAACAAATTACTCGGAAATTAATAAGCTCATTTTTTAACAATATGCCGATAAAATATACGAGACTGGCCATTGTTTAAATTCAACACGTACACTCATGCACACAAAAATACACACACACACACACACATACATTTTACACATGCCCTTATCACGCATATACAAGGTGTGTCAAAAAGGTATCGAGACTTTTTGTACTTTTTGACACACCTTGTATTCTGAAAAAAGAATAAACGTTCCATTCATTGTTTATTTCTATCTTGATAAATACAAGTTCAAACTAGGCACTTTTAAGATACACCTTGTATTCTGAAAAGAATTAACGTTCCATTTATTGTTTATTTTTATCTTGGTAAATACAGCTTCAAAGTCGGCACATTTATGACACACCTTGTATTCTGAAAAAAATTAACGTTCCATTTGTTGTTCATTTCTATCTTGGTAAATACAGCTTCAAAGTCGGCATATTTATGACACACCTTGTATTCTGAAAAAAATTAACGTTCCATTCATTGTTCATTTCTATCTTGGTAAATACAGCTTCAAAGTCAGCACATTTATGACACACCTTGTATTCTGAAAAAATTAACGTTCCATTCATTGTTCATTTCTACCTTGGTATATATAGCTTCAATCACGATACTTCTTTTATGACACACCTTTGATATCCACAATAATATAAAGGAATCATACATATATATATATATATATATATATATATATATATATATATATATATAAAGGAGTCATGTCTATAAACATATTAATGTGTATGTAAGATTTTAATGCATAATCACGTCTCTTCTCTGAATTATAAAAGTCAAAAATGACTTGATTCGTCATTAAATGACTCAAAAGAGGGATGATATGATGTAAAACAAAACAACTAAATCGTTTGTACAGTTCTCAATATATAATTGTTCCCTCTCGTTCATGCACGGTTTTATATTGCTTTTGCAGCAAATAACTGTATTAACATATGATGTGGTGTATTATCTCATCTTTTATTCTGTTGGTTTCCTCTTATATATATATATATATATATATATATATATATATATATATATATATATATATATATTACCATTTCACTCATTGAGAGTTCTTTACACCAGCGTTAGCTGATGGTCTTTCACTTGAGTCTGAGTGACGACAAATCATCTCAGCTCTACAGGTCTCTTCTGAGTATTCTAGCCGATTTCAGCAATGCTGTTTGGATGGTCTCAATTCTTCCTCAGATTTCCAGTCCCTCTAGGTCTGGTCTTCTTGCTGGGATAAGGTGATCCGTTTTTATTTCAAAGTCCCAGAGAATTTTATGCGTTTCGTTCTCAAGAACAGATTCTGGTTTATGCATATACCATTTTGTTGTATGGCCTAAATTATTATTATTATTATTATTATTATTATTATTATTATTATTATTATTATTTCACTGCTTACTAGTTTTTAACACTAGCGTTAGCTGTGGCTCTTTCACTGGGATCTGAGTGGAAACCTTCCTCATGTCTCCAAGACTCTTCTGTGTATGCTAGCTGATCTTGGTTTGGTTTGATTTTTGTTTAATGGCATATCAACCATGTGGGTTATTTAATGTCAAAACCTTTTGGATGTGAGATAAAATGTTGTACTCTAGTTTCCTTTACAGGTATATTTTGGCAGATAATTTCGTGGATGTATTTCATGTCCGATTCATAATTTTCGATATATTTTTATTTCTCTCAAAAAGGATAAAATGTCATTCATGTTAGTATTCTCAAACAGATCCCTCATATTATTTGCATGATGGGAAATATTTCCTTCTGATTGGAGCTGAAGTTCCACACTCCATGAGGAAATGTTTGACAGTGTAGGGTGTTTGACATGTCCCGCACCGTGGGTGATCCTCTTGCTTGAGCATAAAAGAGTACATAAATCTTGTATGGCCAATGCGCAGCCGAGCCAGTA
Organism: Doryteuthis pealeii; assembly: GCA_023376005.1. Classification (NCBI taxonomy): domain Eukaryota; kingdom Metazoa; phylum Mollusca; class Cephalopoda; order Myopsida; family Loliginidae; genus Doryteuthis; species Doryteuthis pealeii. The sequence continues at coordinate 23,286,059 of CM042174.1, read as the reverse complement.
TTAATTCCTCCTTTCGGAATTGTCTATATCCCGGCTTCCATTCTAATTGATAATAAAACCGATATTGCTGTTGTCTTTATTATTTTAATTCCTCCATTGTTTTTCTAACCCTTTGGAAATAGTTCCATGTGCCCCATCTACAATTGGCATCACTTTAACACTCACATTTTACAGTTATTTCAGTTCTCGGGCAACGTCTAAGTATGTGTCCATTGTTTCGTTTTCAACATCACCCTATGATCTGTTGGGACTGGAAAATCTACCAGTTGAGAAGTTCTCTTTTTCTTGTTAATCAATCCTAAGTTGAGTCTTCTCGGTGTAATAAGGTGATCCGTCTATATCTCAAAATTCCAGAGAATTTTATGTGTCTCATTCTTTAGGAAGGATTCTGGTTTCTGTATTAGGGTAGGTTGATTTTTCACTTTTAAAAAATATCAAATTGTCCATCTATGTGAAAGATGTGTGTTAGTATACTGAATACTGATACCAAAAATTAGATCTTTTACTTGCACCATTGTTTGAGGAAATAGTATCAAAGATTGTCTACTAAAATGCACTAAAAATCCTCATTTTCTAAAGGCGAAAGACCAATCGAGCCGCCTAGTAGCTGGTTCCCCCCGAAGTTTCCTTCAGGATACCTGGCGCTTGATCGTCGCAATTCCATCCGGTAAAGCGAACGATTGGAGGCCCCGGAATCTTCTGTGGAAATGAGGATTTTAGTGCATTTTAGACGATGATCTTTGATGCTATTTCCTCAAACAATGGTACAAGTAAAAGATCTAATTTTTGGTATTAGTATTCAGTATACTAACACACAACGATCTTTGATGCTATTTCCTCAAACAATGGTACAAGTAAAAGATCTAATTTTTGGTATTAGTATTCAGTATACTAACACACAACGATCTTTGATGCTATTTCCTTAAACAATGGTACAAGTAAAAGATCTAATTTTTGGTATTAGTATTCAGTATACTAACACACAACGATCTTTGATGCTATTTCCTTAAACAATGGTACAAGTAAAATCTAATTTTTGGTATTAGTATTCAGTTACTAACACACAACGATCTTTGATGCTATTTCCTTAAACAATGGTACAAGTAAAAGATCTAATTTTTGGTATTAGTATTCAGTATACTAACACACAACGATCTTTGATGCTATTTCCTTAAACAATGGTACAAGTAAAAGATCTAATTTTTGGTATTAGTATTCAGTATACTAACACACAACGATCTTTGATGCTATTTCCTTAAACAATGGTACAAGTAAAATATCTAATTTTTGGTATCAGTATTCAGTATACTAACACACAACGATCTTTGATGCTATTTCCTCAGACAATGATGCAAGTAAAAGATCTAATTTTTGGTATCAGTATTCAGTATACTAACACACAACGATCTTTGATGCTATTTCCTCAAACAATGATGCAAGTAAAAGATCTAATTTTTTGTATCAGTATTCAGTATACTACAGACAACTTTCGCATAGATGGACAATTTGATATTTTTAAAAAGTGAAAAATCGACCTACCCTATTGTGCATATACGATATTGTTGTATGGTCATCACTCCTATCGAGGTTTTCACACCAGTTTAAAATGGTGATCTCTCAATGGTTTCTAAGTGACAGCAAGTCTCAGCGATTCTTTTGAATATTCTAGTTGATCTTAACTATCCTGTATTTTGATCTCCAATCTCCCCAGTTTCAATGATTAAGATGAGTCACAGGCCAAAAAGCAAACAAATAAACAAACAAGCACCCCCCCCAAAAAAAAAAAAACGAAAAAAAAAAAACAAAAAACCAAACACATTGGACAATGTGACTATGATAATAAAAGCACATGAAAATAAACGAATAAAAAGTCTCGAAATATCAATTCAAAATGTTTATAGCACTAAAACAAACCTCCTGTTGTTTTTTTTAATATAAGGTGTGTGCCAGACGGCTACTTTTACTTATAGACTCGCCGATAAACATGTGACCAACCTATTGTCCAATCACTGACAGTGCTCTGCTGCTGTTATTATTATCTATACTGGCTGATTCTGATCTTAGCTACTCACATCTACCGAAGGATACTATATCACAGGACTTATTCACTTACTGAAGGATACTATATCACAGGACTTATTCACTTACCAAAGGATTCTATAACTCGGGACTTGCTTACTTATTTACTTTGGGTTCTTTGTAACTGGCCAAGGATGGCGGTCAGATACTTAACACCTCCATTCCGACAGTAAAAAAAAAAATTCGGATCAGGTCACCAATAGGCACAGACAACCAGCCCGAAGAAAGCAACCCAAGGAATCAGCCCTGAAGAAGATGCCAGGAACAAACAAGAGAGCTAACAAGTAAGAACAACTCATTTCATCATCTCTCATATTCTGCCCCCCCCTCTCTCTCTCTCTCTCTCTCTCTCTCTCTCTCTCTCTCTCTCTCTCTCTCTCTCTGGCCGTTTATATACCTGATAAGTTATAAAAGGGTATATAAGAGTGACCCCCTCTGCCTTTGTTTTACCTAGTTGTAGATTTCGAAGCTCACAACTAGGTAATTTGCTTTTCACCAGTTGTTAGTAAATAAAATCAACAGAGTTTTTCCATGTGCCTCTACGGCCTTCTTCAGGGTAAAATGTTTGATATTTGAAGTTAATTAATATATATATACTAGCAAATATATGCACCCTCCGGGTGCAAGTATTTTAGTTAAATTTTATAATAAAATGTGATATTAAATTAGAAAGGCTAATTAAACTGAATAAGAATGTAGATAAAAAGATTTTGAACAGAGGGGGTATGATTGAAAAATAGAACAACTTTGAAACTAACTCTTCCATCGTTTTCCGTTCCTCCCGTCTTTCATTGGTAAACTTTCCTAATTTAAGAATTTAGTTAAAATAGGAAGTTAAAATAGGGAGTAAAGAATAATATTACAGTTATTTCTTCTTGTTAAGGGATTTCTTCTTGTTAAAAAGATTTATTGAAGAGATTTTTGCTCATATTCAATAAGATAAAACCAAACAATTAGAAATCAATAATACTAAGCATATATTTATTAAAATCAATTTTTTAAGATCAATATGCAAATTAGCCTTCCCATTTATACTGTAAACCTCTGTTTTGTTGTATATATAAATACAATTGCATGTTATTAATATGTAGATATGGTCAACAGTGTAAGTAATGTAAAGCAATTTTATTAATAATTGAGGTTTAAATAAAAATAAAATCATGGAGAATATTATGTAAATAACTAAAGGAATTGTGACTTGTATAGTAATATAGTTTCGGTTACAGACAGACAAACCCACAATCTCCATTATAATAAGATATATATATATATATATATATATATATATAAAGATAATCTACTGAGTCAGACGAACCTACTATTAGTTTTGCATAAAGCTCTTCAGGGCTAAAATCTGACTCTTTACTTGGCTCTACTTAGGTATCGAGAACTTTTACAAATTAGCTTCTCCTAGCGGTTATATGAATATATATATATCTTATATACATATATATATATATATAAATTGTTTTTTCTTTTGGCCAAATACTATACCAATAGATTATTTTTGTTGGTACGAATATCTTGGTCTTTTCTTTTTTTCAAAAATTTTTTTCTTCCTGGTTGATGTTTGGTAAGTATATTTTTTTACAATCAACTCTCTGCCGGGTTTTTTCTCTCCGCAAGGATCTACCAACACGCTTGGTATATTAAATTATATATATATTATATATATATATATATATATATATATATATATTAATATATATATATATATATGTGTGTGTGTGTGTGTGTGTGTGTGCCTTGTGTGTGAGTGTGTGTGTATGGCTCACCTCGAAAACAAAGTCTTAAGCATTATAAAAAAAAATACCAACTAAGTTCGTTACGTCAATAATATTTTCCTCCTTGTCAATATTATAAATAAACTGAATGAACTTTAACAAACCTTCCAACAAAATTCCGTGTTCAATAACCGATTCGGACTCAACAATAATAATCAACTCCCATTCCTTGATGTATTGATTGACACTAACAACAACACATTCAACACTTATCCATATAGAAAGCCCACGAGCAACAATTCATGCACCCTTAATTACTACAGTGAATGTTTCGAGTAGTACAAAAAAGGTATTAGAAAATACTTAATAAATCAAGCAAAATTTATTTCCTCCTCTAAAACAATATTCTGGTCCGATAAAGAAAATTAGTTATGTCATGTTGTTATTGTAAGCATGTGTTAAAAAATCAATTTTCCACAAACAGTAAACTAATATTGTTATTGACATTATTGACAGGTTATCTCAATAGGTTATCTAGATAGATAGATAAATGTAAACAGATTGAGATAGATAGATAGATTGAGATAGACAGATAGATAGACAGATTGAGAAGATAGATAGATAGATAGATAGATAGATTGATTGAGAAGATAGATATGAACAGATTGAGATAGATAGATATATTGATAAGATAGATAGGTAGATAGATAGATATGAACAGATTGAGATAGATAGGTTGAGAAGATAGACAGATAAATAGATTGATTGAGAAGATACACACACACACACACACACATATATAATATTTATATATATATATAATATATATATATATATATATAAGAGAGAGAGAGAGAGAGAGAGAGAGAGAGAGATAGATATGAACAGATAGATAGATATGAACAGATTGAGATAGATAGATAGATAGATAGATAGATAGATAGGAATTGACTACACGGAGATATGAAAGTATCGGTGTGTTGTGACTGTTCAATCGATATAAAAGTAAATTTGGATACGTAGCTAATGTTTCATGTCCGTTTTTTTTTTGTCGTTATTGCTGTTCTTATTTAGATAGATAGATATGAACAGATTGAGATAGATAGATTGAGAAGATTGATAGATACGAACTGACTACAACTAGATATGAACAGATTGAGATAGATATATAGATTGAGAAGATCGATAGATAGATAGATCGATAGGATAGATAGATAGATAGATAGGTATGAACAGATCGAGATAGATTGATAAGATAGACAGATAGATAGATTGATTGAGAAGATAGATAGATAGATAGATAGATAGATAGATAGATATGAACAGATTGAGATAAATAGATAGATTGACAAGATAGATTGATAGATAGATTGATTGAGAAGATAGATAGATAGATTGATAGATAGATAGATAGATATGAACAGATTGAGATAGATAGATAAATAGATAGATTAAGAAGATAGATAGATAGATAGATTGATTGAGAAGATAGATAAATAGATAGATAGATATGAACAGATTGAGATAGATAGATTGAAAAGATAGATAGATAGATAGATAGATAGATAGATAGATAGATATAAACAGATTGAGATAGATAGATTGAGAAGACAGACAGATAGAGCGATTGATTGAGAAGATAGATAGATAGATAGATAGATAGATTGATTGATTGAGAAGATAGATATGAACAGATTGAGATAGATAGATAGATATATCGAGAAGATATATAGATACCTAGATAGATAGATAGATAGATAGATAAATATTAACAGATTGAGATTAAATAGATAGATTGATAAGATAGACAGATGAATTGATAAATATATATTATATATAATATATATATATATATATATATATATAGAGAGAGAGAGAGAGGAGATAGGAATTGACTACACCGAGATATGAAAGTATCGGTATGTTGTGACTGTTCAGTCGATATAAAAGTAAATTTAGATAGATAGATAGATTGATTGATTGATTGAGAAGATAGATAGATAGATAGATAGATAGATAGATAGATAGATAGATTGATTGATGAGAAGATAGATAGATAGATAGATAGATATGAACAGATTGAGATAGATAGATTGAGAAGATTGATAGATAGATATGAACAGATTGAGATAGATAGATTGAGAAGATTGATAGATATGAACAGATTGAGATAGATAAGATAGATAGATAGATAGATAGATAGATAGATTGAGAAGATAGATAGATAGATAGATAGATAGATAGATAGATAGATTGAGAAAATAGATAGATAGATAGAACATGAAGGATTGGGATAGATAGATTGAGAAGATTGATAGATAGATATTAACAGATTGAGAAAGATAGAGAGATAGGTAGATAGATAGATAGATAGATAGATAGATAGATATGAACAGATAGATAGATATGAACAGATTGAGATAGATAGATAGATAGATAGATAGATAGGAACTGACTACACCGAGATATGAAAGTATCGGTGTGTTGTGACTGTTCAGTCGATATAAAAGTAAATTTGGATACGTAGCTAATGTTTCATGTCCGTTTTTTGTCGTTATTTCTGTTCTTATTTTTGGTTTTGATTTTTTCTTCTTTCCTTTCCTTTTTCTTCTTTTCTGTCTTCCTCTTATCTAAAAGCAGTTTGTCGGGCCACCATTTTTCCCTTTCTCACTCTCTCGTGTGGTTGCTCAAGCAACTTCAAGTCTTTTGTCATAACTTCTCCCTTTCACGCTCGGCCCACCAAATCCTCAAACGCGTCATTTTCAAAGTCATCTTCTTCTTCTTGCACCTCCTTCGTCTTTGGGCTCAAAAGTCACTTTGCCTCAAAGGGAATTGTTTGAAAACAAGCCAACTAACCGGGTGGACTTCCTCTCAATATATATAGCAGGGTAGACTGAACACCAAAGCTTTGTTCCGGGTGGTGGATAATGATTAGAACACCAAAAACATCACCTGAAGTCAAGCAATTATATATATATATATATATATATAATATATATATATATATATATATATATATATATAAGCAATTATATGTATATATATATAAGCAATTATATATATATATAATAATATATATATATAATTATATATATAATTATTATATATATATATACATATATATATGTGTGTGTGTGTGTGTGTGTTGTATGTGTGTGTTTCTGTGTGTATGTTTGTACTAGCAGGTTTAAAATGAGTTACATATATAGATATATGAATAGACTTACATAGAAAGCTAGATATGAATATTATATATATATTATGTGTGTGCGTGTATATATATATATTATATATATATTATATATATATAAGAGGTTTTTCTCACGGAACAGATGGACTTTCTACTACTAACACACTCCTCTACCCGAATTATAATAGCAGGTCAAACCCTCAAAAAACACTTCAACTTCTATAGTTCTTCTATGATGCTCCCTTAAAAAAAACTCTCTAAAAACAATTTCTTCAAATTATACCATAGAATATAGACATGAAACAAATCATGTCATGTCATTATATTAATCCCCAATAATGCTAACACATTGTTAAACCCAATTACTAAAAGTATATATATGAATACACAATATCTGTTACACCCTAACCGTTAGGCATGACATAACCCCGGACGGGTTGATATGCCGTTAAAATAAATAGACCAACCAACCAACCAACCATCAAATAAATTTTCTTCAGACGATGACATAAGGTCGAAACTATAAATAACATATAAGACATATTCCTGTTGTCTTATCACTTTTGTCATACTATATATATATATATATTATATATATATAGAGAGGAGAGAGAGAGAGAGAGAGAAAGATATATATATATATATATATATATATATATATATATATATATTATATACTTATCAAGGTATCAAGCCCTTTGGTATTGGGATGATTCTAAACAGGTCTTTTCCTACAAATGTATGGTGTTGCAAAGTTCAGGTTCGTTTTGAGAGCTCAATGCTTAATTTGTATAAAAACAGGGCAAAGTAATTTGTAGAGAAAAAATGTCTTAAAGACCGGGTATTAAGCGATTATTATCAGATATCCACGGGTGGAAATGGACCATAATCGCTTAATACTCGATCTTTAAGCCTTTTTTCTTTACAAATATATATTATATATATATAATATATATAATATATATTAATATATATTATATATAATATATATATATATTTGCTTGAAGGCAATTACAATGCGCATATCGCATAAATTCGATAATTATAGAAGATAATAATGACAAGTGAATTTCGCAAAGAATTACTCGGGGTGTAGAATATCGTACAGACTGTTTCAACTTTATTAAGTCTCATCAGTGATATATACTAACGATTTCCTTCTGACAGAAATCAAAACCGGGACTTCAGCAGGATAGTCAGAAACTATACTGTTTCGGCCACGATACAGCACCGAGAAATTCCTGCGAAATTAACCTGTCAATGATACTGGGACGTCTCTACCATCCGAGGCAAGGGGGCGCTGAGTGAACAATAACAAACAAACCCGGAGCCTTATGCTTCGGTGAAGGAATATATATATATATATATTTATATATATATATGTGTGTGTGTGTGTGTGTGTGTGTGTATGTGTGTGTGTGTGTGTGAGAAACAAGTGGTATAATTGCTAACATGTAGAAAATGAATACGACGTGACGAGTTCGGAACCTTGACGAGGCTGTTTGCATTTCAACGAGTTCAATCCTTACTAGATGCCCCATACTTGTGACTTTTTGTCACAGCATACTCGTTGCAAACAGGGTAGGTAAATACCATGGATTTCCAATCATAATACAATGGTTAGCAAGAAGGTCTCGCAGGTCCATTACTACCGCATAGCAAGTTTGATCCTCCATGGTTAGGTAAATAGCCATTTGCCGTTCCTAAGTGGTCAACCATTTAAATACTGAACAGATTCATCAATTCTTAACTTGCCTATGATAATTATTTACTAATATCTGCTAATTCTGGCATACATCCCTCAGATTGCTTACATTGGTTGGTTGGTGCAGCCTTCCCTCTACGAGAAACGATGGAGTAGTGTCAAAGATTTTTTTCTTTTTTGTGTTGTACTTTTTTGTATTTTTCTCTCTTTGAACTACATAGCCTGGGCGGGTTCATATGGAGGATAAGCTGTTGCCCATGTAGCAAATCCTCCTCTCCACACTGCCGCTGTGATCCAAAGGAAAGGTAAGGTACCAATGCGTTTTGGCAATGGTAGTGTCGCAAGGGTTAATGAGCAGCACTGGATTTCAGCATCACACCACTTTAGGGACTCCAGCTCCTGATTTATTTTCGGGGTTTTCTCCCTTAGCCTTTCCTTGAAATGCAGCAGAGGTTTTATGTCAGACTTTCCATTGACTGATGTGTTACCGACCAAGACTAAAGAACCCCTTTTCAACCCATTTGGGGATCCATGCGTGTAGCAAGTGCTGTAATCCGACTGTTGGTGTTCCTGAGAATGAAATGAGATTAAGGATACGCTGTATTGGACCATATGACATAAAGGCACCCCTTTTAAATCTCGATTAAAAAGGGACATGATTTTCATTTACACCGTCAATATCCGGTTGTTTTAACAGACGATTTTAAGATTTGTTTTTTATTTAACTATAACCCTAACCCCTAACCCTAACCCTAACTCTAACTCCTAACAAACAACTGGATATTGACAGTGTAAATGAAAAAACATGTCCTTCTTAATCGAGATTAAAAAGGGGTGCCTTAAGGTCATATGGTCTCTATTTTGCATTTGTGTGTCAGATAAGTACAGTACTTCGGGTTCACATGCCGTTAAACGCAGCAGACAGCTTGCATTTCATTTTGCTGTGATAGGCCTTGTACCAAACTTAACCAAATTGAATAAATGTAATTTCTCTCCGCTATATTTTTGTATGCTTTATATTATTTCTTGTTGATCAAGTGTGAGAATTTCTGATTGATGCCTGTCGCATTGGTCACTCATGCAAGAACTGAACAAGCTCATCATTTCTTAACTTCAGTGATCTGACGTGAACAGTTGCCCTGACTGTGAGTCATAAACGACTTATCACCTATAATCTTTTATGATTAACTAACCTCATCATCCGCTTGGTAAGTTGTTTTACAACTAAACCGGTCTGGGATGCAAAAATAAAAGTTGGTTGGTTGGTTTGGTTTGGTTTTACGCAATTTTGCTTTTCACAGGTTGTTAGTAAACAAAATGGACCAAGTCACTAATAGGCACCTCAGCCCAGATCAGTTTTGAAAGGAAGTGAATTTTACTCCCAGGTCCACTCTGACCCTTCTAACGCCCCATTCGACATGATGACCTTTTTTTACTGACGACTGAGCCCGGAACTTTTTTCTTTACCGAAAAGTCAACGTCGTAAGAGCAAAGACACACAAAAATTATTCTCCGTATATATCACTAATAGGGACCTAGTCACCAATAGGCACCCCAGTCCAGATCAGTTTTGAAAGGAACTGAATTTTGCTTTTCACCGGTTGTTAGTAAACAAAACATCCGGCCGATAAAAACCAGTAACATTTTTAGACTAAAATAGTTTTTTATTTTGATTTTTAAAAAAATAGCTATTCCATGTTGTTGTAAGCATATGTGAAAAATTTAATTTTGCACTAAAGATAAACTAATATTGTTATTTTTAAAAATAAAACTTAAAACGAAAGACATGTTTATTTATTTTCCATGTGCCTCTGCGGATAGTTAATATTAAAAAGTATTTATTTAAAAAATGATTTCGCTAGGGTTAGGGGTTAGGATTAGAGGTTAGAGTTAGGGTTAGGGGTTAGTAGTTATTATTATAACCTTATAATATACTATTATAGCTTATCATTCCCGTGTTAAACGTGTCTAACGTTAAAAGTTTTATAATTAAAAAAAGAATTGCTATTGAAGTAACAACAACATGAAATAAGTAAAAAAAGTGTCTTTAATATAAAAACGTGTCTTTAGTTTTAATATTTAAAAAACAAGGGCGTCTAAAAATCGTCTGTTAACAAACGACAAACCAGATTTTGACGGTGAAAAGCAAAACATGTTCTTTTGAATCTAGGTCTCACCTGGGGTGCTTAATGGTGTCTTGGTCCGAAATAATTTTCATGAATTCCATGTGTATTAATAAATTGGTAGAATTAATTTTCACTAACTTCAAGTGTATTAATAAAATAGAATTTAAAAAATCTAACGCAAACATATTTTTACTAGTTTATTTATAGACGGGAAGTTAATGAAAGGTCTAACATACGAATTATTTCTACGAATTTATTAATACAGATAAAGTTAATAAAAGATCTAACATAAAAATATTTCTACTAGTTTATTGATTCACACGAAATTAATGAACAAACGGACCATATGACCTTTAGGCACCCCTTTTTGATCTCAATTCACAAGGACATGTTTTTCATTTACACTATCAATATCCGGTTGTTTGTTAGGGTTAGGGTTAGGGGTTAGGGTTAGTTTTATCATTTAAAAAAACTCTAAAAATCGTCTGTTAACAAACAACCGGATATTGACGTTGTAAATGAAAAACATGTTCCTCTGAATCGAGATCAAAAAGGGGTGCCTAAAGGTCACATGGTCCGAACAATTTTAGTAGTAAGTAGTTAGTAGAAACTATATAACTATAAGCAAAAAAAATATTATTGTTAAATAGAAATAGTTACTTGAAACCATATAATCGTCTACAAATTATTTGTATTAGATAGGGATACTTGAAACCGTATAACTGTATGCAAATTATTTGTATTAGTTAAGTATAATTGATATGATATTATTATGTAACCTCAAGACTTAATATAACACTAGACACATTGAACCGCCCTGTCATCTGGGCGTTAGAATGCACTGACTGCACCTCTGCAGAGAGGTAAGACTCCTACAATGGGGCCACCTGTTGGCCGTGAGTAGCGACCCATGATGCTTAAGGATAGAACCCAGGTGGATGAGCAGTTCATGACTTGCAATACTCCACTTTGGCCCTTTCTTGGGCTAGACGGGCGGTCGGAGAGGCCTCCTCCGTTCAATCAGGTGGTCACGTCAAGCCCTAGCACCTATATGACTGTCCCAACCCTATTGCCCTTATGGCAACCCCCAACCCTTTTTATCATATGGGTACTAGAAGGCGGTGGCTGAGGGTCTATATGTCCTGGGAATGACGTTAAACTCTATCTGATGGTGAGGTTGCAGTTTTGGAGGTTTGGGGAATGTGGAGCACCCCTTCATCACCATTGCTCCCTGGTCCACTCTGACCCCGAGTGGTAGTACCTGTTAGGGTCTCATCTATGGGTTAAATAGAAAAATGTATTTATGAAAAAATTGTGTATCCATTAAGAATTGATTTATTTCAAGACTATGTTGGCATTAAATGACCCACTGAGGTTGATATGCCATAAAACAAAACAAACCAAACCAAAGCTAGGCATATTGAAATGCTGCTAAAGTTAAAAGAATAGCAGAAAAAACTAAGAAGAAGAATGCAACATGCGGACACTGGATGCCGTACAGAGGACTTTCCTTGGCATTTAGAAGAATAGCAGAAAGCACAAAGAATAAGAATGCAACACGCGGACACTGGATGCCGTACAGAGGACTTTCCTTGACATTTGGAAGAATAGCAGAAAGAACTAAGAATAGGAATGAAACACACGGATACTGGATGCCGTCTAGAGGACTTGTCATTGTATGGATACTCAGAAGAGTAGCAAAAAGACCCAAGAATGAAAAATACAATGTACGGACACTGGATGCCGTCTAGAGGACTTGTCATTGTATGGATACTCAGAAGAGTAGCAAAAAGACCCAAGAATGAAAATACAATGTACGGACACTAGATGCCGTCTAGAGGACTTGTCATTGTATGGATACTCAGAAGAGTAGCAAAAAGACCCAAGAATGAAAATACAATGTACGGACACTAGATGCCGTCTAGAGGACTTGTCATTGTATGGATACTCAGAAGAATAGCAAAAAGACCCAAGAATGAAAATACAATGTACGGACACTGGATGCCGTCTAGAGGACTTGTCATTGTATGAATACTCAGAAGAGTAGCAAAAAGACCCAAGAATGAAAATACAACGTACGGACACTGGATGCCGTCCAGAGGACTTGACATGAGTAATGATCCGAGAAAGTCCAATGAATCCCTGCTGTCGGTGTGCCTTGATGATAATGTTGAAATGGGTGTGCTTAAAAGTGATGACGTTTATTTCCGGCGTCTGTTTCGTCCGCTTCTCGAGTGTTGGCGGGAAAACTGGTATTCTTTGTTTGATTAATTGAGATTTATCTTCAAACGTGAAAACATCAAACGGCTGGAACGATGGGCCAAGAGACTCTCAAACAGTATGTGTGTGGGGGGGGGGGGATTCGGCGCTGGGGGGGTCTGGACGCGAACAGAGAGGCGACGAAACGGAGAGTTTTACCGTTATTGCAATAAGATAAATTGGCTTCATCTAGCAGGATAACCGTTTCCAAAGACTCCGATTCCTGGTCGCTTCGTAGATAGCGCCGGCGAAGCCAGGAAAATAGAGATCGATTCCGTAGATTTTTTTTTGTAGGCGGCCATCTTTTGAAATGGGAGGCCGTTGTAGTCTAAGCAGAAATATCCTTTCATCATCATCATCATCATCATCATCATCATCTCTGTTTCTGTGTCTGTCTGTCTGTCTGTCTGTCACTCACTCACTCTGGCCATCCGTCGCTATCGGCTATCACTCTTTGGAAGTCCTATAGACGGCACCCAGTGTCCGTACAATGAAAAAGTAAAGTTGGCGGCCATCTTTTGAAATGGTCGGCTGTTACCGTTCATTGAGTTGAATCGATTTTGTAGTCTAAGCTGAAATATCCTATCATCATCATCATCATCATCTCTGTCTGTATGTCGTTCGATCGCTCGCTCGCTCACTCTGGTCATCCATCACTATAGTTTATCGCTCATTGGAAGTCCTCCAGACGGCATCCAGTCTCCGCACACTAAAAAAGTAAAGTTGGTGGCCATCTTTTGAAATGAACAACCGTTTCCGTTTATGCAGTTAAATCGATTTTGTCGTCTGTTCATCATCATCATAATCATCATCATAATCTCTCTCTCTCTCTCTCTCTCTCTCTCTCTCTCTCTCTCTCTCTCTCTCTTACCTTCCGTTACTATCAGCTATCGCTCTTCGAAAGTCCTTCGGTCGGCACCCAATGTACGTACGCTAAAAAATTGAAATTGATTGATGGGGCTTATTATAGGTATCAGCCGAACGGCGAAGGAGTCTATCACCTTTTCGCCAGTGCTAGACAAAAGAAATTGTTTTGTTGTGGAGCGCCACATCTACTGCCAGCTTCCCAATTTACCCACACAGATCAGATTACGAATCTGTGCTACTCATACGCTAACTTGGCGGGATCAATATCAAACTCAGAATCTATATACCTATGTGTACATTTATCAGTTACATTCTCCCTTCTGTTTGTGGGTGTGATGATGGACCACGGTTAAGGAACTCTGACATGAAAAATCGGTCGGGTTTCGATCGCGGCTGGAGTTAGCCTGCTAAGTTTAGAGGAGACGTGATACGTCGAAACACAGTGTATGTGGATGACAATATATATATATATATATATTATATATATATATATATATAATATATATATATATATATCAGTCATCCACAGGTACGTGTTTCTAAGTTCACTTCTCATCAGTGCGGCTCGACTTTTAATAGCTACCTCTAGCCGGATCAAACCCGACAGAATTTTCGTCTGCCAAGTTCCTTAACCATCAGCAGCTGCCAGTCTGGGGTGAACAATTAATTGAGTCTTACCCGTCTGCAGAGGTGGTTTCTTGTTGGTTACTGTTGCCAAATTAAATGTCACATTTAAAATGATTCGCTTCTTTCAAGTTAGTTGACATTTCAATTCACAAGCCGTAATTCTTGAAACTTGATAAGATCTTTTATAATTTTGTCCGCTGTTTACTTTCAATATGCATATACAACCCCTCCGACACGAGAAAGATATGACACAGGAGGTGGTAAATTTTTTTTTTTAAGTCAGCTACCTCGCTTCTCCCTGATCCCCTTTCTAACATCCTGCTTTGACCTTCCACGACCCCATCACAGGGTCCACTTCAAGTTTCCGTTCATTTTTATCCTTAAGTAGATTAATAGATATATATGAACAGGCTGTAATAGATAGGCAATTAACCCACTGAGATAGATAGATAGATAGATAGATAGATAGCAATAGCATAATCTTTTCAGATCTCTGGCGTCCCTCACAATCCTGTAACCCCACCATCAGAACATTTCCTCTCATGAGCCTTAAATGACTCATCAAATCCGCTGCAGTTCCACAAAGTTTGATGCAAATATGACATAGGAAGGACGTCCTTCTCGTTGTATCAGATGATATAATTTCATGCTTATGTACCACCATATGTCTTTAATGACCAGAAGCTGACTTACAGACTTTGTTACAGATTGCACAAGACACATTGTTTGTTCCTAGAGTTTGCATGAATTGTCCCTGATGAGATTTCCTATGATTGACATACCCAATCTTATAAAGCAGAATTCGACGACATGTCTGACATTTCCAACCCTCCATGTTCTCTCCAATATGACAGGTGTATACCTTTCGAAGTTGATGCTTGAGGTTTTTATGCTCAATTCTTTCACTCTCAAAAGTGGTACAGCCATCATCCACATGAATTCTCTAGTCAGTTCTCTTCAAGGCCAGCTTTTCCCAGTTGTCAAGATGTATTTTTATTTTTACAGAGTTGCTTTTAAAGCAATCCTTGTACCTATTCCAAGGCTTATGCTGTGGCCTTTTGCCATCATGCCACTGACCGTAAAGGAGTTGCCTTGGCATTCTAACATCACTCATACGCACAACATGACCTGCCCATCGCATTTGGGCCGTTATGATGAGAGTTTCAATACTTATGTATCCTGCCCTTGTAAGGACTTCTGATGTGGTATCTGGGGCCCACCGCGCTTCGTCAGATCACGTTTTTATTCTATTCATCTGTCTGAATAAAATAAAAAAGTGGTCTGACGAAGCTCAGTGGGCCCCAGATACCCACGAGTATAAATGGTCCATAATCACGATACCCATGTTTTTAAGGTCTTTTTATTAATAAATAACTTTGCTCTGTTTATAATAATCAAACATTGAGCTCTCAAACGGAACCTGAAACTCTACAACAAACTACTGATAGAGAATAGGACCAGCCTAGAAATACCTTGTACCAAAAACCTTGGTACCCCAACAAAGAATATATATATATATATATATATATATATATATATATATACTTTATAAGTTTTCCTTCTCTTAGAGTGGTTGCCAAACCAAGGTTAAACAGACGAGTCTGTCCTGCTATATTTACGCCACGAGAAGGATGTGACACAAGTTCAATCCTTTTTAAGCACCGGAAAGCTGGTTTGAATTCAGAGATTCCCTCTCCTAGAGAGACAAGTGTGTCCAATTATATTTACTCATAGTGGTGGTTGGCGAATAGATAGATTCCTACATTTACCCTAGAGCATAAACGCGAAGTAGAACACAAATAAGGCGTCCATGATTTGAACCTGTGTACGACGCTTGGCGTTTGTCTAGTGGCAACAACTCTTGCATTATAATGAATCTTAGGACTGGGGGGGGGAGAAGAAGAAGAAGAAGAACAACAACAACACAACAACAACAACATCAGATAAATAGATATTAGAAGAAGAGAAGAAAGAAGAAAAGAAGAAGAGATATTAATAGAGATAGCAAATAGTGAAGCACGATGTAGGTATAGATAGATAGATATCAACAGAGTAAATATTAACATAAACGTACTAGAAGAAGAAGAAGAAGAAGAAGAAGAAGAAGAAGGAAAGAACAACAACAACACAACACAACAACTCAAGGAACAAGAAAAAACAAGAAATTAGATTAAATAGATAAATAGATATTAACAGACACAGACAAGAAGATAGAAGAAGAAGAAGAAGAAGAAGAAGAAAAGAGAAGAAGAGAAGAAGAAGAAGAAGGGTTTGAATAGAAAGAAGAATCTAGTGGAAATGGACCATGACAGTCAATGCTTCCCTCTTGTTGACAAAGCTGAATGACTTTTTATAATAAAATAAGAAAAACACGTGGGTAATGTGTCCGATTTGAGTCACCGAATTCTTCGAATTCCTATTCGACAAAAGTTTGGTGAAAGAATTTCCACTGTAAAAAAAGATGCGACAAATCTGATGCGTACAGGTGAGTTTTGTTGACATTCTTAAACAAAAAAGTCAGTCGGGAGGGATCATGCTGAGAAGAGATTTGATCGAATATGGATTAAGATATCTGATAAAAAAATGGCCCTATCTTGGGCTAGACGGGCGTCGGAGAGGCCCCCCCCCCTCCGATCAATCGGCTGGTCACGTCAGGCCCTAGCACCTATATAATTTCCCAACCCTATTTGCCATTATGGCAAGCCCCAACCCCTTTTTCATAGGGTGCAGAAGGCGGTGGCTGCGGGTCTACATGTCCCTGGGAATGACGTTAAACTCTATCTGATGGTGAGTTCCAGTTTGGAGGTTTGGGGAATGTGGAGCACTTCTTCATCACCATTGCTCCTGGTCCACTCTGACCCGGAGTGGTAGTACCTGTTAGGGTCCCATCTATGGTTAAATAGAAAAATGTATTTTAAAAAAATTGTATTATCCATTAAGAATTGATTTATTTCAAAACTTTATCGGCATTAAATGACCCACTGAGGTTGATATGCGTAAAACAAACAAACCAAACCAAATCAACGGGATAGATTTGGTAGAACAGATTGAACTAGTTAATTAGAGATACAGATATGAAGAGGAGGGTTGGAGTAAAATCCGACATAGTATGAGTAAGATAAAAGGAAAAGTGAACAAAAACAATGACTCAAACAAGAGTAGAGTATGAGAGAAATATTTCGTTCCGCTTCTTACGTGAGGAACTTCATCAGTCTAATTTATTCAAAACAAGGTACGTACATTTGTATTTATAGAAAATGGAAGTTTGTTGATGAAATTCAGGGAAGGGAAGTTAGTGAAGATTTGGTTGATCAGAGGATATCTATCATGAAAAGTGGAGGGAAAGATCAAAGAATGTGTAGTTTGTACGGGGAGATAAAATGAGGAGGTGCGAGGTGCATGTTAGGAAAGGGGTGGTAGGGATGAACAGGCTTAGATAGATAGATAGATAGATAGATAGATAGACTTATGATTGAATAATATAAAACATACATGTGAGCAGATAGAAATATAAAAGTGAACCGATATATATATATAATATATAATATATATATATGTGTGTGTGTATGTGTGTGTGTGTGTGTGTGTGTGTGTGTGTGTGAGCGGAAGCGCGTGGGCTAGTGGTTAGAGTCGTGGAAAATGACTCGTCGATTCGAGTTCAATTCCTAGACGAAGCTGTTGGCATTTCACGTAGCGCTAATACCTTTGGGAAAGGTATGAATCCATATATTCTCCCTTCAGCTATAGGTTAAATAGTAAGGCAGGCTGGGCCCTTCAGCCTTGGGTAGGTAACCAGTCTAGGAGAGGGATAACTCTGAATTCAAAATTTCCTCCAGCTATGGGTAAATAGTAGGGCAGACTGGATTCTTCAGCCTTGGTAGGTAACAGTCTCCTGTCGTTGATTGGGTTTGTGGCAACTCTTGATGCACCAATTCTTTCCTATCGACTGTGCCAAAAAGTGTAGATGGTCCAACACAAGCCTTCACCACTATAAACAAATCACTGTGTGGATGTTCATTGTATAACACATCATACGTCGATCGACGGAGAGTCTATCATATATATATATATATATATATATAATATATATGATATGTTGTGTGTGTGGTGTGTGTGTGTGTGTGTGTGTGAAGAAATAAAGAAAAAACGAAGTGTTCAAAAATAAAATGAATATCGGAACGCCTTAAACGTTACGGTTTATACCATCAAGTTTCCAACCTCACAGGGTCCACTTCAAGTTTCCGTTCATTTTTATCCTTAAGTAGATTAATAGATATATATAGAACAGGCTGTAATAGATAGGCAATTAACCCACTGAGATAGATAGATAGATAGATAGATAGATAGCAATAGCATAATCTTTCAGATCTCTGGCGTCCCTCACAATCCTTAACCCCACCATCAGAACATTTCCTCTCATGAGCCTTAAATGACTCATCAAATCCGCTGCAGTCCACAAAGTTTGATGCAAATATGACATAGGAAGGACGTCCTTCTCGTTGTATCAGATGATATAATTTCATGCTTATGTACCACCATATGTCTTTAATGACCAAAGCTGACTTACAGACTTTGTTACAGATTGCACAAGACACATTGTTTGTTCCTGGTTTGCATGAATTGTCCCTGATGAGATTTCCTATGATTGACATACCCAATCTTATAAAGCAGAATTCGACGACATGTCTGACATTCCAACCCTCCATGTTCTCTCCAATATGACAGGTGTATACCTTTCGAAGTTGATGCTTGAGGTTTTTATGCTCATATCTTTCACTCTCAAAAGTGGTACAGCCATCATCCACATGAATTCTCTAGTCAGTTCTCTTCAAGGCCAGCTTTTCCCAGTTGTCAAGATGATTTTTTATTTTTACAGAGTTGCTTTTAAAGCAATCCTTGTACCTATTCCAAGGTTATGCTTGTGGCCTTTTGCCATCATGCACTGACCGTAAAGGAGTTCTGCTTGGCAATTTAACATCACTCATACGCACAACATGACCTGCCCATACGCATTTGGGCCGTTATGATGAGAGTTTCAATACTTATGTATCCTGCCAGCCTTGTAAGGACTTCTGATGTGGTATCTGGGGCCCACCGCGCTTCGTCAAGATCACGTTTTTTATTCTATTCATCTGTCTGAAAAAATAAAAAAGTGGTCTGACGAAGCTCAGTGGCCCCAGATACCCACGGTATAAATGGTCCATAATCACGATACCCATGTTTTTTAGGTCTTTTTATTAATAAATAACTTTGCTCTGTTTATAATAATCAACATGAGCTCTCAAACGGAACCTGAACTCTACAACAAACTACTGATAGAGAATAGGACCAGCCTAGAATTACCTTGTACCAAAACCTTGGTACCCAACAAAGAATATTATATATATATATATATATATATATATATAATATACTTTATAAGTTTTCCTTCTCTTAGAGTGGTTGCCAAACCAGGTTAAACAGACGAGTCTGTCCTGCTATATTTACGCCACAGAAGGATGTGACACAAGTTCAATCCTTTTTAAGCACCGGAAAGCTGGTTTGAATCAGAGATTCCCTCTCTAGAGAGACAAGTGTGTCCAATTATATGAAACACACGGATACTGGATGCCGTCTAGAGGACTTGTCATTGTATGGATACTCAGTAGAGTAGTAAAAAGACCCAAGAATGAAAATACAACATACGGACACTGGATGCCGTCTAGAGGACTTTCCATGATACTTAGAAGAATAGCAGAAAGAACTAAGAATAAGAATGAAACACACGGATAGTGGATGCCGTCTAGAGGACTTGTCATTGTATGGATACTCAGAAGAGTAGCAAAAAGAACCAAGAATGAAAATTCAACATACGGACACTGGATGCCGTCTAGAGGACTTTCCATGATACTTAGAAGAATAGCAGAAAGAACTAAGAATAAGAATGAAACACACGGATAGTGGATGCCGTCTAGCGGACTTGTCATTGTATGGATACTCAGTAGAGTAGTAAAAACACCCAAGAATGAAAATACAACATACGGACACTGGATGCCGTCGAGAGAACTTGACATGAGTAATGATCAGAGAAAGTCCAATGAATCCCTGCTGTCGGTGTGCCTTGATGATAATGTTTGAAATGGGTGTGCTTAAAAGTGATGACGTTTATTTCCGGCGTTTGTTTCTCGAGTGTTGGCGGGAAACTGGTATTCTTTGTTTGATTAATTGAGATTTATCTTAAACGGGAAAACATCAAACGGCTGGAACGATGGGCCAAGAGACTCTCAAACGTTGGGTGGGGGGGGGGGCGACCGGGTGCTGGGGGCGGGGGAGTCTGGACGCGAACAGAGAGGCGACGAAATGGAGAGTTTTACCGTTTATTGCAATAAGATAGAATTGGCTTCATCTAGCAGGATAACCGTTTCCAAAGACTCCGATTCCTGGTCGCTTCGTAGATAGCGTCGGCGAAGCCAGGAAAATAGAGATCGATTCCGTAGATTTTTTTTGTAGGCGGCCATCTTTTGAAATGGGCGGCCGTTGTAGTCTAAGCAGAAATATACTATCATCATCATCATTATCATCATCATCATCTCTGTTTCTGTGTCTGTCTGTCTATCACTCACTCACTCTGGCCATCCGTCGCTATCGGCTATCGCTCTTTGGAAGTCCTACAGATGGCACGCAGTGTCCGTACAATGAAAAAGTAATGTTGGCGGCCATCTTTTGAAATGGTCGGCTGTTACCGTTCATTCAGTTGAATCGATTTTGTAGTCTAAGCTGAAATATCCTATCATCCTTCTCCTCATCATCATCACAATCATCATCATCTCTGCCTATCTGTCTGTCTGTCTGTCTCTCTCTCTCGTTCGATCGCTCGCTCGCACACACTGGTTATCCATCACTATAGTTTATCGCTCATTGGAAGTCCTCCAGACGGCATCCAGTTTCCGTACACTAAAAAGTAACGTTGGCGGCCATCTTTTGAAATGAACAACCGTTTCCGTTCATGCAGTTGAATCGATTTCGTCGTCTAAGCAGAAATATCCTTTCATCATCATCATCATAATAATAATAATCTCTCTCTCTCTTCTCTCTCTCTCTCTCTCTCTCTCTCTCTCTCTTCTCTCTCTCTCTCTTTACCTTCCGTTACTATCAGCTATCGCTCTTCGAAAGTCCTTCGGTCGGCACCCAATGTACGTACACTAAAAAATTAAAATTGATGGATGCCGTCGAGAGGACTTGACATCAAGGTATCAGCCGAACGGCGAAGGAGTCTATCACCTTTTCGCCAGTGCTAGACAAAAGAAATTGTTTTTGTTGTGGAGCGCCACACCTACTGCCAGCTTCCCAATTTACCACACAGATCAGATTACGAATCTGTGCTACTCATACGCTAACTTGGCGGGGATCAATATCAAACTCAGAACCTATATACCTATGTGTACATTTATCAGTTACATTCTCCCTTCTGCTTGTGGGTGTGATGATGGACCACGGTTAAGGAACTCTGACATGGAAAATCGGTCGGGTTTCGATCGCGGCTGGAGTTAGCCAGCTAAGTTTAGAGGAGACGTGATACGTCGAAACACAGTGTATGTAGATGACAATATATATATATTATATATATATATATCAGTCATCCACAGGTACGTGTTTCTAAGTTCACTTCTCATCAGTGCGGCTTGACTTTTAATAACTACCTCTAGCCGGGATCAAAACCCGACAGAATTTTCGTCTGCCAAGTTCCTTAACCATCAGCAGCTGCCAGTCTGGGGTGAACAATTAATTGAGTCTTACCCGTCTGCAGAGGTGGTTTCTTTTTGGTTACTGTTGCCAAATTAAATGTCACATTTAAAATGATTCGCTTCTTTCAAGTTAGTTGACATTTCAATTCACAAGCCGTAATTCTTGAAAAACTTGATAAAATCATTTATAATTTTGTCCGCTTGTTTACTTTTGCAATATGCATATACCCAACCCCTCCGACACGAGAAAGATATGACACAGGGGGTGGGTAAAAATTTTTTTTTTTAAAGTCAGCTACCTCGCTTCTCCCTGATCCCCTTTCTAACATCCTGCTTTGACCTTCCACGACCCCATCACAGGGTCCACTTCAAGTTTCCGTCCATTTTTATCCTTATGTAGATTAATAGATATATATGAACAGGCTGTAATAGATAGGCAATTAACCCACTGAGATAGATAGATAGATAGATAGATAACAATAGCATAATCTTTACAGATCTCTGCTGTCCCTCACAATCCTATAACCCCACCACCAGAACATTTCCTCTCATGAGCCTTCAAATGACTCATCAAACCCGCTGCAGACCCACAAAGTTTGATGCAAATATGACATAGGAAGGACGTCCTTCTCGTTGTATCAGATGATATAATTTCATGCTTATGTACAACCATATGTATTTTATGACCAGAAGCTGACTTACAGACTTTGTTACAGATTGCACAAGACATTGTTTGTTCCTGGCGTTTGCATGAATTGTCCCTGATGAGATTTCCTCTGATTGACATATCCAGTCTTAGAAAGCAGAATTCGACGACATGTCTGACACTTCCAACCCTCCATGTTCTCTCCAATATGACAGGTGTATACCTTTCGAAGTTGATGCTTGGGTTTTTTATGCTCAATTCTTTCACTCTCAAAACTGGTACAGCCATCATCCACATGAATTCTCCAGTCAGTTCTCTTCAAGGCCAGCTTTTCCCAGTTGTCAAGATCTATTTTTATTTTTACAGAGTTGTTTTTTAAGCAATCCTTGTACCTCTTTCAAGGCTTATGCTGTGGCCTTTTGCCATCATGCCGCTGACCGTAAAGGAGTTGCCTTGGCATTCTAACATCACTCATACGCACAACATGACCTGCCCATCGCATTTGGGCCGTTATGATAAGAGTTTCAATACTTATGTATCCTGCCCTTGTAAGGACTTCTGATATATAAATATATATATATAAATATATATATATGTGTGTGTGTGTGTGTGTGTGTGTGTGTGTGTTTGTGTGTGTGTGTGAATAAAAAGGCCTAATAGATAGATTCATACATTTACCCTAGAGCATAAACGCGAAGTAGAACACAAATAACCGCGTCCATGATTTGAACCTGTGTACGATGCTCGGCGTTTGTCTTGTGGCAACAAAAACTCTTGCATTTATAATCAATCTTTAGGACTGGGATGAAGAAGAAGAAGAAGAAGAAGAAGAAGAAGAAGAACAACAACAACAACAACAACAACAACAACACAAGAAGTCAGATAAATAGATATTAGAAGAAGAAGAAGAAGAAGAAGAAGAAGAAGAAGAAGAAGAAGAAGAAGAAGAAGAGATATTAATAGAGATAGCAAATAGTGAAGCACGATGTAGGTAATAGATAGATATTAACAGAGGTAAATATTAACATAAACGTACTAGAAGAAGAAGAAGAAGAAGAAGAAGAAGAAGAAGAAGAAGAAGAAGAAGAAGGAAAAGAAGAAGAAAAAGAAGAAGAACAACAACAACTCAAGGAACAAGAAAAAAACAAGAAATTAGATTAAATAGATAAATAGATATTAACAGACACAGACAAGAAGAATAGATATTAAAAGAAGAAGAAGAAGAAGAAGAAGAAGAAGAAGAAGAAGAAGAAGAAGAAGAAGAAGAAGAAGAAGTTTGAATAGAAAGAAAAATCTAGTGGAAATGGACCATGACAGTCAATGCTTCCCTTTTTTTGTTGACAAAGCTGAATGACTTTTTATAATAAAATAAGAAAAACACGTGGGTAATGTGTCCCGATTCGAGTCACCGAATTCTTTTTCGAATTCCTATTCGACAAAACTTTGGTGAAATAATTTCCACTGTAAAAAAAGATGCGACAAATCTTCATGCGTACAGGTGAGTTTTGTTGACATTCTTAAAACAAAAAGTCAGTCGGGAGTGGATCGTGCTGGGAAGAGATTTTGATCGAATATGGATTAAGATATCTGATAAAAAAAATGGCCCTATCTTGGGCTAGACGGGCGGTCGGAGAGACCCCCTCCGATCAAGCCCTAGCACCTATATGATTTTCCCAACCCTATTGCCCTTTTTATCATATGGGTGCTAGAAGGCGGTGGCTGCGGTGGCTGCGGTTCTACATGTCCTGGGAATGACGTCAAACTCTATCTGATGGTGAGGTTCCAGTTCTGGAGGTTTGGGGAATGTGGAGCACTCCTTCATCATCATTGCTCCCTGGTCCACTCTGACCCGGAGTGGTAGTACCTGTTAGGGTCCCATCTATGGATTAAATAGAAAAAAGTATTTATAAAAAAATGTATTATCCTTTAAGAATTGATTTATTTCAAAACTTTATCGGCATTAAATGACCCACTGAGGTTGATATGCCGTAAAACAAACCAAACCAAATCAATCAACGGGATAGATTGGTAGAACAAATTGAACTAGTTAATTAGAGATATAGATATGAAGATGGGAGGGTTGGAGTAAAATCCGACAGTATGAGGTAAGATAAAAGGAAAAGTGAACAAAAAATAATGACTCAAACAAGTAGAAGTAGGAGCGAAATATTTCGTTCTGCTTTACGTGAGGAACTTCATCAGTCTAATTTATTCAAAACAAGGTACGTACATGTGTATTTATAGAAGAAAATGGAAGTTTGGTGATGAAATTCAGGGAAGGGGAAGTTAGTGAAGATTTGGTTGATCAGAGGATATCTATCATGAAAAGTGGAGGGAGAAAGATCAGAGAATTGTAGTTTGTACGGGGAGATAAAATGAGGAGGTTGCGAGGTGCATGTTAGGAAAGGGGGTGGTAGGGATGAACAGGCTTAGATAGATAGATAGATAGATAGATAGATAGACTTATGATTGATAAATATGAACATACATGTGAGCAGATAGAAATATAAAAGTGAACCGATATATATATATATATATATATGTGTGTGTGTGTGTGTGTGTGTGTGTGTGTGTCTGTGTCTGTGTCTGTGCGGAAGCGTGTGGGCTAGTGGTTAGAGTCGTGGAAAATGGACTCGTCGATTCGAGTTCAATTCGTAGACGAAGCTGTTGGCATTTCACGTAGCGCTAATACCTTTGGGAAAGGTATGAATCCATATATTCTCCCTTCAGCTATAGGTTAAATAGTAGGGCAGGCTGGGCCCTTCAACCTTGGGTAGGTAACCAGTCTAGGAGAGGGATAACTCTGAATTCAAAATTTCCTCCAGCTATGGGTTAAATAGTAGGGCAGACTGGATCCTTCAGCCTTGGGTAGGTAACCAGTCTCCTGTCGTTGATTGGGTTTGTGGCAACCCTTGATGCACCAATTCTTTCCTATCGACTGTGCCAAAAAGTGTAGATGGTCCAACACAAGCCTTCACCACTATAAACAAATCACTGTGTGGATGTTCATTGTATGAACACTCATACGTCGATCGACGGGAGAGTCTATCATATATATATATATATATATATAATATATATATATACATATATATATATATATATATATATATATATATTATATGTGTGTGTGGTGTGTGTGTGTGTGTGTGAAGAAATAAAGAAAAAAACGAAGTGTTTCAAAAATAAAATGAATATCGACGCTTAAACGTTTCGGTTTATACCATCAGTTTCCAACCTGAAGATGGCAGATCGACATGCCGAAAGCGCTCGTAGAGACACCTTTGGTGGATTACTACCTCGGTTTCACCCTGATACCAAAAAGATGACCAGACACCTTGAAAGGATTGAACAGAAACTCGTACGACAGGAATCATCACTCGTTCAACTAAACATGTTTAAAGGAGATATATATATATATATATATATATATATATATATATATATATATATATATATATATATATGTATATTACGGATTTTTGCCAATCCACGAAGCAAATAAATTTACTTCTGGGTTAATAAAATCGAGTTAAAAAGTGCTCAATAAAAAGAGCTAAATATACTTTTTTTAAAGCGAATGTTATAAAATTCCAACTGCAGTTTCTTGCCGAGGCTATTCTTCAGGGAATAATAAGTATATATATATATATATATATATATATATATATATATATATGTTGTTGGTAAGGGATGCACGTATGCTTCTTGTTGATATATGAGTATGTATATATATATATATATATATATATATATATATCCGTCTATTTGTGGTATATATATTTTGTTTGGGCTTCAGTGTGAAGCATTAAAAATATTAGAAACTCGTTTTTAAGTGTTAAGTTTCGTTTTATTCTATTAAATTTTCGAGAGTGTTATCTTCTCTTCATCGGAACATGAATCTGATTAAGGTGGCTGACTTCAGATTCATGTTCCGGTGAAGAGAAGATAACACTCTCGAAAATTTAATAGAATAAAACGAAACTTAACACTTAAAAAACCGAGTTTCTAATATTTTTAATGCTTCACACTGAAGCCCAAACAAAATATATAAACCACAAATAGACAGATATGTATACATATATAAACACACACACATACACACATACACACACACACACACACACACATATATATATATATATATATATATATATATATATATATATATATATATATCATATTCATAGGTAATATTGAACAATATTTCGATTTATAAAAATCATCTTCAGAGCTTGTTTATACTTCAGACTTATCACTGGAGTCTAAACAAGCTCAGAAGATGATTTTTATAAATCGAAATATCATTCAATATTAGGTATGAATATGATATAAAATATTTTCACTTTAACAGCATATTGTGTTTTTTCATATCCTTTTATCTATACTCATATATATATATATATATATATATATATATATATATATATATATATATATATATATATATGAAAAATAGATGGAAATTAATCTGACAGTATAAATTTTAACATTTTGAAAAAGTTTTTTTCAAAATGTTAAAATTTATATATTATATATATATATATATATATATATATATATATATATATATATGGAGAGAGATACAGATAGATAGATAGATAGATAGATAGATAGATATGAACAGAGTGAGATAGATAGATAGATATTGAGAGAGAGAGGGGGGGAGAGAGAGAGGGAGATAGATAAATAGATAGATAGATATTCATACTTGCATACATGCATACATATGAACAGGTTTGGATAGATAGATACATACATACATACATACATACATACATAATAAATAGAGAGAGGATGTAGAGGGAAAGAGATAGGTAAGAGTTTGGAATATATAGAGAGAAAGGGATGAACACATTTTATTTAGAAAATGGATAGCAAACATAAAAATGTTCTTTCTATCAAAGATAGAGAGACAGAGGGGGAGAGGGAAAGATGGAAAGATATAGGATGGAGAATGAAAGATAGATAGATAGATAGATCGACAGAGAGCAAGCGAGAGAAAGAGAGAGAGAGAAAGAGATACAGAGAGAGAGGGGTATGGGGAGGGCGAGTGATGGAAAATTCTTTATTTTAAAAATGGATTACTAACTTAAAAATTATTCTTTCTACAAAGATAGATAGATAGATAGATAGATGAGAGAGAGAGAGAGAGAGAGAGAGAGAGAGAGAGAGAGGGAACGATAAGATATAGGATGGAGTATGAAAGAGAAAGAGAGAGAGAGAGAGAGAAAGAGGTGTGGGAAGAGATGAGAAAATTCTTTATTTTAAAAATGGATAACTAACTTAAAATGTTCTGACAGAGAGAGAGAGGAGAGAGAGAGAGAGAGAGAGAGGGGGGGAGAGAGAGAGGAGGAAAATATATAGAATGGAATATAAAAGAGAAAGAGAGGGAGAGAGAGGAAGAGAGATGCGAAAATTCTTTATTTTAAAAATGGATAACTAACTTAAAAATGTTCTTTCCACCAGAGCGAGAGAGACAGCCAGACAGAGAGAGACAGAGAGACAGAGAGAGATAGAGACAGAGAAAGAAACAGAGGGAGAGAGTGGGAGAGGGAAATATATAGGATGGTGTTTGAAAGGGAAAGAGAGAGAGGGGACAGGGAGAGAGCAGCGGAAAGAGAGAGAGGATGGAAATATTCTTTATTTTAAAACTAACTTAGAAATGTTCTTTCTGCCAGAGAGAGAGAGAGAGAGAGAGAGAGGGGGGCGGCGGGAGAGAGAGGGTGTAAGGAGATGAAAATATATAGGATGGAGTATAAAAGTGAAAGAGAAAACGAGAGAGAAAAAAGAGAGAGATGCAAAAATTCTTTATTTAAAAAATGGATAACTATTTTAAAAATGTTCAGCAAACTCATCATTATTTTTTTTTCAACAAGGATCGTTTTGAAAAAAAAATGTTTTTTTGATTTATTTGTCTTGAAGAAATTGGTCTTGGAGGGTGAAGGGTTCAAAACTAAACGTGGTGTTGGTGGGGCGAGAATGAGAGGCGAGGGTCAGCCGTCTTTTTGGGGTTTCACTGTGATCATTCACTGATCTCGTCATTTATTTTTAAAACACTGATTTGATTATCTCAGGATCCGGACGTTGGGGCGGATAAATCGCGCCGAAGGGTCGGCTAATTTTTCAAAAAAACTCCCCCAAAAAACCCAAACCTTTCTCCTTAATTTTAATTATTCCACTGACATATACACATATGTACTCTCTCTTTCTCTCTCTGTCTCTCTGTCTCTCTCTGTCTCTCTGTCTCTCTCTCTTTATCACCTCCTCCTTCTCCTCCTCTTCTCTTGCGCGCATGCGCTCTCATGACCACGATCACTTTTTAAATCGGTCTTATTTACATAGACAAATTTATTTGCTTATTAATGATACAGATCTACCTTGACATACGAGTGTTCCCTCTTACGAGTTTTCCTAGTTAGGAGAGAGAGAGGGGGATAGAGGGGGGAGAGAGATTGTCAACCCTTTTGGGGTTATCTAATGCCAAATCAAGTCCTTTTGATATCAGATTACTTACAGTACCTGCTGTTGTTTAAATGCTCACGCATCTAAATATTGAATAGGTTCACCGCTGCTTAACTTCGGTGATCTAGCGGTAACCGGTGCTTTCAAATTGACTAAATTGGTCGATTTTTGCTTTGTGTTGAGAGCTAAAAGTTGAGGTACGAGCGAGCGTCAGATACGTTTATCTAGATAAGTTCACTACAAAACATTTCATTAGTTTGTGGAATAAAATATAAAAATATCACAGAAAAATAAGAAATCTTCCTGACCCTTTTGTTTGGTGATCGGTCAGTTTATTTGAAATTGTTGATGAAAACGCTTTTTTAAAATGTATACAGAGATGCCGAAACAGAACGCGGGTTGTAGATTTCAAAAATGTCAGACGGACGCTAGTTCAAACGGCTAAAAGGTAAGGTGTGTGTGGGGGGGGGATTTTATTTAATGTTTATTTTATTTTTAATTAATTT
>CM042174.1:23203641-23251141 GCA_023376005.1 Doryteuthis pealeii | reverse complement strand
GACAAGTATAATTACCCAGGCAGGAACATGTATCATACATCAAAATGAAGCTGGCCCTCTGTGGATCACATCCCTACTTCTCCACATAGTCAACGTTTCTCTCAGTAGCAATGTTCCACCTTCGAATGAGAGCATGTACGAGGGTGAGTCAAAAAGTATTGCCATTTTGTTTAAGACAAGTATAATTACCAAGGCAGGAACATGTATCATACATCAAAATGAAGCTGGTCCTTTGTGGATTACATCCCTACTTCCCCATATAGTCAACGTTCCTCTCAATAACAATATTCCACCTTTGAATGAGAGCATGTATCCCTGCCCCGTAAAATTCTGTTGATTGTTCTTTGAGCCAATTCTTTACTACAGATCCACGTCACTGGAATAATCATTGTCATCTTTTCGGCGCCATAAAAGAGGGTTTGAGAGTCAAACATTATTCCAGTGACGAGGAAGTGAAATATGTCGTGAAGAAGTGGTTCAAAGAACAGTCAACAGAATTTTACGGGGCAGGGATACAAGCTCTCATTCGAAGGTGGAACTCAGCTAGTGAGAGAAACGGTGACTGTGTGGGGAAGTAGGGGTGTGATTCACAGAGGACCAGTTTCATTTTGATGTATGGTAGTCTTTCTGTTCTAAACAAAATGGCATTACTTTTTACTCACCCTCGTGTTTCCATGTTTAATTTAACCTGGAACAAGGCTCAAGTTTAAGAGCGTTATATGTATGGAGAGATCTCACAAGATAATCATTTACGAGGGTACTTCCAAAATATTTAGAAATCACAGAAACGTCTATTGTTTATTGTCAATGGTGTTTACATAATTTTAACGTTTCAACGTTTCAAATCCACAGTTGCCATTAACAATAGACTCAATGCAGAGCTTGATCTCCGAATTTCAAATGCTTCCAAAGTATTTGGTCGGCTGAAGAGGCGATTCTGGTTCAACAGAGATATCTCTTGAAAACTAAATGTGCAGTATACCGCGCCATAGTTCTCTCAACCCTCTGTACGGTGTAGAAGCCTGGACGATATACAAAGCAGATGCCAATAGACTACATGTCTACTACACGCGTCACTTGCGCAGCATATTAAATGGCAGGTGGTGGCAACATGTTTCAAACAGGACCATCCTGAAGAGAACTGGACTCCCTAGCATGCATCAAATACTAGTCCAACGCAACCTGAGATGGGCTGGCCACTTAAACAGACTTGGGGATGACAGACTACCAAAGCAGGTTATGTACTCTCAACTGAGAGAGGGATCACGTAGAATCGGTAGACCAAAGCTCAGGTACAAAGACAACATCAAAAGAAACCTGAAGGACTGGAATATTCCCATAGGCATTTGGCAAGACGCAACCAGAGACCGATTAAATTGGAGGAAAATGATTTGCGTGATGTCATCATCGGATACGAAGGACAGCAAGTAAAAAGTAAAAGTAAAGTTGACGGGGCGACCTAAAGTCGGTATCAGCCAGTCAGCGAGGGAGTCTATCCCCTTTCACTAGCGCTACACCAAGGAGATTGTTTTTTAAGCATCTGAGGTGGAGCGCCACACCTACCATCAGCTCCTTACTTTACCACACAGATCCCTGTGCTACTCATACACTGAGTTGGCGGGGACCGGTATCGAACTAGGAACCTTGTGGTTTCTAGCTGAACGCTCTACCGACTGTGCTAAGTAACGTTTCAACACCCATCTATTTTTTTTATTGGGTTGGTGTATAATTATTGCAGATTTTTAGTACAAATTCATTAATAAACCGCAATAATTATGCACCAACCCAATCCATAATTCATTTTCGTCGATACATTCTTGTAGGTGCTGTGACAATTTGTCAGCACTCTTCGCAGAATTCCATCCATGTCTCCTGCCTTAAAAAAAACTCTAGGCGGTGATAGCTGAAAAAACGTGAATGCAATATTTTACTCCGTCCAGTCCTTTTTCGAAACATATATGTTCACCTTCCTGGTGCCGTCACCAGAACCAACAAAATAGTTTCATAAGTGGGTCCTGTGACCATATAGTTTCACACAAGACATGAGAAGAAAGATGACGAGAAAATTTGCTAACCATTAAACTACGATTGGTAAATACCTGGTAGGTATTTACTCAACCCGTACGCCACAGGTAAAATGTGATACAAGGTCGTAAGTATGGGGCATCCTGTGAGAATCGAACTCGTTATTCACAAGTAATGAATCTACGAGAAAACTACGATGGGACACCCTGGTAGGTATTTACTTAACCCCTTCGCCACGAGTAAAATCAGAACAGAATTCTGGTGACTGCACACCAGCGTATTTGAGATCTTAGTTTTGGGATTACCTTGAAAAAGAGAGAATCTTAGAAACGCCTTTAAAAGAACAAGTAAGAGAAAACGAGAAAAAACGAGAAGAAGCGAGAAGAAGGGTGAAAAGATGGAGGAAAAGTTGAGAAAAGCAAGTCCTAGGAAGGAAGATGACGAATGCCCAAACGCGGGAAAGATGGCGGATCGAAGAGGGTCAATTAAATCAAGAGTTTTGTTGTCATTTCAAATCTACTAAAGGCATTGATTCAAATTTGATAAGCACGTTGTCATGGAAATGAGACAATGCAGCATCCGCCATAATGATCACAGATCTCTAATAATGATGTCCGCCATTTCTACAATAAGTACATATGATTGCAGACGACATCACTTACAATCGACAACAAGACATTTCGACCACAATATTTGGCCTATATTGCATTTCATTAGTATGTCGGACATATCCTAATGATTGCCGACTGATCTGATTAAAGACGTGGTCGGTTGTGGTGTGACGGCCATGACATTGATACGGTAATGGCCGCCCAAAGTAAGCGGGCGTAGTTTGCCCGACAATAGGTTTTCAAGTGATTCCATAAAACTAACAGGATTAACAGGCGGTTAATGTAATCATAGCGCTATGATTGGTACGCATCAAGTGCCTTAACAAGGGCACAAATACGGAGATGACGGCCTTTTTCAGAAACGAGACTGGAGGCTGATCAAATAGTAGACTGGAGCAGCGGTGTCTTCTTTAATTGATTGCTGATGAAGAAACTCTATCAAATCAAATAGCGTGGATCGTTCGCCAAATTTTGCAAAGATTTATACACGTCGTTCAATAAATCTTTGTATAGAAGTAACAAAATGAGAAAGGCTTGTTAACCATTACACCATGATGGGTCGCATGATGAGACTCATTTAGACATATACTCAAGACAAATCCTAAAAGGTTTTCGGTATAGACAAAGAGGGTAATTATGAACTTTAGTTGACCAAATTCCTAGCATGAAAATGTGCGTGCGCATTATGTCCCTTAACAAATTTACATTCATTTTATCATCGAGTTTGGTCTTACGACCAGGAAGAACGGTTGTTGTAAGTTTGTTTGTTTTTTGTTTTTTGTGTTTTTTTTGTTTTTTCTCTTTACCACCCCCCTCTTTGTTGAATTTTTTTTTCTTTTTTAAATTTTACCATTTTTAAAATTTTTATTTATTTATTTTTCTTTCTTATTTACAAGAGAGGGGTTAAATATGTTAACATGTAACAATATTTGTTTTATTTATTCTCACTGACAGGGAATTCAGTGGATGGTTTTGATACAGTTCAGCTATTTGCTTCATGCGTGTGGTCAAACATTGGGCTAGTCCTTCTCTCTGACTGTTCGTATTTTGTCTACCTCATTATTGGAGAGTATCCGGTTTGAAACGTTAGGAGGAGATAACTCTTCCAAACACATTGTTAGGATGCAATCTCTTTGGTGTGTATATTTCCTCTTCGTATTACTTATTGAACAGAAGCTGACATCAACATACGATATTTGTTACCCTAACACAGATTAGAAACACATGCCCAATGCATATTTATTTTAAATATGTGTTTTGATATGGTAAATCTTAATCGAAACTCTAAGTGTCGGTACATATTGTCAAATATCAATAAATCATCATTTTTTCTATATTTCACTCTCACTCATTTTTCAACATACTATCGGATTCATTTCCACTTTTTCCGCCTATATATATATATATATATATATATATATATAATTTATATATAAACATATATCATCATCATCATGTCGTGCTTTCAGCGCGGATATCCATGACAATCTCTCTCCATCCGTCCCTATCGCTCATCATTCTCAGGAGGTCCTCTATGCAGCATCCTGCATCCGCACAGAGCTGATCAACGTACGTTTTTGCTGGTCGGCCCACACTGGCTTGTCCATGTGCTGGCTTCCACAGGAGGACGTCGCTTATGAGTTCTTCCTTGCTTCTCCAGCAGTGTCCTGCGTGTCTTGTCCGTCTTACTCGGATGGTTTGGGTGGCAGGTGTTCGTACAGCTGTTTTCTCGTGGGGTGCTGTTTCCACGTCTTGTTCAGGATCACCCGCAGCATTCTTGTACAGCTCCCATCTAGTTTATTCTCTAGTCGCTTAGTTAGGGTCCAGGTGGTGCAGCCATACAGCAGTACTGACACGGCAACGGCCTGAATATATATATATATATATATATATAATATATATATATATATATAAGGATAGGAGGATTGGAGTAAATCCGAAAGAATGTGGTAAAAAATAGACGGAAAAATGTGGACAAAAGAACAAACCCAGACAAGTAGATGTAGGAGATATATTTCGCTGTGCCCAAGGCACGGCTTCTTCAGTCTTTATTCGAACATTTGAACATCATAGATGTGTTTTTATAGAAGGGAAAGTGAACGGGTGAGGGGTGAATTTGGTGATAAAGTCAGGTGGATGGGGTAGCGTTTGGGAGGATTTGATTGTTCAGAAGAAAATCTTTCATGGCTGGGGAGGGAGATAAGATCATATGTGTGGAATTCATTGGAAGAAATATGGTGAGTGAAGAAGCCGTGCTCAAGGCACAGCGAAATATATCTCCTACATCTACTCGTCTGAGTTTGTTATTTTGTCCACATTTTTCCCTTTTATTCTTTACCACACACACACATACACACACACACACACACACACAACAACATATATATATATATATATATATATATATATATATATATATATATATATTCTTGAATAATTTTGAAGTTGTTAAAATGTAGGGTATAATATTCTCGTATATCTAAAAGAATTCTCTTTACAGATTTGGAAATATAAAAACAATCTGTGTACACGAGAAAGTAGCGTTTCTAATGAGGATATATATATATATATATATATATATATATATATATATATATATATATATATATATATATATATATATATATATCAGAGAGAGATACATACATACATACATAGATACATATCAATAAACAGTTGGATATGGACAAAAATAGATATGAATAGTGATATATATATATATATATATATATATTATATATATATATATATATATATATATATAGATAGATAGATAGATAGATAGATAGATAGATAGTTGACAGACAGGCCGATACATATATACATGAGTACATAAATACATACATACATACATACATACATACATACGTACTTAGATACATAGATATGAATGAGCAGGTATGAACAGAAATAGATTGATATGAAAAAAGATTGATAGACAGACAGATAGATAGACAGAAATCAATAGATAGATAGATAGATAGATAGATAGATAGATAGATAGACCGATACATACATACATACATACATACATACTTAGATACATAGATATGAATAAGCAGATATGAACAGAAATGTATCGATATGAAAAGAGTTAGATAGATAGATAGATAGATAGATAGATAGATGTTGCTATCGTAGGAATGAGATAGATAGATGGGAATAGCCTTAGATAGATAGATAGATAGATATATATATAGATAGATAGATTGCTATGAATAGACATCAACAGATAGAATAGATAGATAGACAGACAGACAGACAGACCGATACATACATACATACATGCGTACATAAATACATACATACACACTTAGATATATGAATAAGCTGATATGAACAGAAATGGATTGATATGAAAAGATAGATAAATAGATAGATAGATAGTTGCTATTATAGGATTGAGATAGATAGATGGGAATAGCCTTAGATAGATAGATAGATTGCTATGAATATACATCAACAGATAGAAATCGATAGAAAGATAGATATTGCTATTATAGGAATGGGATTGATAGATGGGAATAGCCTTAGATAGATAGATAGATAGATAGATTGCTATGAATAGACATCAACTGATAGAAATCGATAGAAAGATAGATATTGCTATTATAGGAATGGGATTGATAGATGGGAATAGCCTTTGATAGATAGATAGATAGATAGATTGCTATGAATAGACATCAACTGATAGAAATCGATAGAAAGATAGATATTGCTATTATAGGAATGGGATTGATAGATGGGAATAGCCTTAGATAGATAGATAGATAGATAGATTGCTATGAATAGACATCAACTGATAGAAATCGATAGAAAGATAGATATTGCTATTATAGGAATGGGATTGATAGATGGGAATAGCCTTTGATAGATAGATAGATAGATAGATTGCTATGAATAGACATCAACTGATAGAAATCGATAGAAAGATAGATATTGCTATTATAGGAATGGTATTGATAGATGGGAATAGCCTTTGATAGATAGATAGATAGATTGCTATGAATAGACATCAACAGACAGAAATCGATAGATAGATAAATAGATAGATAGATAGATAGATTGATATATATATACATACATACATGCGTACATAAATACATACATACTTAGATATATGAATAAGCAGATATGAACAGAAATGGATTGATATGGATAGATAGATAGATAGATAGATAGATAGATAGATGTTGCTATTATAGGAATGGGATTGATAGATGGGAATAGCCTTTGATAGATAGATAGATAGATTGCTATGAATAGACATCAACAGACAGAAATCGATAGATAGATAGATAGATAGATAGATAGATAGACAGACCAATACATACATACATGCGTACATAAATACATACATACTTAGATATATGAATAAGCAGATATGAACAGAAATGGATTGATATGAATAGATGGATAGATAGATAGATAGATGTTGCGATTATAGGAATGGGATATATAGATGGGAATAACCTTTGATAGATAGGTTGATAGATAGATAGATAGATAATTTGCTATGAATAGACATCAACAGACAGAAATCGATAGATAGATAGATAGATAGATAGATGTTGCTATTATATGAATGGGATAGATAGATGGAAATAGCCTTTGTTAGATAGATAGATAGATAGATAGATTGCTATGAATAGACATCAACAGATAGAAATCGATAGATAAATAGATAGATAGATTGATAGATAGATAGATGGATAGATAGATAGATAGATAGATAGATGTTGCTATTATAGGAATGGGATAGATAGATGGGAATAGCCTTTGATAGATAGATAGATAGATAGATAGATAGATATATTGCTATGAATAGACATCTACAGATAGAAATCGATAGATAAATAGATAGATTGATAGATAGATAGCTGGATAGATAGATAGATAGATGTTGCTATTATAGGAATGGGATAGATAGATGGGAATAACCTTTGATAGATAGATAGATAGATAGATTGCTATGAATAGACCTCAACAGACAGAAATAGATAGATAGATAGATAGATAGATACATGTTGCTATTATAGGAATCGGATAGATAGATGGGAATAGCCTTTGATAGATAGATAGATAGATAGATAGATAGATAGATTGCTATGAATAGACCTCAACAGACAGAAATAGATAGATAGATAGATAGATAGATACATGTTGCTATTATAGGAATTGGATAGATAGATGGGAATGGCCTTTGATAGATAGATAGATAGATAGATAGATTGCTATGAATAGACCTCAACAGACAAAAATCGATAGATAGATAGATAGATAGATAGATAGATAGATGTTGCTATTATAGGAATGAGATAGATAGATGCGAATAACCTTTGATAGATAGATAGATAGATAGATAGATAGATAGATAGATTGCTATGAATAGATATCAACAGACAGAAATAGATAGATAGATAGATAGATAGATAGATGTTGCTATTATAGGAATGGGATAGATAGATGGGAATAGCCATTGATAGATAGATACTTTGATAGATAGATAGATGGATAGATAGATAGATAGATAGATAGATAGATAGATTGCTATGAATAGACATCAACAGACAGAAATCGATAAATAGATAGATAGATAGATAGATAGATGTTGCTATTAGTGGAATGGGACAGATAGATGGGAATAGCCTTTGATAGATAGATAGATAGATAGATAGATTGCTATGAATAGACATCAACAGACAGAAATCGATAAATAGATAGATAGATAGACAGATAGATAGATGTTGCTATTATCTGAATGGGATAGATAGATGGGAATAGCCATTGATAGATAGATACTTTGATAGATAGATGGATAGATAGATAGATAGATAGATAGATATGAATAGACATCAACAGACAAAAATCGATAAATAGATAGATAAATAGACAGATAGATAGATGTTGCTATTTTATGAATGTGATAGATAGATGGGAATAGCCATTGATAGATACTTTGATAGATAGATGGATAGATAGATAGATAGATTGCTATGAATAGACATCAACAGACAGAAATAGATAGATAGATAGATAGATAGATAGATAGATAGATACATGTTGCTATTATAGGAATCGGATAGATAGATGGGAATAGTCTTTGATAGATAGATAGATAGATAGATAGATAGATAGATTGATAGATTGCTATGAATAGACCTCAACAGACAGAAATAGATAGATAGATAGATAGATAGATACATGTTGCTATTATAGGAATGGGGTAGATAGATGGGAATAGCCATTGATAGCTAGATACTTTGATAGATAGATATATGGATAGATAGATAGATAGATAGATAGATAGATAGATATGAATAGACATCAACAGACAGAAACCGATAAATAGATAGATAGATAGATAGACAGATAGATACATGTTGCTATTATATAAATGTGATAGATAGATGGGAATAGCCATTGATAGATACTTTGATAGATAGATAGATAGATAGATTGCTATGAATAGACATCAACAGACACAAATCGATAAATAGATAGATAGATAGACAGATAGATAGATGTTGCTATTATATGAATGGGATAGATAGATGGGAATAGCCATTGATAGATACTTTGATAGATAGATGGATAGATAGATAGATAGATAGATAGATAGATTACTATGAATAGACATCAACAGACAGAAATCGATAGATAGATAGATAGATAGATAGATAGATAGATTGTAGCATGAGTTATAAAGAGACCGACAATCCAAATGGTTGATGAAAACGGATATATCCTAACTATATGTTTACCGCCATAAATAACTGCCGTCACTCGAGCAATAAAAATCCACCCGCCATGTTGATAATAAAAAATCTGACCTTTTCGGACAATTTTCGCGTAAAGCCTCGACTGTGAAATAAAGTCTCGAAAGTCCCGCTACTAAAATTAGCCGTGAAGTCATCTGTATAAGTTGTTGTTGATGGTGCCCGTATATCTGGAGTTATTTTCGGAACACAATCTACAAGCCGAATTGCGATGTCCGAGAGGATGTCAGTCGTGAGCATCAAAACTTATATTCGCCTTGGCTTAATCTACAAACAATACGCACATCCCCGTGTTTATCTATTGTCTGTGTACGTTGATGTTAATTCTAGTTTGTCTATTTCGGCAAAGCATCACGAATACAAGTTATATACTTAGCTATAGTAAAGTAAAGGTTTGGTTTGTTTTGTTCTACGGCATATCAACCTCAGTGGGCCATTTAATGCCGATAAAGTTTTGGAATAAATTAAAATAAATTAAATAATAAATTCCTTCTTAGAGATAGATAGATAGATAGATAGATAGATAGATAAAGTACAAAATGTGATAGATATATTCTAAATGGGATAGATAGATAAATAGGTTGATACGGTTTTGTTTTGTTTCTTTTGTTTTGTTTTACGGCATATCGACCTCAGTGGGTCATTTAATGCCGATAAAGGTTTGGGAATAAATTCCCTTCTTATAGATAGATAGATAGATAGATAGATAGATAGATAAAGAACATAATGTGATAGATATATTCTAAATGTGATAGATAGATAAATAGATTGATACGGTTTGGTTGTTTGTTTTGTTTTACGGCATATCAACCTCAGTGGGCCATTTAATGTCGATAAAGGTTTGGAATAAATTCCTTCTTATAGATAGATAGATAGATAGATAGATAGATAGATAAAGAACAAAATGTGATAGATAGATTCTAAATGTGATAGATAGATAAATAGGTTGATACGGTTTGTTTTGTTTTGTTTTGTTCTACGGCATATCAACCTCAGTGGACCATTTAATGCCGATAAAGGTTTGGAATAAATTCCTTCTTAGAGATAGATAGATAGATAGATAGATAAAGAACAAAATGTGATAGATAGATTCTAAATGTGATATATAGATAAATATGTTGATACGGTTTGGTTTGTTTTGTTTTACGGCATATCAACCTCAGTGGGTCATTTAATGCCGATAAAGGATTGAAATAAATTCCTTCTTAGAGATAGATAGATAGATAGATAGATAGATAGATAGATAAAGAACATAATGTGATAGATATATTCTAAATGTGATAGATAGATAAATAGGTTGATACGGTTTGTTTTGTTTGTTTTGTTTTACGGCATATCAACCTCAGTGGGTCATTTAATGTCGATAAAGGTTTGGAATAAATTCCTTCTTAGAAGAGATAGATAGATAGATAGATAGATAAAGAACATAATGTGATAGATATATTCTAAATGTGATAGATAGATAAATAGGTTGATACGATTTGTTTTGTTTTGTTTTGTTTTGTTTTGTTTTGTTTTACGGCATATCAACCTCAGTGGGTCATTTAATGCCGATAAAGGTTTGGAATAAATTCCTTCTTAGAGATAGATAGATAGACAGAGAGATAGATAGATAGATAAAGAACATAATGTGATAGATATATTCTAAATGTGATAGATAGATAAATAGGTTGATACGGATTGTTTTGTTTTGTTCTACGGCATATCAACCTCAGTGGGCCATTTAATGCCGATAAAGGTTTGAAATAAATTCCTTCTTAGAGATAGATAGATAGATAGATAGATAGATAGAGAACAAAATGTGATAGATATATTCTAAATGTGATAGATAGATAAATAGGTTGATACGGTTTGTTTTGTTTTGTTTTGTTCTACGGCATATCAACCTCAGTGGGTCATTTAATGTCGATAAAGGTTTGAAATAAAATCCGTCTTATAGATAGATAGATAGATAGATAGATAGATAGATAAAGAACAAAATGTGATAGATATATTCTAAATGTGATAGATAGATAAATAGGTTGATACGGATTGTTTTGTTTTGTTTTACGGCATATCAACCTCAGTGGACCATTTAATGCCGATAAAGGTTTGGAATAAATTCCTTCTTAGAGATAGATAGATAGATAGATAGAAAGATAGATAAAGAACATAATGTGATAGATATATTCTAAATGTGATAGATAGATAAATAGGCTGATACGGTTTGTTTTGTTTTGTTTTGTTCTACGGCATATCAACCTCAGTGGCCATTTAATGCCGATAAAGGTTTGAAATAAATTCCTTCTTAGAGATAGATAGATAGATAGATAGATAGATAGATAAAGAACATAATGTGATAGATATATTCTAAATGTGATAGATAGATAAATAGGCTGATACGGTTTGTTTGGTTTGTTTTGTTTTACGGCATATCAACCTCAGTGGGTCATTTTAATGTCGATAAAGGATTGAAATAAATTCCTTCTTAGAGATAGATAGATAGATAGATAGATAGATAAAGAACATAATGTGATAGATATATTCTAAATGTGATAGATAGATAAATAGGTTGATACGGATTGTTTTGTTTTGTTTTGTTTTACGGCATATCAACCTCAGTGGGCTATTTAATGCCGATAAAGGTTTGAAATAAATTCCTTCTATAGATAGATAGATAGATAGATAATAGATAGATAGATAAAGAACAAAATGTGATAGATATATTCTAAATGTGATAGATAGATAAATAGGTTGATACGGATTGTTTTGTTTTGTTTTACGGCATATCAACCTCAGTGGGCCATTTAATGCCGATAAAGGTTTGGAATAAATTCCTTCTTAGAGATAGATAGATAGATAGATAGACAGATAGATAGAT
This sequence comes from Doryteuthis pealeii, assembly GCA_023376005.1. Classification (NCBI taxonomy): domain Eukaryota; kingdom Metazoa; phylum Mollusca; class Cephalopoda; order Myopsida; family Loliginidae; genus Doryteuthis; species Doryteuthis pealeii. The sequence continues at coordinate 23,238,866 of CM042174.1, read as the reverse complement.
AGATAAAGACAAATGTGATAGATATATTCTAAATGTGATAGATAGATAAATAGGTTGATACGGTTTGGTTTGTTTGTTTTGTTTTACGGCATATCAACCTCAGTGGGCTATTTAATGCCGATAAAGGTTTGAAATAAATTCCTTCTTAGAGATAGATAGATAGATAGATAGATAGATAACAAAATGTGATAGATATATTCTAAATGTGATAGATAGATAAATAGGTTGATACGGTTTGTTTTGTTTTGTTTTGTTCTACGGCATATCAACCTCAGTGGGCTATTTAATGCCGATAAAGGTTTGGAATAAATTCCTTCTTAGTGATAGATAGATAGATAGATAGATAGATAGATAAAGAACAAAATAGATATATTCTAAATGTGATAGATAGATAAATAGGTTGATACGGTTTGGTTTGTTTTGTTTTACGGCATATCAACCTCAGTGGGTCATTTAATGTCGATAAAGGTTTGGAATAAATTCCTTCTTAGAGATAGATAGATAGATAGATAGATAGATAGATAGATAGATGAAGAACATAATGTGATAGATATATTCTAAATGTGTTAGATAGATAAATAGGTTGATACGGTTTTGTTTTGTTTTGTTTTGTTTTGTTCTACGGCATATCAACCTCAGTGGGTCATTTAATGCCGATAAAGGTTTGGAATAAATTCCTTCTTAGAGATAGATAGATAGATAGATAGATAGATAGATAAAAGAACATAATGTGATAGATATATTCTAAATGTGATAGATAGATAAATAGGTTGATACGGATTGTTTTGTTTGTTTTGTTTTACGGCATATCAACCTCAGTGGACCATTTAATGCCGATAAAGGTTTGGAATAAATTCCTTCTTATAGATAGATAGATAGACAGATAGATAGATAGATAGATAAAGAACAAAATGTGATAGATATATTCTAAATGTGATAGATAGATAAATAGGTTGATACGGATTGTTTTGTTTTGTTCTACGGCATATCAACCTCAGTGGGCTATTTAATGCCGATAAAGGTTTGAAATAAATTCCTTCTTAGAGATAGATAGATAGATAGATAGATAGATAAAGAACAAAATGTGATAGATATATTCTAAATGTGATAGATAGATAAATAGGTTGATATGGTTTGTTTTGTTTTGTTTTACGGCATATCAACCTCAGTGGGCCATTTAATGCCGATAAAGGATTGGAATAAATTCCTTCTTAGTGATAGATAGATAGATAGATAGATAGATAAAGAACAAAATAGATATATTCTAAATGTGATAGATAGATAAATATGTTGATACGGTTTGTTTTGTTTTGTTTTGTTTTACGGCATATCAAACCTCAGTGGGCCATTTAATGCCGATAAAGGTTTGAAATAAATTCCTTCTTATAGATAGATAGATAGACAGATAGATAGATAGATAAAGAACAAAATAGATAGATATATTCTAAATGTGATAGATAGATAAATAGGTTGATACGGATTGTTTTGTTTTGTTTTACGGCATATCAACCTCAGTGGGTCATTTAAATGCCGATAAAGGTTTGGAATAAATTCCTTCTTAGAGATAGATAGATAGATAGATAGATAAAGAACAAAATAGATATATTCTGAAATGTGATAGATAGATAAATAGGTTGATACGGTTTGTTTTGTTTGTTTTGTTTTACGGCATATCAACCTCAGTGGGCCATTTAATGCCGATAAAGGTTTGAAATAAATTCCTTCTTAGAGATAGATAGATAGATAGATAGATAGAAAGATAGATAGATAAAGAACATAATGTGATAGATATATTCTAAATGTGATAGATAGATAAATAGGTTGATACGGTTTGTTTTGTTTTGTTTTGTTCTACGGCATATCAACCTCAGTGGGCCATTTAATGCCGATAAAGGTTTGAAATAAATTCCTTCTTAGAAAGAGATAGATAGATAGATAGATAGATAGATAGATAAAGAACAAAATAGATGGATATATTCTAAATGTGATAGATAGATAAATAGGCTGATATGGTTTGTTTTGTTTTGTTTTGTTTGGTTTTACGGCATATCGACCTCAGTGGGTCATTTAATGTCGATAAAGGTTTGAAATAAATTCCTTCTTAGAGATAGATAGATAGATAGATAGATAGATAGATAAAGAACAAAATGTGATAGATATATTCTAAATGTGATAGATATATAAATATGTTGATACGGTTTGTTTTGTTTGTTTTGTTTTACGGCATATCAACCTCAGTGGACCATTTAATGCCGATAAAGGTTTGAAATAAATTCCTTCTTATAGATAGATAGATAGATAGACAGATAGATAGATAGATAGATAGATAAAGAACAAAATGTGATAGATATATTCTAAATGTGATAGATAGATAAATAGGTTGATACGGATTGTTTTGTTTTGTTCTACGGCATATCAACCTCAGTGGGTCATTTAATGCCGATAAAGGATTGAAATAAATTCCTTCTTAGAAAGAGATAGATAGATAGATAGATAGATAGATAAAGAACAAAATGTGATAGATATATTCTAAATGTGAATAGATAAATAGGTTGATACGGTTGTTTGTTTTGTTTGTTTTGTTTTACGGCATATCAACCTCAGTGGGCCATTTAATGCCGATAAAGTTTTGAAATAAATTAATTCTTAATGGATACTCATTTTTTTTAAAATAAATACATTTTTCTATAAAACTATAGATAGGGCCCTAATACGTACTACCACTCCGGGTCAGAATGGACCAGGGAGCAATGGTGATGAAGGGGTGCTTGAAATGAAATTTAAAAGAAAGCATCCCTTCCGAACTCTCAAGATTAAGAATTCCTCGTTTCTGTCTCCACACATCCTAGACTTACTATTCTGTATTATTTGGTTGGGTTTGTTTTATTTTACGGCATATCAACCTCAGTGGGTCATTTAATGCCGATAAAGCTTTGAAATAAATTAATTCTTAATGCATACACAATTCTTTTTAATAAATACATTTTTCTATTTAACCCATAGATGGGATCCTAACAGGTAATACCACACCGGGTCAGAGTGGACCAGGAAGCAATGATGATGAAGGGGTGCTCCACATTCACCAAACCTCCAAAACTGGAACCTCACCATCAGATATAGTTTAACGTCATTCCCAGGACATGTAGACCCGCACCAACGCCTTCTAGCACCCATATGATAAAAAGGGGTTGGGTCTTGCCATAAGGGCAATAGATTGGGGCAATCATATAGTTGCTAGGGTTTGACATGGCCAGCCGATTGATCGGAGGGGGTCGCTCCGACCGCCTGTCTAGCCTAAGTAAGGGTCTAAGTGTCTGTCGAGTGTTGCAGGTCATGGACTGCTCATCGACCAAGATTCCGTACTTAAGCATCACGGGTCACCACCCACGGCCAACAGGTAGCCCCATTTAGAAAAGCTTTACCCCTCCGCAGAGGTGCAGTCGGTGCATTCTAACGCCCCAGCCGACAGGGCGGTAGTAAAGTCGTCGGGGTTGTCTAAAGTCGGTATCAGCCAGACAGCGCCTTTTCACTAGCGCTAGACCAAGGAGATTGTTTTTTGGGGCCTGAGGGGGAGCGCCACACATAACACCAGTTCCTTACTTTGCAGCAAAGAGCCCTGTGCTACTCATACGCTGAGATGGCGAAGACGGTTATCGAACCAGGAACCTTGTGGTTCCAAGCCGAACGCTCTACCGACTGAGCTAAACCGGCTCTACAAGTTATATACATAGCTCTAGATGGCTTTATTTTTTTGTTGTTTAATGGCATATCAACATTCGTGGGTTATTTAATGCCAATGTAGAATAACATTCATACATACATATGAAGAAACAGATAGATATGAACAGAAATAGATTGATATAGACAGAAATTGATCGATAGATAGATAAATAGATAGATAGATAGATAGATAGATAGGGAAAAAAATGGAAATGAATCCGACAGTATGTAATATTATGAAAAATTGAAAAACTCAAGTTCATAAACGAGTAATGATTATTTCGCCTACCCTGCAGTGTTTCGATCTATTTCAGTAGATCTTCATCAGGGATTTCATTAGTTTGATTGTGTGTGTGTGTTTGTGTGTGTGTGTGTGTGAGAGAGAGAGAGAGAGAGAGAGAGAGAGAGAGAGAGAGAGAAAAAGTGGAAGTGAATCTGCCAGTATGTAATATCATGAAAATAATCGAAAAACATTAGTTCATAAACGAGTAATGTTTATTTCACCTATGCTGCAGTGTTTCGATCTGTTTCAGTCGATCTTCATCAGAGCTTTCATTAGTTTGAGTGTGTGTGTGTGTGTGTGTGTGCGTGCGTGTAAGCATGAGTATGTATTATATTGTATTATAATTAATGAAAAAAATATATATCCTATTTAACCGAAAAAACGGCATCCCCTATTATTTTAAACTACGTTGAAGAACATGTGTGTGGGTGACACATCCCCGTATTTTATCTATTGTCTGTGTACGTAGATATTAATTCTAGTTTGTCCATATAGGCAAGTTATACACTTAGCTCTAGTTAGCTTTATTTTTGTTATTATTTAATGACATATCAACATACATGGGTTATCTAATACCAATGTAGAAGAACGGAAAGAAATCCTGGACGAGACTCGCCCTGTCGGGTGCGACAGAAGAATACATCGAATGCAACTCTCTAGTCGTCGGAGTGGCCTAAAGTCGGTATCAGCGAATCAGCGAATCAGCGAGGGAGTCTATGCCCCTTTCACTAGCGCTAGACCAAGGAGATTGTTTTTGTGTCTGAGGTGGAGCACCACACCTACCATCAGCTACTTACTTTACCGCACAGATCCCTGTGCTGCTCATACGCTGAGTTAGCGAGGGCCGGTATCGAACTGAGCTAACCCGGCCCCTAAGAGTAACTGGTATTCCCAAGCGGTCACTCATCCAAGTACTGACCAGGCTTGACGCTGCTTAACTTCGGTGATCGGACGAGAACTGGTGTTCTCAGCGTGATGTGGCCATTAGCTAAAACTTATTCCCAAGCGGGGAAAATCCTCCAAGGGAGGCGATCCCTGATGCTTAAGAACGGAATCCAGGTGCCTGAGCAGTTCATGACATGCAACACTACACTTAGAGCCTTACTTAGGCTAGACGAGCGGTCGGAGAGGCCCCCTCCGATCAATCGCTGGTCATGTCAAGCCCTAGCACCTATATGATTGCCACAACCCTATTGCCCTTATGGCAAGCCCCAACCCTTTTTATCATATGGGTGCTAGAAGGCGATGGCTGAGGGTCTACATGTCCTGGGAATGACGTTAAAATCTATCTGATGGTGTGGTTCCAGTTTTGGAGGTCTGGGGAATGTGGAGCACCCTTTATCACCATTGCTCGCTGGTCCACTCTGACCCGGAGTGGTAGTACCAGTTAGGCTCCTATCTATGGATTAAATAGAAAAATGTATTTATGAAAACAAATGAGTATCCATTAAGAATGACTTCATTTCATAACTTTATCGGTAATAATATACCCACTGAGATTGGTATGCCGTAAAACAAAACAAAACAAACCAAACCTGTAAAATCTGTAACAGTTATTTTCACCCTTGTCAGGGAATTAGCATTAGAATAAAAGGTGATAATTACCTCTCTTCAAATAAAACTGATAGCCCTGTTAAATGAACGAAACGAATCAAATATATCCAATAAAATTTGGAACAGCCTGTTTGGAACTCTGAAAAGTCTATTTCAAGACTTTTCGCCTCATTTATTGCTAAAGCTCTTGGAGAATTCCCTTGGCAATGGACCAGAACCACTAAGTCGAATTCAGGGTTGAGTGACAATCAAATTTCTGTTCAATTAATCCAAATGTCATTAAGACGTTCACTATAATCTTCTTAATCGGTTAATCTGGCACAAGTTCTGAGTTCACGTCTCATGGTTAATCGTAAACGATTCAAAATTATAACATTAGAAAAATGAATGCCAAGAAAACCAAAGAAACGAACAAATATTGGTTTGTTGGGATTTTTGTCCGTTAAAATAAAATTATTTTGCAGAGTGGTGATTTAATATAGTATCAGATAGATAGAGAGAGAGAGAGGGAGAAGAGAGAAGAAAGACAGACAGACAGACAGTATTGCGTATTAATGATTTGAACCAAATGACCTTTAGGCACCCCTTTTTGTTCTTGGATTAGAAAGGACATGTTTTTCATTTACACCGTCAATATCCGGTTGTTTGTTAGGGGTTAGGGTTAGGGGTTAGAGTTAGGGGTTAGTTTTATAATTTACAAAATAAATTCTAAAAATCGTCTGTTAAAACAACCGGATATTGTCGGCGTAAATAAAAAACATGTCCGTTTTTAATCGAGATCAAAAAGGGGTGCCTAAAGGTCATATGGTCCAATGATATTGACTAATGATTAAATACTCATTGATAAAATCACGCAATTACTGATGGTATTTTGACGCAAGCAGTGACTTATTTTCGGCAAGAGACAAACACTAAATCTTCAGTATAAAAATAATAATAATAATAATAATTATATATATATATATATATATATATATATATATATATATATATATATGTGTGTGTGTGTGTGTGTGTGTGTGTGTGTGTGTGTAAGAATGGAAAGGGAATTGAATCCGACAATATGAGGAAAAAATGAGTAAAGAAAAGAAATGTAGATGGATAAAAATGAATTTTATCGATATCTAAAAAACTAAAAAATTCACTCTGATGAAGGTCGTAAAAAATCTCTCTGTGTACGAAATATTTTATACATTTCATATTATTATTATTATCATCATTTCGACTCCATCTGATCATTTTAATAATAATAATAACGTAAATCCGTATACATTTTGATAAACAGACCGAAACACATGTGTAAGTGATATCGATTAAAATATCGATAAAATTCATTTTATCCATCTACATTTCTTTTTTTTACTCATTTTTTCCTCATATATATATATATATATATATATTATATATATATATATAATATATATATATATATAGAGAGAGAGAGAGAGAGAGAGAGAGAGAGATTATTAATCTATCTACCTGTCTCTCTCTCTATATTATTATTATTCCCAATAAGATGGGACCAATTAAATGGGACCCTAACAAACCTGCGTCAGCATAGACTTGGAAGTAATGATGATGAAAGTTCTCTATTTTCCCCAGAGCTCATGAGTTGGAAGCACACCTCTAGATGCAGTTTAATGTTATACCCATGACACTAAGACCCTCAACTACCGCCTTCTAGCATATATATGATAAAAACGGGTTGGGGCATGCCGTTGTTGTATAGCCGTATATACCCTTCTGTCATACTCGGATATATAATAGCGAGAGACAGAGAGATATATTAGAGATGTCGATGGTGGTTTTATTTGGTATTCTGCTGGTTACTTGCTTCCTCTTCTCCTATCTTGTCTGTCCGACTTCTAACTGCTGGGGGTTGACTTTCTTCCTTGCTAATTCTCTGAGGACTGGGCTAAGCTGTTCATTGTCTTAATTATTCAACAAACACAACAATAACTTGTTTGTTCTTGATCAAGTTTTATTTAGAGCTGACAATTCCCTCTATACTCTCTGTAGGAAGCGCGTGGTGTAATGGTTAAAGTCATGGGAAATGGACTCGTCGCCCCGAGTTCAAATCCTGGATGTGGTAATTGCATTTCACTTAGCGCTAATACCCTTGGGAAAGGTATGAATCCTACTCTCCCTCCAGTTATGGGTAAATAATAGGGCAGACTGGGCTCTATAACCTTGGTTAGGCAACCGGTCTAGGAGAAGGAAAACTCTGAATTCAAACCTGAATATAAAGATATTGACCTTGTGTCACATCCTGCTCGGGTTGGTAAATATATATACTCTCTGAAAGCTGGCTCGTGTCTGAATAACTAACTAAATCGCACGCCTCTAAGGGGTCAAGGGTTATCAACAGTCACCAGTAATTTTCCATGGGGACTCCTTTATTCTAAAGGTACCGGCCCTTAATTAGAATTCTTAGCTACAGGTCCCTTGGGAAAGGTATAAATCCAATTCTCCCTCCAGCTATGTGTAAATAGCAGGGCAGACTGGGCTCTTAACCATGGCTAGGCAACCTGTCTAGGAGAAGGAAAACTCTGAATTCAAACCTGTTAAACTCCGCTTAGGAAATTGACCTTGTGTCACATCCTGTTCGTGCGGAGGGATTAGTAAATATATGTATAGACCGGTATTTATAGACTTGTAAAATATGTCATCTTGGAGGTGTATAAAATTCTTTTGTTTCTTGCAGTTCTTGTGTTCTTAGACATCATGGCAACGGATTCATTGATCTTATTCCGTCTGGCCGAAATATTTCTCAAGACGCCCATTTCCGCTGACCATGTTATCACGTTTTTGTCTATTCAAGAACCCAAAGATCTGGGTCTATTGCAGCCACCTCGACTTCTTCTTCTTCTTCTTCTTCTTCTTCTTCTTCTTCGATGAAGTCGAAAACGAGGTGCCAAACATGGCGTCGAGAAACTAGGATGGTTTGAAACACAGTCGGAATCGGATCTCGAGAGAAAGTCACGAAAATGACAAAATGCCTTTGTCCAGCCAGGAAGGTGTTTCTATTAACCTCACCGTGGCAGAACGATAAAAAAGATATCGGTGATAGAGCAAGTGTAGAGTTCTGAAAATTAATGCCATAAGAAGTATTGTTCAATTTTTTAATTTCCAAGGAAAGCAACCCAATTAAAATTAACTAAAGAATTAACTAAGTAATTATATCGACTTAGTAAAAACGTAGGGTAGGCTTCTGATGTAATCATTTTAATTTGATTGAAATCATGGTAGACTCTTAATTATTCCTCTAATATATATATATAAAGTTTTTTTTATAGTATCTTTGAAGCATTGTGCGTATGTGTAATATAAAGATTTTTGAAGGCAATTTACAATGCAATATGTGTTGAAAATTATGTTTATTTAACTTTCGTTTTTTTTTTTCAAAACTAAATATTTTCGGAAGTAAAATTCCATCCTCAGAGTTATTGAAAGTACTAGGTGTTTTTTTATAGTACTTATCACACGGCGATATTGTAATCATCTGTTGTTTAAGAAGTTGAAGAACGCCGTATATTTGAAAAAAATTTTTTTTTCTCTTTCGGTTACTTCCGTGATGTTAATTCATGTGCGCGTGGAAATTGTTCGAAATTCTTTTAATTTTTACTATAAATATAGCCTCGCTCGGCATAGTGAAATAAAGTTTTTTTTATAGTATCTTTGAAGCATTGTGTATGTGTAATATAAAGATTTTTGAAGGCAATTTACACATATATATATATATATATATATAAATTAAGCTTATATAAATTAAGCTTGTATAATGTAAGTTTAAAATGGCAAGGCTCTCCGATAAACAGGACGAGGTTGTAACATATAAATCTATGTATGTATTTATCAGTTAAAATCTACCCCTGCAGGTGGCTGATGGCCAAGTGCTTAAGAAGCCGGACTGACGGAAAATCAGTCGGGTTACTATCCCGGCTAGAGGTACCTTGCAATGTCTAGCCACACTGAGGAAACGTGATGCGCCCAAACACGGTGTATGTGGATGACAAAATATATATATATATATATATATATATATATATATATATAAAATGCACAATGTTGCCTTCCGATAGACACACATACACCATCTTATACCAACGCCATAAAATAGAACATTTGACGTCACATTTCAAAACCGTTCTTCTTTCAAACTTAAAATTTTTTTAAACTCAATAACACATAACTACCACTCGCTTTCCTCGTTATTCTGTGATAAATAATTTATTATCACCTTCCATATACCAACAAATGCCCTGAAGATGATCTAATTAATAGATCGAAACACTGCAGCGTCGGCCAATAAACTCGACACTTAACCCATTTAAACCTGTGTTTTTTCAATTTTTCCCAATATACTACATACCGTCGGATTCACTTCCTTTCTTCACATATATATATATATAATATATATATATATATATATATGTGTGTGTGTGTGTGTGTGTGTGTGTGTGCGTGTGCGAAAATATGTATGGGTTTTAGAACGCAGCAGCTTTTTCGATTAGTTGGTTGGTTGGTTCGTTGGATTTTACGGCATGACAACTCTTGTCTCAAATTCTAACGTTATTTCAACATACTAGATTTTTTTCTATATTTTGTCATCTAAACAGTTTTAAAATCATAAAAGGGTAGACGTCAATAAAAATCTATTTATCGCGGCCATTGTGTCCCGTTTACGCATTGGTCAAACAGCACAAAAATAACTTTGGAAATGGATAGATCCAACCATACCTCCAGGTATGGGTAAATAGCAGGGCAGACAGGTCTCTTTACTCTTGGCTACGTAACCAGAGTAGAAGAAAAATCTGAATTAAAACCAGTTGATTTTTGTTATTATTTATCATATATATGTTTTTAAAAGAAAGAGTCTCAAAATAATACCCAATAAGAATATATAGGAGTGAGGAGAAACTAAACTCTGCAGCTAAATCGGCTCTAGATTTGATCCCCAACAATTTCAAGATACCATATACTGACTTCAAACCTAAAATTAATAGATTCCTTCATACAAAATGGCAACAACACTGGTATAACAACATCCACAATAAACTCTTCCTAATCAAACCCACTTTGGGAGGCTGGAGACCAACTTTAAGGAAGTCTAGAAAGGAACAAGTCATTGTGTCCCGATTACGCATTGGTCATACAAGACTAACACACTCCTATACTTAGAACAAGAACAACAACCACAATGTGGAACATGTCAAACACCTTTGACTGTTAAACACTTATTCATGGAATACAGGTTTTTTGCTCACATCAGAAACCGTTATTTTAAAGCAAACCATGTGAAAGATCTGTTTGAAAATGTCAACATGGAGGATATTCTCTCTTTTTTAGGGAAATAAAATTATACCATAGAATATAGACATGAAACAATCAATACCATACAACATAATCCCTAATAATGCTAACACATTGTTAAAACCAATTACTAAAAATATAAATATAAATACACAATATGTATAACTTCCTAACCGTTAGGCATGACATAATCCCGGACGGGTTGATATGCCGTTAAAATCAATAAACAAGCAAACAAACAAAACTATCTATCTATCTGTCTATCTATCTATCTATCTATTGATCTATCTTATTGTAAACATGAAAGCAATGATATAGACATTGAGGGATAATAATAATAATAATAATAATAATAATAATAATAATAATAATAATAATAATAATAATAATTGTGTTGGAACAATCCCCAAACTCTAGAAAAGAATTTGGGTGAACTGGAAATCAGAGGAAGAACCGAGACCATCCAGACTACAGCACTGTTAGGATCAGCTAGAATACTCAGAAGAGTCCTGGAGATCTGAGGAGACTTGCTGTCACTTCAGCCTCCAGTGAACCACCAGCTACGGCAGGTGTGAAACACAATAATAATAATAATAAAGTCTCTGTGACTTCGGGCTACAGAAGGGTCATCAAATCCCGGCCAGGAGACCAGACCTAGTGTTGATTGAAAAAAAGCAGAGAACGTGTCATCTCGACGATTTTATCGTCCCGGCTGACCAATGAGTGAAAATGAAAGAAAGCGGAAAGATAGACAATTACTTGGACCTTGCCGGAAAACTGAGAAAACTGTGGAACATGAAAGGTGAAGGTCATACCATTTGTAATTGATACCATTGGAACGGTCCCCAAAAGAATTTGAGGAATTAGAAATCAGAGGAAGAATCGAAACCATCCAAACTACAGCATTGTTGGGATCGACTAGAATAATCAGAAGAGCCCGGAAAACCTGAGAAAACTTGCAGTCCCTCCACCTCCAGTGAACCACCGACTACAGCAGGGGTGAAAATCTCCATAATAATAATAATAATAATAATAATAATAATAATAATAACAATAAAAATAATAATAATGATAAGTGATACCAATTATGGTTGGTGCACTTGGAACAGTCCCAAAAGGATTAGAAAAGGCTTTGGAAAGTTTGGATATCAGAGGAAGGATTGAAACCATTCAGAACACTGCACTGCTGCAATCTGCCTGAATACTCAGAAGAGTGCTGGAGACCTGAGGAGACTTACTGTCACTCAGACTCCAGTGAAAGACCATCAGCTAATGCTGATGTGAAAAGGGGTAAATAATGATAATAATGCCAGAGAATTGAAAAGGCTGTGGAACATGAGAGTCAAAGTGATATCAATTGTAGTTTGTGCACTTGGAATGGTCCCAATAAATTTGGAAAAAAGACTGGAGGATCTAGAAATTAGAGGAAGAATTGAGACCATCCAGACTACTGCACTGCTGCATTTGGCTAGAATACTCAGAAGAGTCCTGGAGACCTGAGGAGACTTGTTGTCCCTCAAACTCCAGTGAAACACCATCAGTTGACGCTGGCGTGAAAAACTAAAATAATAATATTTTGCAATTTCAACAGATAAATGGGTGAAGGTTAAAGAAATGAAAAAAAAAATAGAAGAATATTGGACATTGTAAAATGGGCTGAAAATGATACCAATTGTAGTTGGAACACTTGCTTATTAAATATATATATATATATATATCTTATTATAATGGAGATTGTGTGTTTTTCTGTCTGTAACCGAAACTATATTCCTACTCAAGTCACAATTCTCTTAGTTATTGACATCACATTCTCTATGATTTTATTTTTATCTAAACCTCAATTATTAATAAAATTGTCTTACATTATTAATACTGTTAACTATGTCTACATACTGACAACATGCAATTATATTTATATATACAACAAAATAGCGGTTTACAGTGTGAACGGGAAAGCTAATTTGCATATTAATATTAAAAAATCGAATTTAATAAATATGTGCTTAGTATTATTGATTTCTAACTGTTTGTTTTTATTTTAATGAATATAAGCAAAAATCTCTTTAATGAATCTTAAATGAAATCCATTAACAAGAAAAAATAACTGTCATGTTATTCTTTACTTCCTCTTTTAACTAAATACTTAAATTAGAAAAAATAACAATGAAAGACGAGAGTGATGGAAGAGTAAATTTCAGTTGTTCCATTTTTTATTATACTCCTCTGTTCAATTTATTATACTCCTCTGTTTCAAATCTTTTTATCTGTATTCTTATTTAGTTTCATTAGCCTTTCTAATTTAATACAATATTTTATTACATTAAAACTTAAATACTTGCACCCGGAGGGTGCATATATTTGCTAGTATATATAAATATATATATATGGTACCAAATAAGAATCAAACTCACTGCTTATGGTCTGCTATCCTATGAGCGTATGTGTAAAGTTGTAACTGAGGGGTGGGTCTGCAAGGTCTTGCAGGCGCGGTGTGTGTTTGCGTTAGCAAATTCTCTTTTGCACGTGTGTGCACGTCCACGGAAATTTTCAAACCCTTTATTAAGGATTATAACAGCTTTTCTTTTTTCTTTATTCTTTTTTTTTTTTTTTTTGACTGCCATTAAAAATAAAATAAAAGATAAATAAAAACAATTCACCACCAACCCTCTAAAAAAAAAGAAAAAAAAAAAGCCCAAAAGGAAGATCTTTTACGGATGTGGCCATAAAAAAATGGCGCATTTCAAGCGGATAATATGAAAGGTGTATTTGCATATTTTTCAAGTGAATGCTTGGGTGGTCGCGTTTTAAACTGAATGAATTAATCCGTGCGTGCTCGCATGTGCCCGTGCCTGTGCGCAGAGAGATGGAGCGGTCGCAGCCTCCACCCATATTTTGTACGGTGTATATAAATCTACAAGGGTTGCTCCGAAAGTTAGGCTTCCCAGTTATTGCCACTGAAAATACAGGGCCCCGAAGAATGAGCGCACGGGTTTGAAACGTAAGTGGGTTAAAAAAATAACATTTCAAAAAATAACATAAAAAAATTAAAATGTAGTATACCCCTTTATCGCAATTACTCCTGGTCCAATGTGTCCCGGGTGTTTTTGTTGATTTGTTTTGATTTACGGCATATCAACCTGAGTGGGTCATATAATGTTGACAAAATTGTGAATTAAATTCATTCTTAATGGATACTCAATGTTTTTTTTATAAACACATTTTTCTATTTAACCCAGAGATGGCAGTTTAACAGGTATTACCATTTCGAGTCAGAGTGGACCAGGGAGCAATGGTGATAAAGGGGCGCTACATATTCCACAGACCTACAAAACTGGAACCTCACAATCAGATAGAGTTTAACGTCATTCCCAGGTCATGAAGCCACCGCCTTCTAGCAACCGTAAAAAGGGTTGGGGTTTGCCATAAGGACAATTGGATTGGTCCAATCATATAGGTGCTAGGGCTTGATGTGAACAGCGATTGACATGAGGGAGCCTCTCTGATCGCCTGTCTATCCTAAGTAAGGTTGTAAGTGGATTGTTGCATATTATGAACTGCTCAGTCACCTGGATTCCATCCTGAAGCATAACGGGTCACCACACACGGTCAATAGGTGGCCCAATTGGGGAAGTCTTACCCCTCTGCAGTGGTGTAACTGGACTGGCAGTACCTTTGGGTCCCATCTTTGGGTTTATTTGATTAAAATGTGTTTTTAAAAATGTGTTTAACAAAAGAGTTTGAAAAAATATTGTATACCCAACAAAAATGTATAAAACAAAATGTCTTCGGCATAAAATAACCCAATGTGTTGATATGCCGTAAAAAACTAACCAACTGACCAGCCTAAACTAGTAGCAAACATGGTACTCTTCGCGGAGAACCGTCCCAGCCTCCTGCCTCAAAAAATGCTAGCCGGTGGCTGCTGAAAAAAAAACAGTTACGATTGAAGTCCGTAGCCGAAGCGGTGTCTCCTGTAAAAAAAAAACAAAAAAAAAACACAAAAAAATCCAACTTAGGGCGTTTTTTCCGAAAATCCAACCTCAATCCCAACCCTAGCCTATCCCTAAACTCCCCAAGTAAAAATTAACAGTTTTATTACAAAATGTGTGGGTTCAGTTTTTTCTGGTATATAGGGTGACCCAGAAAAAACAGAGCCCAAATTATTTATTTATTTTCGCATTAAACTAACCCTAAATCGCGATCCACACAGTGGGAATAAAAATATTTTGTCCCAAAATGCTTGAAACACTTATAGTAAATAAGTAAAGTCCTCGGGGTTGTATAAAGTCGGTATCAGCCAGACAGCGAGGGAGTTTATCCCGTTTTCAATAGCACTAGACAAAAGAGATCATTTTAGCATCTGAGGTGGTGCGCCACACCTACTATCAACTCCTCACTTTACCTCACTTTACCACACAGATCCCTGTGCTACTCATACGCTGAGTTGGTGAGGGCCAGTTTTGAATCACATGTTAGATGTGAAGGAGTCCCCCGTTAAGGGTTTGGCCTTAAATAACCCAAGAAGGCTGATATGCCATTTATGAAAAATAAAGAACCAAACCTAACTAAACCAAACAGGGGGATCCCCTCTTGTGTAGTGGCTAATGTACTGGAATACGACACCATAGTAAACGAGTTCGAACTTCATTTTCGTTATGTTCACTTTTGGACTAATACCCTTGGGGAAGATACGAACTCCCTCATCCCCCAGCTATGAGTCAAATAGTATCATTATTGTTCTTCTATAAGGATTGGTTTGGTAATAAATAACCCACAAAGGTTTATATGCCATTAACGCATGAAACCAAAGCAAACCATCGAAATACAGTAAATCGCACTGAAAGCACCGGTTCCCGCTAGATCACAGAAGTTAAGCAACGATGAGCCTGTTGAATACGTAGATGGGTGACCATTTAAGAAACAGCAGGTATTTTACTTGCTCTGAGGTCTCCGTATTATATCTAGACAAAAGTTAGTAAATAATAATATACAAAAACAGAGACTTACGCGCAAGTCACACTGGCATCGTGGGTTCCTACTAAAACACTGAAGTTAAGCAATGATGAGTCTGTTCAATACATAAGTGGTCACCCACTTAAGAAACAGTAGGTGCAGTAAGCAACCCGAATCCTTTGTTTATCAAAATGACATGATTCAGCATTAAATGACCCGAAAAGGGTTGGTAAGCCGTAACCCAACCAATTAACCAAACCACCGGTATTACAGTGCTTGGATCCTATTGGTAAAAAAGGCCATTAGCCGTAGATGTGAAATTAAAAAGATTATTTGAAAAAACTAAAATTGAAATAAAAATTAAAAGTGAAATAGATCACTAATTAGGACTGAACCTATTCTAGTAGTCACCACTCCAAGCGGATTTACTAGGTTGGAATTCAGAGTTTTCCTTCTCCTAGACTGGTTGCCTAACCAAGCTTAACGAGCCCAGTCTGCTCTACTATTTATCCATAGCTGGAGGAAGAGTAATTGGATTCATACCTTTCCCAATGGTATTAGTACTATAAGACATCACAGTTGGAGTTGCGTGGTGTAATGTTTAGATTCGAAACTACAGTTCACAACTGTAGTTTCGTTCAGGATTTGAACTCGAGTCAACGAGTCCATTTCCTCCGACTCTAACTATTACACCACGCACCTGCAACTGTGATGTCTTATAAGCCTTTCAGCTATGAACTTTTCAGCCTACGAACTTTTCAGCCTACGAACTCTTTCATCCTTCACCGTTGTAGAAATGCTAACATATTATTTGTAAATCTCTCGATCTAATCGATATCAATATTTAAAAAAAAACAACAACAACAAAATGTGTACAGTGACAGGGCTGGGGTGATTCTCTTGTTTAAATTGCGCTATTGTGTGGATGCCGTACGCATGTGTGCATGCGCAGACGGTCGGTGAAGAGGCAGGGCCAATAAGACCTCCCACACTGATACACCATGCCCGGTTAGCGTAATAGTTAATTGAAAAGAAGGCAGCTTTCTCCGGACGCCAATCGAGAGAGAGAGAGAGAGAGAGAGAGAGAGAGAGAGAGAGAGAGAGAGAGAGATTTAACATAAAAGATTTAAAAAATAGATGAAAAAAAAACAAAACAAAAAAAAAACACCGTATTAAACATCGACATCAACAAAAAAAATATGCGGACAACTATTTTAAGACATTTTTTTTTTAAAAGTCAACTCTCCCCAAAACACGGGCAATAATGGGATCAGGGCAAGGGGCCTATTTTTAAATAAATTCACGTAACCGCGCGCCATGTCCACAGACACAGCCACACCCTCACACACCACCCCCACCCCCCACACACACCGATCGAGAGAAAACAAAAGACGACTACCGTAAAGTTGGGTTGCTAAGGGTCGTCTAAAAGAAAAACAAAAACAAAAACAAAAAATGAAAAGATTTGCCAGCATTGCGAGTTCGATTCTCATAAAATTCCCAGGTGCCCTTATAGTATGTAGACTACCTATTTGATTCGGGTTAGCTCAGTCGGCTAGAAACTACAAGGTTCCTAGTTCGATACCGGCCCTCGCCAACTCAGCGTATGAGTAGCACAGAGGTCTGTGCGGTAAGGTAAGGAGCTCATGGTAGGTGTGGCGCTCCACTTCAGATGCAAAAACATTCCCAGGTGCCGTTATAGTATGTAGACTACCTATTTGATTCGGGTTAGCTCAGTCGGCTAGAAACTACAAGGTTCCTAGTTCGATATCGGCCCTCGCCAACTCAGCGTATGAGTAGCACAGTGATCTGTGCGGTAAGGTAAGGAGTAGATGGTAGGTGTGGCGCTCCACTTCAGATGCAAAAACATTCCCAGGTGCCGTTATAGTATGTAGACTACCTATTTGATTCGGGTTAGCTCAGTCGGCTAGAAACTACAAGGTTCCTAGTTCGATATCGGCCCTCGCCAACTCAGCGTATGAGTAGCACAGTGATCTGTGCGGTAAGGTAAGGAGTAGATGGTAGGTGTGGCGCTCCACTTCAGATGCAAAAACATTCCCAGGTGCCGTTATAGTATGTAGACTACCTATTTGATTCGGGTTAGCTCAGTCGGCTAGAAACTACAAGGTTCCTAGTTCGATACCGGCCCTCGCCAACTCAGCGTATGAGTAGCACAGGGTCTGTGCAGTAAGGTAAGGAGTAGATGGTAGGTGTGGCGCTCCACTTCAGATGCCAAAACATTCCCAGGTGCCGTTATAGTATGTAGACTACCTATTTGATTCGAGTTAGCTCAGTCGGCTAGAAACTACAAGGTTCCTAGTTCGATACCGGCCCTCGCCAACTCAGCGTATGAGTAGCACAGAGGTCTGTGCGGTAAGGTAAGGAGCTCATGGTAGGTGTGGCGCTCCACCTCAGATGCAAAAACATTCCCGAGAGAGAAAGTATCACGTCTAAACTCTCTGACGGTTGGGTCGAATCTGATCTAACTCTGATTAAAACTATATCACGTGTTTTTCATGGTGCGTGTCAAGGGATCAAAAGCTTATTAACTGTCAGCGTAATTTTCCATGAACCCCTAAATTCTAAATCTGACAGACCTGAATTTAATTCCTAGCTACAGGGTCTGCTCACAATTTACGATTCCCATAAATTGTAAGACGGTGCCAAACGAATACATACGAACACAAAACAAAAAAGTACAAACAATTAACAAGACAAAACTGACACTAAATAGAGGAGGGTCAATTTTGCATAGTCAATACAGCAAAGTCAGTCTGAATATCATTCAGCATGCTAATTCTTTTTAATCGTAGGCTATTTCATGACTATGGGCCAGTCCATCTGGTAGAGTGCTGAAGGAGGGTTAGCTACTGTACAAAAATACCCTGACAGGTACTACCACTCTGGATCATAGTTGATTTGTAACCTTGCACTCTCATTTGGAAGGAGAGTGATAATGTGTTAATAATAATCGTCAATGGATATATCTAAAAACAATGAGATGATGGATAGATAGATAGGGTGTGAGTGTGTGTATTCATGTGCGTGTTTTATAGAATTATAGATAGATAGATAGAAAAAGACTTATAGATAGAAAAAGACTGATATATATATAATATATATATATTATATTATATATATATATATATATGTGTGTGTGTGTGTGTGTGTGTGTGTGTGAAAATAAAATGGAAATTAATCCGACAGTATGAATAAGATATAATGAAAAAAAAAAAGATGTTTACAACTGAAATAGGCTCATCAGGAGAGAAGTGTGCAAACCGTTTCGGGCCAAATCTCTCGACGGTTTTAAAAGCAACACCGGCCCAATCCTCAACTAATATGAGGACCCTATCGCATTATAATGTATCGACCGCACGTGGGTCGGTCATCAAACCGTCGAGAGATTTGGCCCTGAAACGGTTTGCACACTTCTCTCCTGATGAGCCTATTTCAGTTGTAAACATCTTTTGTTTTTCATTATATCTTATTCATATATATATATATATATATATATATATATATATATATATATATATATATATATATATATAGACAGATAGATAGATAGATAGATAGAAAAAAAGACTTATAGATAGAAAAGACTAATAGATAGATATATAGAAAAAGACTGATATATAGATAGATAGATAGATAGATAGAAAAAGACAAAGACTGATAGATAGATATATAGAAAAGACTGATATATATATAGATAGATAGATAGATAGATAGATAGATAGAAAAAGACTTATAGATAGAAAAGACTGATAGATAGATAGGTAGATAGATAGATAGAAAAAAGACTTATAGATAGAAAAAGACTGATAGATAGATAGATAGATAGATAGATAGATAAAAAAGACTGATATATATATATATATATATATATATATATATATATATAGATAGATAGATAGATAGATAGATAGATAGATAGATAGCAAAAGACTGATAGATAGAAAAAAGACTGATAGAAAAAGACTGATAGATAGATAGATAGATAGATAGATAGATAGATAGATAGATAGATAGATAGAAAAAGACTGATTCATAGATAGATAGGTAGTTAGATAGATAGATAGAAAGAAAGAAAAAGATAGATAGATAGATAGATAGATAGATAGATAGAAAAAGACTGATAGATAGAAAAAGACTGATAGATAGATAGATAGATGGATAGAAAAAGACTGATAGATAGATAGATAGATAGATAGATAGAAAATGACTGATTCAAAGATAGATAGATAGATTCTGAAGGAGTTATAAAGAAACAGACCAACCAAACAGGAAGGAAATAATGCCTGACAATGGAGTGATATCATTGCATAAGATTGTATAAGATAGATAAATAGATAGATAGATCGATAGATAGTGTGTGTGTGGTGTGTGTGTGGTGTGTGTGTGTGTGTGTGTGTGTGTGTGTGCGGGGGGGGGGATGAATTCCCTACCCCCCAAACTTTCAGCAAAGCAATTATGATTTATTGCCGTGCAATAAAACTATCAACAAATTAATAAAACCATTTACAATTGATTAATAGCAAATAGAATTATTATCGGAAAGTTAATTAAAACCTTTTATCATTAAGGAAGAAAGACTTGAAATGAAATTTAAAAGAAAGCATTCCTTCCGAACTCTCAAAATTAAGAATTCCTCGTTTCTGTCTCCACACATCCTACACTTTGTATTTACTTCGTACCCCACTTGTACGGGTTAGGCACAAGGCCCTTTTAACGTGGGACCACCGACAAAGCGAAGCCCATGGGTGGCGGGTGAAAAAATGCGTCGATCCCGTCGGCATTCTTCCTCAAGGGGGGCGCCTCAGGCACTGGTCAATAAACCCAGCCCTGTCCCTTTAAATCAAGAGGGCAGGTATTGCCTGGGGGAGATAGCCCCCTGGGATCGACGCTATTAACTTGTAAAGATCCAGGGCCGAAGCCACTGGACCCCCACCCTGTTGGGTGGGTTTACACATCCTACACTTGATGTTCTGTATTATTTGGTTTGGTTTGGTTTGGTTTTACGGCATATCAACCTCAGTGGGTCATTTAATGCCGATAAAGTTTTGAAATGAATTAATTCTTAATGGATACACAATTTCTTTTGTATAAATACATTTTTCTATTAAACCCATAAGTGGGGCCCTAACAGGTACTACCACTCCGGGTCTGAGTGGACCTGGTTACAGTGATGATAAAGAGGTGCTCCACATTCCCCAGACATCCAGAACTGGTTTGGTTTGTTTTGTTTTACGGCATATCAACCTCTGTGGATCATTTAATGTCGATAAAGTTTTAAAATAATTTTTTTCTATTTAACCCATAGATGGGACCCTAACAGGTACTGCCACTCCCGGCCAGAGTATACCAGGGAGCAATGGTGATGAAGGGATGCCCCACATTCCCCCAACCTCCAAAACTGGAACCTCACCATCCGATAGAGTTTAACGTCATTCCCAGAACATGTAGACCTTCAGCCACCGCCTTCTAGCACCCATAGGATAGATAGAATTGGGGCTTGCCATAAAGGCAATAGGATTGGGAAAATCATATAGGTGCTAGGGCTTGACGTGACCAGCCGATTGATCGGAGGGGGCCTCTCCGACCGCCCGTCTAACATAAGTAAGGGTTTAGGTGTAGTGTTGCAGCTCATGGACTGCTCATCCACCAAGATTCCGTCCTTAAGCATCACGGGTCACCACCTACGGCCAACAGGTGGCCCCACTTGAGGGAGTCTTATTACCCCTCTGCTGGGGCGCAGTCGGTGTATTCTAACACCCCTACCGACAGGGTGGGATATACCTCAAGTAATTATTCTTATTACTAATAATTTGGACATAATTATATGGTTTCAAGTATTATAATGACCAATCCCATCACATAATCCTACCAAACATAACCAAAGAAATATTTGCCAAATGGATATGGTTGGTTGGTTGGTTGGTTGGTTGGTTGATTTTTCAGCATGTCAACTCTTGTTTTGTCATTTAAAGCCAAAGTCTTTTTTCGATCAGTTAAATTATATGGTTTTAATTAACTAATAATGGTAAGCATTTTGTAAACAATTATAGCTTCAAGTAATTATTCTTATTACTAATAATGTATACGCCGTAGGTGGCGACCCGTGATACTTAAGGATAGAGCCCAGGTGGATGAGCAGTTCATGACATGCAATACTCCACTTTGGCCCTATCTTGGGTTAGACGGGCGGTCGGAGAGGCCCCCTCCGATCAATCGGCTGGTCTCGTCAAGCCCTAGCACCTATATGATTTTCCCAACCCTGTTGCCCTCATGGCAAGCCCCAACCCCTTTTTATCATATGGGTGCTAGAAGGCGGTGGCTGTGGGTCTACATGTCCTGGGAATGACGTTAAACTCTATCTGATGGTGAGGTTCCAGTTTTGGAGGTTTGGGGAATGTGGAGCACCCCTTCATCACCATTGCTCCCTGGCCCACTCTGACCCGTTGTGGTAGTACCTGTTAGGGTCCCATCTATGGGTTAAATAGAAAAATGTATTTATAAAAAAATTGTATTATCCATTAAGAATTGATTTATTTCAAAACTTTATCGGCATTAAATGACCCACTGAGGTTGATATGCCGTAAAACAAATCAAACCAAAATAATGTATAACCAATTATATGTTTATTAATAGGAAGTTTCAATGAGTTAGCTGTTGAAAGAAAACTTGTATGAACAATAAAAGGTTCTCTTCTGTATCATTTCCACACAACCAAACTTGAATGAATTATCATGTATTTTTTTAAAATGGTTTTTAATAAATGTTTTGCTGAGTGAGAACTGTAGAGTAAAGTTGAATAAACGTGACACACTGACATTCACATTTATTATTAGCGATGTAGATCTGATCAACTTTGGATATTCACAAAAGTCTGTGCCCTGCGAAAGTAAAAGTGAACAAAAAAGGAAAGAAAAAAAAGAAAAAAATTTTATTTCCGGAAAAACAAAAAAATAAAAAAAAAACGAAAACATTCTGTGAAATAACGTTGATAAAAAATAACGTTTTCTTTGTCGGCAAAGATATATTCATCTGTGTGGTCTCCCCTCCCCTCTCTCTCTCTCTCTCTCTCTCTCTCTCTCTCTCTCTCTCACACACACACACACACACACACACATATGTATGTTTGTGGGGGCTCGTGGTGTAATGGATGTCGTGGTAAAAAAATGGACACGATTAATGAGTTCAAATCCTGGACGGTGCTGTTTACATTTCACCTACAATTCACCTACTTCGGTCCTCTAATAATAGCAGCACAAAAGAATGCCATAAAGACTAATCATATCAATGCGTAAATAGATAAGACACAACGGAATAGCGAGTAATTCTCTGAACTTTTTAGATGAGGCTTGACAATTTGGATTATTTGGATTATTCGGACTATTGTCCTCATCTTTATAGTTACTACACAACGTTTCTTCTTCAGGTGTTTCGTGTTGAACTCGGGAGTTAATACAATAATAATAGGTCTTTATTTGGACTAGCAAAATATATATATTTTTTTTTAAATTGATTACTTACTTGAAAAGTATCATATTCACTCCACTAAGATATTTGATTTGTTTTTCGACCGTAGGGACCATCAAAAAGTTTCTATAAATTTCTGATTTAATTATTCAGACTGTTATCTTTAGAGAAAAATGTAAAAATCGTACAAATAACATGTATTTTGTTCGGATTTCATAAAATTAAATAAGATCGAAGTAAAAATAATTCTTAAATTCATCTAAAAGTTAATAAGTATTGAAATTTTCGTGAAAATTTGACAATTAATTGATTTTTTATAGAATTTTAATATTTTTATGTAGTAATGATACTGACTATAAATTAAATACTCATTGATAAACTTATTTAATTCCTGAAATGACTGTGATGTAAGCAGTGACATAGTTTCAGTTACAGACAAAGAGGGATCGAATCTCTATTATTAATAGATAGGATGAGATATGAGGTGGATAGATGGTGAACTTTGAAATATCCCATTATACTGGTAAAAAAAATACCAAGAAAATTGATACAGCCATAGGGAAAATCTGGTAGGCAAAGAGTTAATAATAAATTTTCGATGCACCCAACTACTATCCCTCATGATAAAGGTTCTTTAACCCTGGATTGGTAACCAGTCTACGAGAACGAAAACCCTGAATCCAAACCTATTAATCTCCACTCAAGAAATTTATATTTTGTCACGTCCTACTCTAGCGGAGCAGTTGGAATATATATATATATATATATATATATATATATATATATATATAAAGGAAAAGTTGACTTACCGGTGAATTTGGTCACGATGGTTAGTAAGTGTGGAATTCAGGGGGGGGGTAAGTCAGCGATATGACAAATACAAAGTGCTCAATACTAAGTAGAGCAAATTTATTATAAAATGGGTACAAGAGATAACTACTCGAGTTCCACCATAAGGATCTTCAGGGTTAAATCCACTGAATTAATCAGACACCGATTAATGATGGTTGAACTCGAGTAGGTTATCTTTTGTACCCATTTTATATATATATATATAGAGAGAGAGAGAGAGAGAGAGAGAGAGAGAGAGAGAGAGAGAGAGAGAGAGAAAGATTCATTGCTGTGACTCTCATATATTCATATATATATGAGAACACCAGCATATATATATATATATATATATATATAATATATATATATATATATATATATATATATATATATATATATATATATATATATATGGATGTGAGTTTTTTTTCTCATTTGAAATGACTTCCTGTCACCATAGTGACAGACTTTTAATGTATACATTTTGTAAAATTTTGAGGAGGAAGAAGATTCTACATTGAGAAAATTTTTCTGTATACAATTTAAATTATTGATGATTATCCATCTGATGAGACTTGATTTTGGAGAGCTTTGTTAAATCAACTTAGATTTAAAAAGGCCCCAATTTTGGTCGAAATAAATTTATTATGAAATAACGTATTGAGTTTTTCCTTCCTTTCAAAGATATATATATATATATATATATATATATATATATGTGTGTGTGTGTGTGTGTGTGTGTGTGTGTGTGCGCGCGTGTGTGTGTATTTGGGCAGCATTCTTTCATTCATACATGTAGAATTAAACAAAAGACACATCTCCTGTTTAACAATTTTATTTTTGATCTTTTCGAGTTTTCTGGCCAACTTTTTAATATTTGGGTGGAATTCGTGGATTGTTCACCGAGTACCCCTGATGATGCACTTCGAAGTGCCGAAAGTACTCGGGACCTGAACATTGGTGGACTTAACCACGAATTCCAGCCAAATATTAAAAAGTTGGCCAGAAAACTCGAAAAGATCAAAAATAAAATTGTTAAACAGGAGATGTGTCTTTTGTTTAATTCTACACACACACACACACACACACACACATATATATATATATATATATATATATATATATATATATATATATATATATATATATATAAGGAAGAACCAAAAAAAACATTATGCATAGAAAAAGCGTTCAATAATATAGTAGCAAAGCAGGTATGAAACGTACATTATAAAATTATATATAATCTATTCACATACATACATACATACATACATACATATATAAATATATGTGCGTGATTTAATTGTTAGAGTCGTAGGAAATGGACTCATTGACGCGAGTTCAAGTCTTGCGAGAGGCTGTTTGCATTTCACCTAGCGCTTATGCCTTTGGGAAACGTATAAATCCAACTACTCTCCCTCCGGCTATGGGTATTTTCGGCTCTTTAACCTCGGTCAGACAGCTAGCCCAGGAGAAGGAAATCTCAGAATTCAAACCTGTTAAACTCCGCTTCAGAAATTGACCTTGTGTCATATTCTGCTCGTGCGGCGGGTTATATATATATATATATATATATATATATATATATATATATATATATATATACTAGCAAATATATGCACCCTCCGGGTGCAAGTATTTAAGTTTTAATGTAATAAAATATATTGATTTAGAAAGACTAAGTAAGAATGAAAAAAAAGATTTGAAACAGAGGGTGCTATAATCGAAAAATAGAACGACTGAAACTTACTTTCACTACTTCCGTCAATCATTACTAAATTTTCCTAATTTACCTATTTAGTTAAAAATAGGAAGTAAAAGAATAGAATGAACCAGTTAATTTCTTCTTATAAATAATTTCTTTTAAGATTATCCTCGAAATTTTTGCTCATATTCAGTAAGATAAAACCAAACAATTAGAAATCAATAATACCAAGCATATATATAGATAAAATTTAAATATCAATATGCAAATAGCCTTCTCGTTCACACTGTAAACCGCTTATTTGTTGTATATATAAATAACATGCATGTTATTAGTACGTAGATATGGCCAACAGTATTAATAATGTAAAACAATTTTATTAATAATTAAAGGTTTAAAAGAATGAAATCATGGAGAATTTGACCTAAATAATTAAGGGAATTGTGACTTGAGTAGTGATATTGTTTCGGTTACAGACAGAAAAACACACAATCTCCATTATAATAAGATATATATATATATATATAATATATATATAATATGAATAAATGAACAAATAAAAGGTTTAGCTTTTATTTATTTTCATAGGAACAATCTTTACAACCAAACGGTTTCTTGGTTGTAAAGATTGTTCCTATAAAAATAAATAAAAGGTAAACCTTTTATTTGTCACTTCATTCAACTATCAACGCTCTATCACAGATATTGAGCACTCTTCTAATAACACTGTACGTTGGATTACGACCGCTTTTTCAAGTATAATAGTGCCAACATATACTAATAATATTTTTCTCTTAATATTACCGCCCTGTCGGCTGGGGCGTTTAGAATGCACCGACTGCACCTCTGCAGAGGGGTAAGACTCCCCCAATGGGGCTACCTGTTGGCGTGTGGTGGCGACCCGTGATGCTTAAGGATAAAGCCCAAGTGGAGAGCAGTTCACTGACTAGCAATACTCCACTTGGCCCTATCTTGGCTAGACGGGCGGTCAGAGAGGCCCCCTCCGATTAATCGGCTGGTCACGTCAAGCCCTAGCACCTATATGATTTACCAACCCTATTGCCCTTATGGCAAGCCCCAACCCCTTTTATCATATAGGTGCTAGAAGCGGTGCTGCGGTCACATGCGGAATGACGTTAAACTCTATCTGATGGTGAGGTTCGAGTTTTGGAGGTTTGGGGAATGTGGAGCACCCCTTCATCACCATTGCTCCTTGTACACTTGACCCGTGTTGTAGTACCTGTTAGGGCCCCATCTATGGGTTAAATGAAAAATGTATTTATAAAAAAATTGTATTATCCATTAAGAATTGATTTATTAAAACTTATCGGCATTAAATGACCCACTGAGGCTGATATGCCGTAAAACAACCAAACCAAACCAAAACAAATCTTAATAAATATATATATATATATATATATATATATATATATATATATATAAGTAGCGTCCGATATTTGAGAACGAAAGTTTAAAAAGATAAAACAAGTTTTTGATCGTGATAAAAATTGCAAATAATCTTCTAAATATTTTCTGTGCAATTTTAATTTGCATATGAAAAAGGAAATATGGATAAAAATAGAAGAGAACAAAAAACTACTCAAAAAAACAATAAAGGGGGAATTGCTTAAATTAGAGAACAAAGTAGTAAATAAACATGTAAATTTAATTAATTATTGATTTAATATGAGAACAGAATATTAATATGATGTTCATTGGTCGTCACTTTAAATTGTCTTGGCACATCTACACACAAAAGACTAATATGTATTATATACTAATGTTTTATTTATACTAATATGTATATATTACTAATATGTATTATATATACGAATACGTAATTATATATACTAATAGAGAAGTAAATAAACAAACGATGTGTTTGGATATGGCTTTTTAGCCGACAATTTTGGGAGAATATGTGCTTAATTGAAGTCGTACCTAATTTTTGAAAATTAATCAATTAATAATAATTAATTAGGCTTGCATACCTCATTCAAATGTAAGGCTAAACAAATCGAGAAAAATCAATCTCTGTATGTACATTTCGGCCTATTAGGCCTCACAGCAGGTATAGATAGAAAGACCGCCTTGTAGTAAAAGTCACTATAAAAGAATATAAACCTACTCTAACAAAAACGAAAATCTAGGAAAGTCCGATTGGTGTAGGGTTTATGGACTCGCTGTCAGCTTGACATTCAGGGTTCGAATCAGCACAAGGCGGTCTTCCTATCTATAGCTCTGCTGATGAAGCCTAATAGGCCGAAATGTACATACAGAGATTGATTTTCCTCGATTTGTTTTGCCTTACATTTGAATAGGTATGTCCGCCTAATTAATTAATTATTAATTAATTAATTTTCGAAATTAGGTACGACTTCAATTAAGCACATATTCTCCCAAAAATATAATAATATGTATTATTATATTAATATGTATTATTTATGCTAATAATGTATATCATAACCAATATGTATTACTTATATTAATATGTATTATATATACTAATATTAATTATTATACTAATATGTATTATTTATACTAATATGTATATCATACCAATATGTATTACTTAATATTAATATGTATTATATAAACTAATATGTGAAAATGAAAAGGGAATTGAATCCGACAATATGAGAAAAAATGAGTAAAGAAAAGAAATGTAGATGGATAAATGAATTTAATCGATATCACATTAATCGATATCACTTACACATGTTTCGGTCAGTTTATGTGTGTGAAAATATTTCGCACACATAGAAGAATCGACCTTCATCAGAGTGAACATTTATTTGAATGAAAAAATTCGTTGGGAAAAAACAACAGAGATTTTTGGAAGTATTCGAAAATCGAATTTTTTTTTTAATTTGGAACACTGAAAATAGAGCGTTAAGGTAGACCGTTATGATTTGGATATTGAATTAATATGTATTATCAAATATTAAATATTTATATGTACTAGCAAATATATGCACCCTCCGGGTGCAAGTATTTAAGTTTTAATGTAATGAAATATCGTATTAAATTAGAAAGTCTAATAAGAATGCAGATAAAAATATTTGAAACAGAGTGGGGTAAAATAAAAAATAGAAATGAAACTACTCTTCCATCACTGCCGTCTTTCATTGCTGAATTTTACTTATTTAACTGATAGTTAATTAGGAAATAAAGAATAAAATTACACTTATTTTTTCTTGTTAATGGATTTCATTAAGATTCATGAGAGATTTTTGCTTATATTTCATTAAAATAAAACCAAACAGTTAGAAATCAATAATACTAAGCACATATTTAATAAAATCACATTTTAATACAATATGCAAATTAGCCTTCCGTTCACACTGCAAACCGCTAATTTTGTATATATAAATACAATTGCATGTAATTGTATGTGGTAATGGACAACACTAATAAAAGCTAAAGCAATTTTATTAATAATTGAGGTTTAAATATAAATAAAATCATGAAGAATGTGATGAAAATAACTATGTTAATGGACTCGATTAGTAATATAGTTTCGGTTACAGAGCAGAAAAACACACAATCTCCATTATAATAGGAGTATTTAAATATTTAATATTTGGATATTGGATGATATGTATATTTAAAAATAATATGTATTATTTATACAACATTTTATAAGTTAATAGCCGACTATCATGTCATTGTTTAAATGAAATCGGTTGATATATATATAATTTATATATATATATATATATATAATATATATATATGCCCTATATATAAATATAATAAATTTAAAAAATCCATAAATACGTAACTGTCAGTTGTACTTTTTGACGATCATCAGATGATAAAAGTGTTGTTCTATCAAGTAACAAAAGTGTCGGTATGTATAGATGGTTGAATAATTGGTGCAGCACAGTCTCCGATCTGTGTTGGCGAAGGGCCAAATGACGTGAAAGTCTTTTTTAATTTTTTCGATGAGCTGGGAGCTCGAACAATTCCGTAACTTCAATCAGGCGGCTATGCTGCGGAATATACAACTGAAAAACGGTTTTTAGGCTAGAAATTTACACTCACAACATTATATATATATAATATATATATATATAATAATATATATATACCTACACGCAAACACTCAAGATACACAGACACACACACAGAGATACACACACACGCATACATATATACTACACCCACACTTAAGCACGAACACACACACACACACACACATCACATATATATATATAATATATATATATATATATATATATACATGCAAACACTCACAAGATACACAGAGACACACACACAGATACACATACACGCACACATATACCTACACCCACACTTAAGCACGAAGACACACACACACACACACACACACACACACACACACATATATATATATATTATATATATATATATATATATATCAACATGAATGAATTTAGTTGTGCATCAATTTTGTCCTTGTGAAGGTTTTCTGTTATATTAGAAAGCATAGAAAATATATAAAACGTGAAAAAAAAAAAAAAAACAAAAAAAAAACAGAATAAAAACAGTTCTATATATAATCATTGTTTTGTCCTTTGCTCGATTTATTTTTTCAAATATTTCGAGACATTCACCCTTTGTCAAGGTATTTTTGACAACTAACATGAAAATAAATTATATATTATATAATATAATAAAGTCTTTTGTTCCTTAATAAAATAAACGAGAAGAACTTCAGAGTAATTAAAAAAAAAAAAGAATTGTTAGAGACCAGGAATTGATACAGCATATTGGAGCAACAGAAAGAATGATTTGAATAGCATGTCAACCCGTTTAGGGTTATCTAATGTCGAGCTGTTGGGAACCGCGTTTATTAAGTCTATAATATATATTTGGTAGATTTTGTGTGAAGCATGTCTGTAAAATGAATAAGAAACTCTGTTGGGTGTTAAGTGTTCAGTTTCTTTTTATTTCATTCAATATTTCGGAAGCGTGACCTTCCTTTCAAGATAATGTATACTGACTGTTTTATGTATATATATATAAATATAACCATTACAATACTGTGCAACATGGATGACTACAGAAATATTAGAAGATAAAACTGCCTCTTGGAGAAGATCATACCCAAGAGCATCCTACCAATTAAGATTTTTTGAAAAAATCGAAATATGCAATATCGGCAATGTAAATTTGAAGAAATAGACTCAATTAAATACATCTATGTTTTTTTCATATCATTTTATCCATATATATATTACCAGCCCCTCCGCACGAGCGAATGCAACACAATGTCAATTTCTTAAGCGGAGTTTAACAGGTTTGAATTCAGATTTTCCTTCTTCTAGACTATTACCTAGCCATGGTTAAAGAGCACAGTCTGCCCTGCTATTTACCCATAGCTAGAAGGAGGATTGGATTCATACTATTCCCAAGGGTATTAGTGCTATGTGAAATGCAAGCAGCTTCGTCCAGGAATTGAACTCGAGTCGACGAGTCCATTTCCTATGACTCTAACCATTAGAACATGCGCCTCCTCATTTTATCCATATATACCGTCGGATTCATTTCTTACTTTTAACTATATATAATATATAATATATATTAATATATATATATATATATTATAATTTGCTTGTAGGCAATTACAATGCATGTACGCGTAAAATTCGATACTTTTTTTAATAGAAAATGAACTTGACAAGTGTAATCCGGCAAAGGATTGCTTGGGGTGTAGAACATCGTAAAGATTGTTTCGACTTTATTAAGTCTCATCACGATGTATACTAACGACTTCCCTCCGACAGAAATCGAAACCGGGACTTCAGCAGGCATAGTCAAAGACCATATTGCCTCGGTCACAGTACACAGCGAACAATCCCAGCGAAATTACCTGTCAATGATACTTACACGCCTCTACCATAATAGGTAAGGGGGCGTGTAGTGAATAATAACAACAAACCAGGCCTTATGCTTAGGCAAAGTGAATAAGATTTTTGATTTTTTTTTAGAAGCATTGTCGAATAAATTGGTTTGTTTGTTTTACGGCATATCAACCTCAGTGGGTCATTTAATGCCGATAAAGTTTTGAAAATAAATCAATTCTTAATGGATAATAACTTTTTTTATAAATACATTTTTCTATTTACATGTGGACCACAAAACAGGTACTACCACTCCGGGTCAGAGTGGACCCGGGAGCAATGGTGATGAAGGGGTGCTCCACATTCCCCAAACCTCCAAAACTGGAACCTCACCATCAGATAGACTTTAACGTCATTGTCGAATAAAGTATATATTATATTTTTGCTTAGTCTGAAGGCGCTAAATCTGGTGAGTATGAAGGATGCGGTAAAGTTGTCCACCCGAATGGGGCGATTTTATCCCTTGTCCTGATGCTTGTCTGTGGTCAAGCATTTACATGCAGAATGAGGACATTGTCGATTGTGCTACAGTCGTAAGAAGTTGGTATGGCAAGACTATTCAATTCCTGGACGAGGCTATTTGCATTTCACATAGCGCTAATACATTTAAGAATGGTATGAATCCAAATATTCTCCCTACAGCTACGGGCAAATAGGAGTACAGACTGGGCTCTTAAACCCTTGGTTAGGCAACCAGTCTAGAAGAAGGAAAACCTGTTAAACTCCGCTAAAGAAATGAACCTTGTGTCTCATCCTACTCGTGTGGGGGAGTTCGTAAATATGTATATAAAAACATGAATAGGCATTACACAACACTAAATATATATATATATATATATATATATATATATATATATATGTATATGTATGTATGTATGTATATATATATATATATATGTGTGTGTGTGTGTGTGTGTGTGAAGAGAAAAATGGAAGTAAATCCGACGGTGTGTAATATAGTGAAAAATTTGAAAAACACAGCTTCAAATGAAATGTGATATTTATTCAGCCAACGCTGCAGTGTTTCAATGTGTTTAGTAGATCTTCTTCAGGGCTTTTGTTGATATAAGGAAAAGTAAAATTTATTACAGAATAATAAAGAGACTTGATATATATATATATATATATATATATATATATATATATATATATATATATATATATATATATATATAATGTTGTTATGGGTCCAATGGTAGATAATTAAATATTTTATAAAAAGAAGGTCCGCAAAATGGATTATGTTTTTTTTTATTTATTATCATCTAATATATATATATATATACCTTTGAAAGGAAGGAAAAACTCAAAAGACCGTCAATCTGTAATAAATTTATTTCGACCAAAACTCAAAAGTTTTTTAGAAATTTAAATACATTTCTAAAAGTCATTAAATTGTTTAAAATCATTAAGGAGATTTTGAAAATCCCATGTAGAATCATCCCTTACTACCAGTTTTGGATACCTTACATTTATTAATATATATATATATATATTATGATAATGGTACACGGTTATAACCTACTCGAGTTTCACCATAAGGATCTTTAGGGTTAAATCCACTGGATTAATCAAGATATTGATTGCGAAAAAATACACACGTGAAATCGACTGCAATTAATCAATATCTTGATTAATCCAGTGGATTTAACCCTGAAGATCCTTATGGTGAAACTCGAGTAGCTTATTACCGTGTACCATTATGATAATAAATTTGCTCTACTAACGTATTGAGCACTTTATATTTGATATATCGCTGTCTTATCATTGTGAAACTTGCATCAACTAACCATTGTGACCATTTTCACCGGTAAGTCACCTTTTCCACAAATACCATATATATATATATATTATGATAATGGTACACGGTAATAATCTACTCGAGTTTCCCCATAAGGATCTTCAGGCACAAATCCACTGGATTAATCAAGATATTGATTAATTGCAGTTGATTGCAATTGTGTAGTTACCTGTTTCACAGGTAAGTCACCTTTTTCCACAAATACTATATATATATATATATATATATATATATATATATATATATATATATATGAGCAGTGTTAAATAAATCCGACAAAGTGTGGTTGAGTGTAAAGAAAAATATGTGTGTGTGTGTGTGTGTGTGTGTGTGTGTGTAAAAATAAATAAGATAAAAAAATAACTGCCCTGCTATTTACCCATAGCTGGAGGGAGAATACACAACATATATATATATATATATATATATCGGTTTATCTCAGTCAGTAGAGTGTTCGGTTAGGAATCACAAGGTTCTTGGTTCGATACCGGCCCTTGCCAATTCATCGAATGAGTAACACAGGGATCTGTGAGGTAAGGTAAGGAGCTGATGGTACCTCCACCTCAGATGCTAAAATAATCTCCTTGGTCTAGCGCTAGTGAAAAGGGGATAGACTCCCTCGCTGTCTGGCCAATACCGACATTAGGCCGCCCCGACAACTTTATATATCATATATTATATATACTAGCAAATATATGCACCCTCCGGGTGCAAGTATTTAAGTTTAAATGTAATAAAATATTAGATTAAACCAGAAAGGCTAATGAAACAAATTAAGAATTCAAATAAAAAGATTTGAAACAGAGGGGGTATAATCGGAAAATAGAACAACTGAAACTTACTCTTTCATCACTTCCGTTTTTCAATGCTAAATTTTCCTAATTTAACTATTTAGTTAAAATAGGAAGTAAACAATAAAATTACAGTTATTTCTTCTTGTTAATGAATTTCTTTTAGGATTTATTGAAGAGATTTTTACTCATATTCATTAAGATAAAACCAAACAATTAGAAATCAATAATACCAAGCATATTTTTATTAAAATCAGTTTTTTTAATATCAATATGCAAATTAGCTTTACGTTTACACTGAAAACTGGTATTTTGTTGTATATATAAATACAATTGCATGTTACTAGTATTTAGGTAAGGCCAACAGTATTAATAATGTCAAACAGTTTTATTATTAATCGAGATTTAAATAGAAATAGAATCATGGAGAATGGGACGTAAATATTTAAGGGAATTGTGACTTGAGTAGTAATATAGTTTCGGTTACAGACAGAAAAACACACAATCTCCATTATAATAAGATAAGATGTGTATGTGTGTGTGTAAGATAACTTTTGATCGCATTCGAACGCAAACCCACCAGTACCACTCCCCATAAACGGCTACCTCTTCGACTACCTTTGCAACTGCAGGTTACCCCTGTTTTCATGCTATTTTCGTGGTTGAGTATTTCTTTAGTAATTGCTTTCTTCTTTTTTTAATTTTTAGTTCTAAATGAATGCATTATCCGCTCAAGACCTTAAGCGATTCGATTGTTTTGTCGTTGAGCGCCTATCAGTGCACGTGCATTTCACACATAAAGGGAATTGAAAGCCCGGTGTCAATTTCATGGCCACGGTGAGAGATAATGTGATCAGAGGGAGGGGGAGGAGGGGGAGCGGCCATTACTGAGTGT
>CM042174.1:23161141-23201141 GCA_023376005.1 Doryteuthis pealeii | reverse complement strand
CGTAAGCTGTGACGT
The DNA here is from genome assembly GCA_023376005.1 of Doryteuthis pealeii. Lineage (NCBI taxonomy): Eukaryota > Metazoa > Mollusca > Cephalopoda > Myopsida > Loliginidae > Doryteuthis > Doryteuthis pealeii. The sequence continues at coordinate 23,201,126 of CM042174.1, read as the reverse complement.
AGAGCTATGATGTAGTTTTTGTTACAGACAGAAATATAGACAATCTCCATTATTAGTAGATAAATGTCGTCTGTATGAATACCAGTATCATTCATACCGTATAGTAGCGTTAATTCCGGGTTGTACCGATTGTTTACGCTTATAATTTATCGAAATATGCCAATTACATAAGCTAACATAAAATAAACTAGGCTAGCGGTAGGCTTCATGATTTACCTACGTTTACCAATTACGTTGGCTAAAATTAAAAAACTGACCTAGGCAAGGCCTAGGTCGAGTAATCTATACATATATAAAGGGCAGTTGTGTGTATATGTATGTCCGGAGGAAACTTCGAAAATGAAATAATTAACGACAAAGTAAATATATATATATATATATACACATTAAATATCACCAGGGCTTTGTTTTTTAGCAAAAATAATAGAGGTTTGATTTATATTCGTGAAGATAATTAAAAAATAAAATCTAAATGATAAGAGCATGGATTTTTTTTTTCATTTAATATTTTAGATAGTAGACATTAATATTTCTTTTCAGAGTAGCTGGATCAATGCAAGGTCTATTTTTTTTTTTTACATAAGGATTTAAATGGAGCATCCCACGAGGATTCAACTCATGATTCAGTAATATTGGATCTGAGTGACTAACTTTTAAAAAATCCCCCTCAACACAGGTGACGCCGGGTAGCCGCTGCTAGTTACATCTAAATAATGGCTATTTTGACTTAAGTCAATCTGTATGTCCGGGGGAAAATTCTATTGAAGTTATTTCTTCTAGTTTACATTGCCGATATTGCAATATTTCGATTTTTTCAGAAAAATCTTAAATGGCAGATATACTCCTGGTTATGATCTTCTCCAATTTAAACCTGTTAAACTCCGCTTGGGGTGGTTACTACTAGAATAGGCTCAGTCCTATTTAGTGATCTAAAGATGAGGTGCCATTTATATCCCCCTATATAACTGCATGTGTGCAAATATACGTGACTACCTGCTAGCGGTGTCACATCAACAAAACGTCCCCTCTAATAACATTTCCGGCTACTCTAAAGATTCTGAGTGGCAATGTAAGGAAAGCTTACTAAATGAACAATATCTATATTGAGCCGGTTTAGCTCAGTCGGTAGAGTGTTCGGCTAGGAATCATCAAAGTTCTTGGTTCGATACCGGCCCTCGCCAACTCAGCGAATGAGTAGCACAGGGATCTGTGCGGTAAAGTGAGGGGCTGATGGTAGGTGTGGCACTCCACCTCAGACGCTAAAAACAATCTCCTTGGTTTAGCGCTAGTGAAGAGGGGATAGACCCCCTCTTTGATTGGCTGATACCGACTTTAGGCCACCCCGATGACTTTACTTTACTTTACTTATATATAGAATAGGCTCAGTGATTAGTGATCTATTTCACTAATTTATTCATTTCATTACTACTGTAGTAGCGAGTTCGATCTTTGCCGGATGCCCAATACTTACATCCTTGTGACACATCCTACCCGTTGCGGACGGGCGGAGTACACACCTTCCCGGCCAATATTAAATCTGGGGACCTGTCTGTTGACGCAAATCCGGAAATGGGTCTTCACCCCCACGCACTCACTTCCTCAACAAAATCGACGAAGAAAATATGAAGAAAAAGGGAAGCTATAAATTGATGGATTTTTTTAATGGTTTTCACGCTCCTGTTTAATCGCTCGAGGGTAAGTCTTTTTCAATTCTTACCCCCCAATAAACCTCCATCGCCCATACTTTTTATAAGATCCGTTGGTTAACCTATAGAAACGACTTGAAGGGAAACTGAAGTTAAGATCCCGGGGGTAAGGTTGACGAGGTAAAGAATTGTCGAAGACTAGGGTGAAAATATCCTAACTAAATAGAGGTATTGACATTAGGGTAGGTCGATTTTTCACTTTTTAAAAATATCAAAATGTCCTTTTTTCAGAGCATTCTTATAGTAAAATAATTTCAATGCTTTCTTATAGTAAAATCATTGGTAATTCATTCTTATAGTAAAATCATTTTCAATGCATTCTATAGTAAATAATTTTCAGTGAATTCTTATAGTAAAATCATTTTCAATGCATTCTTATAGTAAAATAATTTTCAATGCTTTCTTATAGTAAAATCATTTTCAACGATTTTCTTATAGTAAAATAAATTTCAATGCTTTCTTATAGTTATTCTTATAGTAAAATCATTTCAATGCATTCTTATAGTAAATAATTTTCAATGGCAATGCATTCTTATAGTAAAATCATTTTCAATGCATTCTTATAGTAAAATAATTTTCAGTGCATTTTATAGTAAAATCATTTTTCAATGCATTCTATAGTAAAATAATTTTCAATGCTTTTTATAGTAAAATCATTTTCAACGATTTCTTATAGTAAAATAAATTTCAATGCTTTCTTATAGTAAAATCATTGGTAATGCATTCTTATAGTAAAATAATTTTCAATGCATTCTTATAGTAAAATAATTTCAATGCTTTCCTATAGTAAAATAATTTTCAATGCATTCTTATAGTAAAATAATTTTCAATGCTTTCTTATAGTAAAATCATTGGTAATGCATTCTTATAGTAAAATAACTTTCAATGCTTTCTTATAGTAAATCATTGTAATGCATTCTTATAGTAAAATAACTTTCAATGCTTCTTATAGTAAAATCATTTTCAATGCATTCTTATAGTAAATCATTGGTAATGCATTCTTATAGTAAAATAATTTCAATGCATATCTATAGTAAAAAAACAAAACATTGACAATGCATTTCTATGGTAAAATCATAGATTGATGTAAACTGAGTTCGACAGAAATAGAGTAGAAAATCTTAATTCAGTGCCTTTGATTTACGAATTTAATTCGTTCCGCTCGTAACTCAAATTACTCGTATACCAAATGCTAACCCTGTTAGTGAAGGCATAATTAGTCGATGATGGAAAGTAGAAGGATAATTTCAAGTTTAGGGGACAAGTGTCACTAATGAGATTATTTCTCTTCATTTCGAGGAGGTTTTGAAGATTTCGACGTGGCTTTGTGTTAGTATACTGAATACTGATACTAATAAGTAGATCTTTTACTTGTGTCGTTGTTTGAGGAAATAGCATCAAAGATCGTCTACTAAAGCGCACTAAGAATCCTCGTTTTCTAATGGCTAAATTTTGTGAAAATGAAGATTTTTAGAGCATTTTAGTAGACAATAGATATAGATCTATCCGAAAGTTGTATTAGTATACTGAATACTGATACCAAAAATTAGATACTTGTACCATTGTTTGAGGAATAGCATCAAAGATCGTTGGTGTTAGTATACTGAATACTGATACCAAAAATTAGATCTTTTACTTGTACCATTGTTTGAGGAAATAGCATCAAAGATCGTTGTGTGTTAGTATACTGAATACTGATACAAAATTAGATCTTTTACTGTACCATTGTTTGAGGAAATAGCATCAAAGATCGTTGTGTGTTAGTATACTGAATACTGATACCAAAAATTAGATCTTTTACTTGTACCATTGTTTAAGGAAATAGCATCAAAGATCGTTGTGTGTTAGTATACTGAATACTGATACCAAAAATTAGATCTTTTACTTGTACCATTGTTTGAGGAAATAACATTAAAAATCGTTGTATATTGGGGACTGCTCAGCCACCAGGGTTCCATCCTTAAGCATCACAGGTCGAGACCCAGGTGGCCTCATTGGTGTGGGTTTTGTTCAAAAAAATTAGTCTAACAAAACCCTTATTATTAGATCGCGAGTTCGATCCTCATAGTATTCTCCATTAAAATCCCTATGTAAAAACAAAAGACGTTGCGTTGATCCAGCCACTCTGGAAATAAAAATTAATGTCTACTATTTAAAATATTAAATGCAAAAAAAACAAACTTTGCTGTTATCATCTAAATTTAATTCTGTTTAATTATCTTCGCAAATTTAAATCAAACTGTCATTATTTTTGCTCAAAAACCAAGCTTTGTCGTTAAATGTATTATTCTCGAAGTTTCCTCCGGACATACAACTACACACAACTGCTCTTTATATATATATTTACCAACCCCTCCGCACGAGTAGGATGTGACACAAGGTCAATTTCTTAAGCGGGGTTCAACAGGTTTGAATTCAGAGTTTTCCTTCTCCTAGACCGGTTGCCTAACCAAGGTTAAAGAGCCCAGTATACCCTACTATTTATCCATAGCTGGAGGGAGAGTAGGATTCATACCTTTCCCAAGGGTATTAGCGCTAACTGAAATGCAATTACCATGCCCTTTATATATGTATAGGTGTACAACGTTTCGCCCGATCTTCCCTCTGGTCTTCTTCAGGTGTTTTATGTCGAACTTGGGAACCCTCTCGCTGAAATCGAGAACCTTCTTGTTGAAATCGGGATCCTTCATGTGGTAACTGGGTTCCTTCATCTAGATTGCTATCATTCCGATAACCATGGGGTCGTACAAGTGCTAAGTTATATTATGTATTATATGTTTCGCTGTGGTCAGGATTGAACCTGCAACATAATGACGTCTGTTTCTTAGAACTCTATTAACCCAGTCTTTATATCCGTTGCGTCATGTGTCTAACTGGTTCCCGAGTTCGACAAGAGACATCCGAAGAAAGCCGTAGGACATATTAGCCGAAACATGGTGTATAGAACGATAAAGATGAACACAATAGTTAAAAAAATATAAATAAGACAAATTATCAAGCCTCATTTAAAAATAGACAAATAGATACTTATCTATTAATAATAGAGATTCAGTCTCTATTTGTCTGTAACCGAAACTACATCACTGCTTTCGTCACAATATCCAAGATCGTCAATACATAGAATAAAGAACAACCTTGTTTATATTAATTTGTATTTAACTGTGAATAACTTGATTTTATTAGAAAGAAAACATTTAATTGAATAATGACTGGAAAACTTTTTAATGTCTATTATCGAAAAATATAAGATTTAAAAAGATCTGTTTACATTTTTTTACGAAAGAGCGAGGCAAAAAATTCTCTAACATACTTTTGTACGTAAGACGATTTTTTGCCTCGCTCATTCGTAAAAAATGTAAACCGATCTTTTTAAATCTTATATTTTTCGATAATAGACATAGAAAATATTTTTCCAGTCATAATTCAAATAAATGTTTTCTTTCTAATAAAATCAAGTTTTTCATAGTTAAATACAAATTGATATGACGTCGATAAAATCGAAATCATTTTTAAAATATTTTTTACACTAAAATTAAAATATTCATTCAATTTTAATAGACTTTGCAGAATTATGTAAAATTGAGTGTATTTAAAAAAAAAAAAAAGCATTGTCGTCCATCATAAAACAAAACAAACTCCAACCCCTATAAACAATATTTTTCAAAAATTAATTTTTATTTTGCTCGTTTATCATTTAAAAATAGTATAACATTCAAAGAAGTTTAAAAACCAAGGGAAAGAGACATAGCAGGTTCTTATTTTCATGTCTACTATTGAAAACTCTTCAGAAACACATGCACAAAGAACAGGCATAGATCAAACCCTAAACTTGTTTACATAAAGGTAAAATCAAACACTAGATTTACTGGCATGTCGGTAAAATCATTCTGTAAAAATATTGACAAAAAAAACAAATATATATATATATATATATATTATATATATATATATATATATATAGTTGATATGACGGTAAAATTAAACTTCACTGATGTTTATTATTTTTCGGCTAAAACTAAAATTTAACTTTAGATAATCGATTTAATTTGTTTATTTAAGTGAAAATGCGCGCAAAATTGGCGGTACCTAACATGTTGATATATCGGTAAAATTTAACCTGGACATGTTAATGTGCCGGTAAAATCAAACCCATGTTTTGATTTACCGACAAAATATACCCTAGACGTATTAATATACTGGTAAAATCTAAACTTAAATCAATCCATCAATTGTTCCGTCATTTCAGTGCGCGTTTGAGTCTCACCTGAAACTTATTGTATATATTTATGTATTTAACCAACCCCTCCGCACCAGCAGGATGCAACACAAGTTCAATTTATTAAGCGGATATAAGAAGTGAATAAATAATTCTTATAAAACGTTAGAAGACTTAGAGTAATCTTCCAGCGTCGGTGATTGGTTTGTTTTGTTTTACGGCATATCAACCTCAGTGGGTCATTTAATGCAATAAAGTTTTGAAATAAATCAATTCTTAATGGATAATACAATTTTTTTTATAACTCATGTTTTTCTATTTAACCCATAGATGGAACTCTAACTGGTACTACCACTCCGGGTCAGAGTGGACCAGGGAAAAATGGTGATGAAGGGGTGCTCAACATTCCCCAAACCTCCAAAACTGGAACCTCACCATCAGATAGAGTTTAACGTCATTCCCAGGACATGTAGACCCGCAGTCACCACCTTCTAGCACCCATATGATAAAAAGGGGCCGGGGCTTGCTATAAGGACAATAGGGTTGGGAAAATCATATAGGTGCTAGGGCTTGACGTGACCAGCCGATTGATCGGAGGGGGCCTCTCCGACCGCCCGTCTAGCCCAAGATAGGGTCAAAGTGGAGTATTGCATGTCATGAACTGCTCATCCACCTGGGCTCTATCCTTAAGTATCACGGGTCGCCACCCACGACCAACAGGTGGCCTCATTGGGGGAGTCTTACCCCTCTGCAGAGGTGCAGTCGGTGCATTCTAACGCCCCAGCCGACAGGGCAGCAACGTAGGTGAATGACATACATAAATAAATCCGAACAAGCAAGTATAACATAACAAAACAACAGACTTTATTGTCTGAGCATGTGGACATGACATTATACATGACAAGATACAAAACAGTTTGGACAAATATCCTTTAGAAGTAAGAAAGAGTTCAAAAAGAATATGAGAGTGACTTACTGATAGTTGGACAGAGACACCACGCGTCTAGTCCATCTTTTGTGGATACTAGACCAGAAGAAAGCGAGATAAAAATGTCCGGGCTGCTGTTTAAATATCCAGCTAGTAGTGTCACCTAGTGGCGAAACATTCGCCTTAATGGAAGATAACCCTTCCGAACACAAGTCCATCCGAACAGGGGCTAGATAATTGGTACACGGAGTTTAGCAGGTTTGAATTCAGAGTTTTCCTTCTCCTAGACCGGTTGTGTAGCCAAGATTAAAGAGTCCAGTTTACTCTGCTATTTAACCATAGCTGAAGGGAAAATTGAATTCATATCTTTCCCGAGGGAATTAGCGCTATGTGAAATGAAAACGGCTTCGTCCAGGATTTGAACTCGGATCGACGAGTTCATTTCCTACAACCCTAACCATTACACCACGCTATTTACCAATGGCTGGACAGTCTGAATAATTGTGATGAAAGCGACTAAAATTAAGATGAAAGGACAATACTAGTTTAAAATTAATAAGGAATGCAACGGTTCTGTATTTTTTTCCATTTTATTTTGGGATATTCACGATTTGCAAAACATAATGTTTGAAATCTTTGGGAAAGTTCTAAATAAATCCTAGCAAATTAGCATCAGAGGCCAAACATTCCCAACGCTCCGTATGTAAATATGCTTTCAAAATAAAAATATAAATTTCTACGAATAGGGTGATTATATTTATTTATTGGTATCAGTACTATCAGATAAGAATTTAGAATATGCCGACTGCACCTCTGCAGAGGGGAAGAAACCCCCACTTCCAAAATACAGTCCCGATGGCTGTGGTGAGTAAGAATCATACCTTTCCTAAGGTTATTAGAGCAAAGTAATATATATATATAATATATATATATATAATATATATAAATATACTCTAACCACTAGCCATCGCGCCTCCATATATATTATATATATATATATAATATTATATATATATATAAAACAAGGTTTGTTTAGAATGGCTTTTTGCCGATAATTTTTTGGAGAATAAGTGTTTAATTGGAGTCGTACCTAATTCTGAAAATTAATCAATTAATAATGAATTAGGCGGGAATACCTATTAAATGTATGGCTAAACAAATCGAGAAAAATCAATCTCTGTATGTACATTTCGGCCTGTTAGGCCTCATCAGCAGAGCTATAGATCGGAAGACCGCCCTGTGCGTGATTTGAAACCGGACTGCCAAGCTGACAGGCCGATCTCATAACCCCAACACCAAACGAACTTGGAGGCGCGATGGCTAGTGGTTAGAGTCGTGGAAAGTGGACTCGTCGATTCGAGTTCAATTCCTAGATGAAGCTGTTGGCATTTCACATAGCGCTAATACCCTTTGGGAAAGGTATGAATCCATATATTCTCCCTCCAGCTATGGGCTAAATAGTAGGGCAGACTGGGCTCTTCAGCCTTGGGTAGGTAACAAGTCTAGGAGAGGGATAACTCTGAATTCAAAATTCCTGAGGTCGGTCGTTGATTGGGTTTGTGGCAACCCTTGATGCACCAATTCTTTCCTATCGACTGTGCCAAAAAGTGTGGATGGCCAACACAAGCCTTCACCACTATAAACAAATCACTGTGTGGAGTTCATTGTGTGTATGAATCCTCATACGTCGAAAATCGACGGGAGAGTCCATTTATATATATATATATAATATATAATATATATATATATAATAACTCTGACAAAAACACGGCTTGAACTCCGTTAGGCAGTGCAATCTGTAAAGCACTGTCTAACAACCCCGGCAGCCGAACTGGCGCCGAACGTATTGGTTTACCATTTCTTTGAATCACGCCAGCGAAGCAGAAAAGGGGCCCTGTCGCTTGGGCAACACCAGGTATCCATACATCTTGCCCAAGCTTTCCATGCCCTCGAAAGGAATGTTTCTTGAAAATTGCTCACCTTTCACAACGAACTATTGCAGCACTTGACAAGAATAAAGATTAACTGGTGAAGTTTTAGGTAGAGCAATAGCAAATCATACGACTCGGAACAAATTAGGCGTATATATATATATATATATATATATATATATATATATATATATATATATATATATGTTGTGTGTGTGTGTGTGTGTGTGTGTGTGTATATATATATATATATATATGTATATATAAAATATATTATATATATATATATATATATATATATATATATATATAAGATATTTGGATGTTTGTTTATTTTAGAAACGTTGCTGAATAAAGTATAAAACTACTAAAGTATAGAGCTACTAAAGTAATGAATGATTTAAAAAAAAAAAACTTGTGTATGAAGAAAGACTTAGGAACATTGACTAACCAAGTTTGGTTTATCGACGTACAAAAGGGGATATGATTGAAGTCTACAAATATACCCATGGAATTTATTCAACGAACTTTGATCTACTAAACATTGCTTAAAATCTCAATATCAGGGATCATAAATTAAAACTCTTAAAAACATTTTGTAAAGCAAATGCAAGACAAAATTATTTTAGTAACAGTGGTGAATACATGGAATAAACTGCCATCAATGCAATCGTGGAGTAATACTTATATATTATAATATACATTATAATATTATAGTGATATTACAAATTTCATTGGGGAAAAGTGGAATGTACTGACCTGCTCCACTATGCAACATTATACAATATAGAATTGAAAATAACTTCCACCCCCTCCAACCGCGAAAGATTTTTTCAGAAGCTTTAGAAGCAAATGTCTGATCAAGATTGTGCATATTTTCAGTCAAATCAAAAATTAGAATAACATTTTAAAAATCTGTCTTCTTATTTATTATTTAAACACATTTACAGTTTACTTAAATAATAATATGGAATAATATTTATCGAGATTGTGTTACGGTTATCGTCGTAGGAAACGGACACGGTCGCCCGATTTCAAATCCGTGACGAGGTTGTTTGCATTTCAAGTAGCACTAGGGATAAATATGAGGACGGGCTGGGCACAGCTTTTTAACCTTCTTTGCGCTTCCAGCAGATCACAGGGTTAGCACTAGTTCAAGAATAATATTTTTGAGTGTGACATGGAGTGCTACACCTACCATAGCTCCTCATTTTACAGCACAGATAAAAGCTGTGCTACACATGCGGTAAGTTGGAATATAAAATAAAACTAATAATATAATAATAATAATAATAATAATAATAATAATAGTGGATTTTGCAGAGTGAAGCTAAAGGAAAATGAAAAAATGGACAAATATCTGGATCTTGCCAGAGAACTGAAAAACTGAAAAAGTTATGGAATATGAAAGTGAAAGTGATACCAATTGTGGTTGGTGCACTTGGAACAGTCCCAAAAGGATTAGAAAAGGGTTTGGAAAGTTTGGATATCAGAGGAAGGATTGAAACCATTCAGAACACTGCACTGCTGCAATCTGCCAGAATACTCAGAAGAATCCCGGAGACCTGAGGAGACTTGCTGTCACTCAGACTCAAGTGAAAGACCATCAGCTAATGCTGATGTGAAAACTCAAAAGGAGTAAATAATAATAATTGATAAGACGCCACAAAAACAGTAAATGTAGACTGTGCGGTGACAGAGATGAGACAGTGAATCATGTATTAAGTGAATCTGGCAAACTAGCACAACGGGAATACAAAGCTAGGCACGACTGTGTTGGGAAGGTGATCCACTGGGAATTATGCAAAATTAAATTTTGACCAGAATCTGTTCTTGAGAATGAAACGCATAAAATTCTCTGGGACTTTGAGTTAAAAACGGATCACCCTATCCCAGCCAGAAGACAGACCTAGTGTTGATTAACGAAAAAAAACGAGAACGTGTCAACTGGCGGACTTTGTAGTCCCAGCAGATAACAGGGTGAAGATGAACGAAAAACGAAAAGATGGACAAATATCTGGACCTTGCCAGAGAACTGAAAAAGTTATGGAATATGAAAGTGAAAGTTATACCAATTGTAGTTGGTGCACTTGGAACAGTCCCAAAAGGATTAGAAAAGGGTTTGGAAAGTTTGGATATCAGAGGAAGGATTGAAACCATTCAGAACACTGCACTGCTGCAATCTGCCAGAATACTCAGAAGAGTCCTGGAGACCTGAGGAGACTTGCTGTCACTCAGACTCCAGTGAAAGACCATCAGCTAACACTGATGTGAAAACTCAAAAGGAATAATAATAATAATAATAATAATAATAATAATAATAATAATAATAATAATAATAATAATAATAATTGCCTTTGAAACAGTCCCTAAGAATTTAGAAAACAGACTAGAGTAATTGGAAATAAAAAGAAGAATTGAGACCATCCAGACAACAGTATTGTAAAGATCGATTAGAATACCCAGAAGATTACTATAGACGTGGGGAGACTTGTTGTCACTCAAACTCAAGTTAAAGACCACCAGATTTACGATGTGAAATTTGCTAGAGAACTGAAGAAACTGTGGAACATGAAGGTGAAGTTCGTACCAATTGAAATTAGTGCCCTTGGAACGGTCCCCAAAGCCCTAGAAAAGAATTTGGATGAATTGGTAATCAGAGGAAGAATCGAGACCATCCAAACAACAGCACTGTTGAGATCGGTTAGAATACTCGGAAGAATCCTGGAGACATGAGGAGACTTGCTATCACTCAGCCTCCAGTACACCACCGGCTACGACTGGTGTGAAAACCACATGATAATAATAATAATAATAATAATAATAATAATAATAATAATAATAATAATGGATCGACTACAGAAAGGCCTATGACATGGTCCCACATACCTGGATTTTAATAATTTCCAATAACATCATAAATTTCATTGAAAAAGCCATGGAAAACTGGCGAGTTCAATTAAAAGTCGGAAGACAATCCCTGGCAGAAGTAAAAATCCTAAGAGGTATCTTCCAAGGAGACTCGTTATCACCACCACTATTTATTATAGCAATGACGCCACTCAATCATATACTTAAAAAAATGTACAGGGGGATACAAACTCACTAACTCACAAGAAAAGATAAACCACCTGATGTACATGGATGACATAAAAAAATTGCAAAAAATGAAAAAGAATTGGAGAGCCTAGTACAAAATATTAGAATATATAGCCAAGATAAAGGGATGGAATTTGGAATTGAAAAATGTGCTATGCTTGTAATAAAACAGGGTGAAAGAAAATTAATGGATGGAATACAACTGCCAAATCAGGACACTATAAAAATCACTTTTGAAAATGAAAGTTACAAATACTTAGGAATTTTAGAAGCAGACAATGTCAGCAAGCAGAAATGAAAGGAAAGCGTTTAAAAAAGGATGACTCTCACGGAGACAAGAAATACTCCTAGAAAACACTCTAAACGAGAGCTTAATCCACCAGAAGGAAATCGTTGATTCTCAAGCGTACAATTCTCTAATGAGCCTCATCATTGTAGATCTCCTATGTCTCTTCTCGCTATTTAATATGTGAAATTACTCTATTCCTACTGGATCATAGTGAACGTTAATTATGACACCATGAGTGACACGGAAGAAAAGGACTGACATACTGAGAATTGGTTTTTATAAAATAGTAACTTGTGTGATGAATCCACTCCAGGGGTATCTGTGCGAGCTTTATTTGGATTTATCATAATTTCGTACCAATGAGCTCTCTTAGTGCCATTATCTCAAATTTTACAAGTTTATTGCATTGATTTAATTTCGAATTTGTTATATAGAATTTGCACCGTTGCCGGTTATAGCAAGATTACAAGTAGTCCCGAGGATTCCACCACTTGTGCTCGTTATTACGTCTACGGACAATTTTCTATTATTATTCTTAAATATTGATTTATTTTTCTATTAATTATCATATATTGAGGCATCTCATATTTTGTTATTAACTCTATTTTATTCTCCATGTCTAGCATGGATTTAATCATATAGTATTTTTCTATTCATAAAATTCAATTGCAAAGAATTTTGACACACTTATTAACCATGTATTATTAATGCGTGATTGATATATGTCTCATACTTAATCACTTGAACATTATTCGTGCCTCATCCAATTATTGTTATCGAATTTTCATATTATATGTTGATATTTTATTTTTCCTATATTATTTCACATAATTTGAACATTATGCTTTCCTTTTAAGTTATACTTGCTTGGCTTCATTCATAATAATGCTAAACTACTTAAATGTCTTTTCTCAATTAATGTAAATATATACTGTTATATTTAACATTACCTTCGAATTCATTATTCCTCCATGTAGTTTGGACATTATTTTTCTATTATATGACCTCATTTCACATGATATTGGAATTATTTAATCTCCTAAACTGATCTGATGTTCCATTAATTATTACTTTGAACATTATTCTATATTCTTATTTGATTCACTCTATCAGCATAATTGAACATATTTTTCTATTATTGATTTCACATTGTATGTGTTGACGATGCATTAATATATGTTTCTAATTTATTATATTCTCTCAATATAATGATAATTGTAGAAACCCAGGCATTGTGTTTCTATTATAATTATATTATATGAACTTATGTTTTCGATTATCATATTTAACACGGGTAAATTTCCAAACACTCTAATACTTTTCTCGTATCTATATTTCACATTTATATATATTTTGGAAACATTTTGTTATTTGTCTACTATAGTAATTTTGACTTATAGTTCGAACATTATTTTTCTATTATTATTGCACAATAATAATAATTTTTACACTAATTTATTTTCCATATAATTAACTCATATTTTCATATGACTACACTACGGTTTGAAACAGTGTTATATTTTCTCTTCATTATTATTTACACGTATATATCGAATATATTTTTATCTTAGTTTAGTTATACTTATTTTATTCCATAATGACTGTATTTGCGAACATTATCTGTTTTTCATATTATAGTTATTTACATCTATATATTGAATACTTATTTTTTTTTCATATTATGAATGATATCTATCATATATTGAAACAGTATTATTCTGTCTAGTATTATTTCATAGTATATTACCGTTGAATATATATGATGTTTTTATTATATTTTCATATATATTGAACGTTATTTTCTATTATTATTTCAATATATTGACATTTATTTATTATACCTGGGAATTATATATTCCTTCATCATATTTGGATTGACCATTATTTTCCATTTAATTTATTTCATTAAATTACTATCTATTGTAGTACTCCTATTATTTTCGTATTATTTTAGTTTACTATGTTATATTGAAATTATATTTGTAATATTAATTTGTTATCATCATATATATTGCAAATATTTGATGTTATATCTGAATTTATGTCTATCCTTCAGATTAGCTCTGAGTTACTATACACTGATGTTGTCTGGAATTAATTTCACACCTTTCAAATATTGAACATTACTGTATTCTCTGGCTTATATTTATCATTCATTGATATATTGAACATTTGTCCATGTTTGTACCACATGCTGTACTGCTTGGAGCTTATTTTAATGGTTCAATTATTCTATTAGTGAGGAATAGATTTGCTTAGTGCCCACACAGATATGCCGCAAACTTGAACAAAATTTGAAAATTTACTTTTTTTCTAGTTAACGTGATTTGAATACATGACCCCACGTAATCGCTTCTCCACCTAATTTTGTATAATATATACGCGATTATTCGTCTATGTGCTTGACATTCAGATTTAAAAGTGTCAGATATCATTATATCAAAAACTTATGTAAAGAAACTTATGCTAAACCTCTGATTTGACATCCGGGAGAATTTCAATTTTTCAATAAACACAAATAAATTGTGACAACTAGTTTTGGTTTGTTAGTAGATTTATGGCATGTCAAGCCTTGCTGGTTATTTTATTTGTTTTATTCGTTCTTAGTGGTATTCAATTTTTACAAATTCTAACTCAATTTTTAAACACAGTTTTTATCACATTCTTTTCTATTTAACCTATAATGGGTTCTACCACTCCGGTTCGGAGTGAACCTCGGAGTAATGGGGATGAAGGGATACTTCACACTCCCCACAGCTCCAGAATTGGATATTCATCATTAGATGCCAATTAACGTCAACCGGCACTAAGCCTTCAACCACCACCTTCTACCACATTATATGATAAAAAGATTGTGTTTGCCATATGGCAATTGGTTTTGGGAACTCATATCGAGTATAAAGAATCCACTCTCNCCCCTCACTTATATTGAACTCTCTTTATTTATAAGTATAAATATAAACACACACACACACACACAATAATTAGTTTGAATATTTTACACATAAATTTTAATATAAAATCGTTGGTATTTATTTGTAAACTTTTTAGTTGAGCTTTTGATATTGAAAAAAGACTAGTTTCTTGTTTGTAAATAATTTTCTCGTAAAACTATCCGTTAGATAATTTTAAATACATATTAAGATAAAAGAAAGTATATATAAATATATAATACCAGGCATGTATTTTTGTCCGGTAAAACAGGAGGCCAGTCTGGGCTCTTTAAGCTTGGTATGGTAAGTGGTGTAGGAGAAGGAAAACTGGGTAAAACTTGCAAATCATACTCAAAATCCCCATAGCCAGAAAAAACAGAACCCACAAATTTTGTAATAAAACTGTTAATTTTAACTAGGGGGTTTAGGGTTGGGGTTAGGGTTATGGTTAGGGTTGGGGTTTAGGTTTAGTTAATGGGAAAATAAATAAATAATTTGGGTTCTGTTTTTTCTGGGTCACACCTGTATACAAGGTAACCCAGGAAAAAACAACGCACAAATTTTGTAATAAAACTGTTAATTTTAACTAGGGGGTTTAGGGTTGGGGTTAGGGTTATGGTTTAGGTCTAGTTTAATGGGAAAATAAATAAATAATTTGGGTTCTGTTTTTTCTGGGTCACCCTGTATACAGGGTGACTCAGGAAAAACAGAACGCACACATTTTGTAATAAAACTGTTAATTTTACCAAGAGGGTTAGGTTTGGGGTTGGGGTTGGGATTTAGGGTTAGTTTAATGAGAAAATAAATAAATAATTTGGGTTCTATTATTTCTGTGTCACTCTGTAATATCATGGGATTTTGAGCATGATTTGCAAGTTTTACCGAAAACTATGTATTCAAACCTGTTAAACACTGTTTTAAAATTGACCTTGTGTCACATTCTACTCTATCAAACGGTGTAGCCGTGCTTTCTGTATCTACTGTAGTTTCAGCGGGATTAAATATGAGGCTTTATGTTCGACGAGTCCTTTCGTATATTCGTGATCGTCCGATGAATGATAGGAAAATAAACGTCGTCCAAATAAGAAATAAATGGCGTAAATATAGTTTGAAAAAAAAAATAAGTTCGATAATTGTAAAAATATCACCAAAAGCAATTTGGCCCTACGAACCTCAAATAAGCTAGCATTTTTCTTAAAGGACAAACTAGTACAGACTTATTCTATAACAGGCGTAAAGGATTTGCGGGCTTAGGGCAATGGTCTATATAGAACGACGAATCGTAATTAACTATTTTTGTGTCTGAACGAAAGTCAGTACACAAGAAGGCTTGACTAAGAGGACCACTCATCCAGAATTGGAGCAAAGGATATCCACCGGGAGAGGGAGGGGTATTATTGGACTGTGTATCTGTAAATGGCGCGGGTCCGTTCTGTGGAATTAGAGGGATCATGGCTGGTATCATCTAAAATAATCGATTGGCTTGTTACCATACACTCCAAATCTTGTAGGTCGGTTCAGTCTGACAGAGACCTGGACCAAATCACTTTAAAAGAGTCAGAACGTATATTGATGATATTGTTATTTCGGGTGAGACAAGGAACAGGCCACAAGCGAATCCAAACAGTCAAAACTAACATAGGACACAATAAGCCTACTATATCAACATAAATACGGTAGAATTTACGGCAAAATCCCATTGTAAGAAATATAATTGTGTCCAAACTTTGTCAATGTCGTTCTATATTTTAGGGACGCCCCGAAAGTAAAGACATCCATTTATTTTGAGAAAAACTACAGTAGATAAAAGGAGCAAAATAACACTGTTGGATAGAGCACGCTATCACTGGATAGAAAAGCTGTTTGGTTTGGTTTTATTTATTTGTTTAACGGCATATCAATCTTCGTGGGTTATTTAATGCCAATGAATCATTGCAGAAGAACAGTAGTGATTCTTATTTAACACATAGAAGATCAGAGCAGCTGTAAAATATTTTTCAACCATCGTAATCATTTGATGCCAAATCCATCCTTGTAGAAGAAGAGTAGTGGTACTATTTAATCAATAGCTGGTTAGAGCAGCCGTAAAACATTCTTTTCAATATTGTGGGTTATTTAATGCCAAATCCAGCCTTGTAGAAGAACAGTAGTGGTACTGTTGAACACATAGATGATTAGATCAATTGGAAAACATTTTTCAACCATCGTGGGTTATTTAATGCCGAAGCTATCCTTGTAGACGAACAGTAGTAGGTGTTAGATCAATTCAAAACATTTTTCAAACATAATTGAACCATAAGCCGAACCGTATATGAACGTTCTGTGAAAACTTTCATCATCATCATCATCATATTGTGCTAGCAGCACGGATATCCATGGTAATCTCTCATCAACCGTCCCTATAAACATTATCTCCAGAAAGTCCTCAACGCAGCATCCAGTATCCGCACAAAGCTGGTTAATGTAAATCTTTGCTGGACGACCCACACTGGCGTTCCTAAGTGCTGGCTTCCATAGGAGAACGTCACTTATGTGTTCGTCCTTGCTTCTCCAGTACTTGGACAGAAGAAACATTTTTTGAAAACTTAAGAGCTCGATATGTATGTCCTTGTGTCACACTCTGTAAATATAAATATCCATGATAATATGGCGATTCGTATAGCATAATGGATTTATTATATGACTACCTTAGTGGTATAATGGTTAACGTAATGGGAAATGGACTCGTCACTCCGAGTTCAAATCCTGGATGTGGTAATTGCATTTCACTTTACGCTGATACTCTTGGGAAAGGTGTGAATCCTAATCTCCCTCCAGCTATGGATAAATAGTATGGCAGACTGGGCTTTTGGAGAAGGAAAACTCTGAATTCATACCTGTTTAACTTCGCTTAAGAAATGGACCTTGTGTCACATCCTGCTCGTGTGGAGGGGTTGGTAAATATATATATGACTACATTTGCACCATAATCTTAATCGTACGTGTGCGTTCTGTGAAAACGTTACTCGATTAAAAGTAACATTTTTTGAAAAGTGCTCAAAATGTATGTCCTTGTGTCACACTCTGTAAATATAAATATCCTTAAGAATAGGACGAGTTCTATAGCATAATAGATCTGTTATACGACCACCATTGGACCAAAAGCTGAACAGTGCGTGCGCGACGTGTGAAAACTTTACTCGGTTAAAAGTAACATTTTTCGAAAAGTGCTCAAAATCTATGTCCTTGTGCCACACTCTGTAAATATAAATATCCTTAAGAATAGGACGAGTTCTATAGCATAATAGATCTGTTATACGACCACCATTGAACCAAAAGCCGAACCGTGCGTGAGCGATCTGTGGAAATTTTACTCGGTTAAAAGTAACATTTTTCGAAAAGTGCTCAAAATGTATGTCCTTGTGCCACACTCTGTAAATATAAATATCCTTCAGAATAGGGCGATTCGTATAGCATAATGGATCTGTTATACGACCACCATTGAACCAAAAGCCGAACCGTGCGTGAGCGATCTGTGAAAGCTTTATTCGCTCAGAAGAAAGATTTTTCGAAAATGTATCTTTTATAGTTCTTCAATTCCTCCCCCCTCATCACTAACAGTTCTCTGCGAGTTGAAGAAGCCTAAGGATAGCATGGTCTCTTCTGTAAACGCACGATTCACTTTCTTTATGGTTCTTGATTCTCAACTTTTCAATCATCAATTTTTTTTTGTTCTGCCCCAAGTAAACAGAACCTCGTTTATTTAAAAAAAATTTTACTTTTTTTTTTTTTTTTTTTTTTTACTTATTTTATTTTTTTTTTTAAAGAAATAATTTGTGATCAGTTTTCTTCCGTCCTCATTTACTTGGATTTCATTCCTTTCTAATACAGACCAATTCATGCGTGTTCTTCTTCTTTTAATTTTTCTTCTTTCTATTTTTTTTTTTTTTTTTTTTTTTTTTTTTCCAATCGGGCGTTGGAGACGAGTAATTGCTTCAATAACACTCTCCTCAAAAGAATTATGTTTCTGATTTCGCTTCCATCAAAACCATACGTTCTTCAAAAATTTCGCAAAGGAAAAAAAAACAAAAAAAAACAAAACACACAACAGCTTCGTGGCCAAAATTTCAATTCCTTCAACTAAAATTAAATAATTAAAAAAAAAAAAGAAAAAGGAAAAATAAAATACTTATCACGTAATGTGATTTGGTCAACTCATATACCGTGTCTTGGGCAGGAATAGATTGGCGCGGCCCATCCTTCTCCAAGTCTTCTTTATATTCAACCCCACCGCTACGAACAGGATGTGACACAAGGTCAATTTTAAAAAAACACAACAGCTTACTGGCAAAAAATTAAATTTGTTCAACTAAAATTAAATAATTTAAAAGAAGAATAAAATATTAGTCTATTCATATAGCGTGTCTTGGGCAAGAATAGGTTGGCGAGGTCCATCCTTTTCCAGGTTTGGTTTAAATTCAACCCCTCCACTATGAACGTCAATTTTTAAAAAAAGCACAACAGCTTACTGGCAAAAATTTAAATTTCTCACCAAAAATTTAAAAACTAAAAAAAAGAAGAAAAATTGGTCTACTCATATAGCGTGTCTTGGGCAGGAATAGATTGGCGAAACCCATCCTTCTCCAGGTCTTGTTTAAATTCAACCCCTCCGCTACGAACAGGATGTGACACAACGTCAATTTAAACAAAAAAGCACAACAGCTTACTGGCAAAAATTTAAATTTCTTCAAGTAAACTTAAATTTTAAAAAAAGAAGAAAATATTGGTCTATTCATATACCGTGTCTTGGGCAAGAATAGGTTGGCGAGGTCCATCCTTCTCCAGGACTGGTTTAAATTCAACCCCTCCACTACGAACTGGATGTGACACAAGGTCAACTTAAAAAAAACACAACAGCTTACTGGCAAAAAATTGAATTTCTTAACTAAAATTAAATAATTTAAAAAAAGAATAAAAGATTGGTCTATTGATATAGCGTGTCTTGGGCACGAATAGATTGGCAAAGCCCCATCCTTCTCCAGGTCTTGTTTAAATTCAACCCCTCCGCACGAACAGGATGTGACACAACGTCAATTAAAAAAGAAAGCACAACAGCTTACTGGCAAAATTTAAATTTCTCACCAAAAATTTAAAAATTAAAAAAAAGGAGAAAAATTGGTCTACTCATATAGCGTGTCCTGGGCAGGAATAGTTTGGTGCGGCCCATCCTTCTCCAGGTCTTGTTTAAATTTAACCACTCTACTACGAACAGGATGTGACACAAGGTCAACTTAAAAAACCTACAACAACTTACTGGCAAAAATTTCGATTTTTTCAACTAAGATAAAATAATTTTAAAAAAGAAAAGATTGGTCTACTCATATAGCGTGTCTTGGGCAGGAATAGTTTGGCACGTCCCATCCTTCTCCAGGTCTTGTTTAAATTCAACCCCTCCACTATGAACAGGATGTGACACAAGGTTAAATTTAAAAAACACAACAGTTTACTGGCAAAAATTTCTTCAACTAAAATTAAATAATTTAAAAAAAGAAGAAAAGACTTATTCCGTCAAGGGATTTGATCTGCTTATATAGCGTGTCTTAGGTAGAAATAGGCTGACAGGGCCCTACCTCTCCAGGTCTGGTTTAAATTCAACCCTCCGACAAAATGTCAACTTTTTTAAGTAGAGTAAAGCTGGATTGAATTCATAGTTTACTTCTCCTAGATCGGTTGCCATACCAAGGTTAAACAATTCAGTCTCCGTACTATTAACCACCCCTCTCTATGTCTGGGTTAAATTCAACCTCTCCGCTACGAACAGGATGCGACACAAGGTCAACTTTCTAAGCAGAGTTAAGTTGGTTTGAATTCAAAGTTTTCCTTCTCCTAGACTGGTTGCCTTACCAAGGTTAAAGAATTCATTCTTTGTACTATTTACCCATAGCTGGGGGAGAGTATTTGGATTCATACAACCCCTCTCCATTTCTGGTTTAAATTCAACCTCTCCACAACAAGCTGAATGCGACACAAGGTCAACTTTTTAAGCAGAGTTAAGTTGGTTTGAATTCAAAGTTTTCCTTCTCCTAGACTGGTTGCCTTACATAGGTTAAACAATGCAGTCTCCTGTATTATTTACCAATAGTAGTATTTACCATGAGAGAAATGAACAATGAATGAAACGTTCATTTCCATAAAAATATGAGGTGTGTTCAAAAAGTATTCAGACTCAAGCTGTATTTACCATGAGAGAAATGAACAATGAATCGTTCATTTTCTTCAAAATACATGGTGTATTGAAAAATCATTTGGATTGAAGTTATATTTATCAAACAGAAGTAGACAATAAATATAACATTAATTTTCTTCTATAAAAGATGTGTGCGCAAAAAGTACCGATATTGAAGCTGTATTTATCAAGACAGAAATGAACAATGAATGAAACGTTAATTTGTTTTTCAAAATGCATGATTTATTGAAAAGGGAAAAAGATTGAAGCTGTATTTACCAGGATAGAAATGACCAATAAATGAAACGTTAATTTTCTTCATAATACGAGGTCTGTTCAAAAAGTATCGAGACTGAAGCTGTATTTACCAAGAGAGAAATGAACAATGATTAGTACGTTCACTTTCGAGTTATGTTAAAAAAGTATCGAGACTGAAGCTGTATTTACCAAGAGAGAAATAAACAATAAATGAAACGTTAATTTTCTTCAAAATACAAGGTCTGTTCAAAAGGTATCGAGGCTGAAGCTGTATTTACCAAGATCGAAATGAACAATAAATAGAAGGTTCACTTTCGAGTTATGTTCAAAAAGTATCGAGACTGAAGCTGTATTTATCAAGATCGAAATGAACAATGAATCAAAGGTTAATTTTTTTTTTCAAAAGATAATTCTTTCAAGCTACGCCAACAGCAGCTGGCATCGAACCCAAAAAACTAAAGAATATCTTTCTCACTTCAAAAGTCAGGAACGGCAGCAAATTCAAATGAGACCATTCAAGAAGAATGCCATCGAGTGTCCGGTTAAAGTTTTCAATTTCAGTTTTGTCCCCCCGGCGATTGAATGGAACGAGGACGTGGCGCCGGACCGAGTCCCATTCATTATGATTACAATCGTTCTCGGTCGGGTTTTCCTGTCATCGGATTTCGTTGCATTTTAAGGGTGGCGACTTGAGTCGTCGTCGTCGCACACGCTGCGATTTGTCCAACGAGATTGTTTGGCTGGAAAATTCACTGACTTGAATTAGAAATTCTCTAGATTTATTCTACCGGCTGGAAAGATGAGATGTTCGAGAAAGTCAAAGTTCGATCCTCACGAAACCAACACACACACACACACACACACACACACACACTATATATATATATATATATATATATATATATATATATATATATATATATATATATATTGGTTAGGAGGTTGATTTAGAAGGCTATCCCAATGCAGGTGTAAAGAAAAAATAATAATACGGTAACAATGATGTTGTGTGTTAACTTGTATTTAATTCTTGAATTTTCGAGATAATATCTCTTTTTCAAAAGATCACTGGAACTGAAGCAGTCTAGTTATGACTTTTCTTTTTAAAATATATATATTAATGATTTGAAGGCAATTACAATGCGTATAAAAAAATAAAAACAAAAAGATGTTATTTTTGTCTTATCGATTTCAAAGTATATAACTTTATCTTCAGATTTCAAAGTATATAACTTTTCTGATACTTTGAAATCGATAAGACAAAAATAACATCTTCTTGCTTTTATTTTTTATTCGCATTGTAATTGCCTTCAAATCATTAATATATTATAATATATATATATATATATATATATATATATATATATATATATATATATATATATATATTATAATATATATATATATATTATATATATAATGAAAAAACAAAGGATGTTTACAAATGCATGGGCTCATCAGGAGAGAATGTGCAAACCGTTTCGGGGCCTTCCTCCCGACGGTTTAAAAAGCAACACCGGCCCTACCTCACTGAGTGATTTTTTGAGTCTTATTTTATAACTATAATGCTTCTGATTATTTTTAAAATTAAAAATAAAATTCATTTTATTTTTAAATAAAATTCATTTTATTTTTAATATAGACAGCGCATTTTTTGATTAATTCCAACTTTTGACTAGCAGCGTTCTGTTTTTGCTAACGGTCATTTTTCCCGTCTTATTTTTGTTGATGACCGACCCACGTGCGGTCGATGCATGATATTGCGAGGGTCCTCACTCAGTGAGGTAGGGCCGGTGTTGCTTTTTAAACCGTCGAGAGGAAGGCCCCGAAACGGTTTGCACATTCTCTCCTGATGAGCCCATGCATTTGTAAACATCCTTTGTTTTTTCATTATATCATATTCACACTGTCGGATTAATTTCCATTTTATTTTCACATATATATATATATATATATATATATATATATATATGGATGAAGCTTTTGGCATTTCACATGGTATGTACGTGTTGGCGTATGAAGCGAAATCGGAGGTCACTCAGATTCAAAATCTTAAAGACACATTAATATTCTTCTAAATAAGAAACACGCCAGATTTTTACTGATTAAGGAATATAATCAATTAATTAAACCAAAATCAACCGATTTGCGGAACTGTCCATATACCAACTGCTGCCGATCATAATATATTGTTTACTGCCTGATTTCTATTATAGAGATTCCAGCAGTTTAGTTTAATTTTAATGAATAAAATCGCAGTCTAAGCCGTTCAGCACGAAATATCTGGCCTATTTATGGTCCAATCTTTAAAATATTTATTTGGTTCGAAAGAAAATAAGATAATCTTTCTAAATATGTAATTTGTATGTGTTATTATCCATTGAATTATTTTTTTACGACGAGTTAAAAATATTTTCCTTTGGACTGCCGAGATTTCGAAGTATGATTTTTTCAAACTAAATTTTAACGAAAAATCAAATTCTTTTTTCTCGCCTATTTAAGGTCCAATCTTTAAAATATTTATTTGGTTCGAAAGGAAATATAATAATCTTTCTAAATATGTAATTTGTATGTGTTTTCATACATTGAATCATTTTTTACAGCGAATTAAATAACAAATCAAACGAACACATTTAACGATATCTCAACTTTTTTTTATTCATACTTTTATTTTAGTTATTAGCTTCTTTGTTACTTTTGGGGGTTAAAGAAATAAATAAATTAACAAATTTTTTTCAACAAGGAATTAAGAACTGAATTTAAATTTGTCGTATGTACAAAAGAGTTTTAGAAAAAATTAATAATAGATAAATCACTATTATAAACCAAAAAAAAAAAAAAAAAGAAATTATAATACGGACAATTTTAAGTATTTAATTCTTAGCATTTATTGTTACATTAAACGAATACATTTTCTAACATGGTAAATCAAGATTGTTTCAAAAATGTAAACAACAAAAACAGACTATTCTTAAAATAAACGAATATTATAATACACTCATTCTTAGTTTTGTTTATCTTCAAATATTTAATAAACGAACACTTTACATTCAAATGAATCAATATGTTACAAGAATTTTTTCTCCTACAAAAAAGACATGGATTTTACAACACGTTAACTAGGTACCACCAATTTTCCCAGTGAAATCCCCCCCCTATATTTAACACAATGAAACTTGCATAAAGGTTAATATTATCTTTAAAATATTTTGTTCATTCAAGCGAAGACACATTAAAAAAAACCCTGAATGTTTGTTTTTTTAATTTCAGCTCATGGAAATAATGAAATTTATGAACGAAAAACAATGTTTACATTTTTTCACCGTTAAATCAATTGAAATTTAACGTAGCTAAAAACAAGTTATGACGAGAGGCTTCTTTTTACATTCTATGAAAAATCAATTGATGGTCCGATTTTCACGAAGATTTCCATAATTACTTAGCTTTTAATGAAAGTATGTCTATTTTTCCTAAAATATATTAGGAAAAATATGTTTTACGAGGTCTACCCCCACTATTTTATTTTATGAAATATGAAAAAATGAACCGACAAAAACTGATTTTTACTTTTCTTCTATAAAGATAAGAGTCTGAATAGTTATATCAGAAGATTTTTATAAGTTTCAATCCGAGAGTATTTTTAGTAAAAGAAATATGAATGCAGAATTCTGCGAAAGAAATATCAATAAAGAAACTGACCGTGTTGTAAAAAAAAACGACTGTTTTACTTATTTCTCAAGATAACGGTGAGTAATTTTTCGCCAATCGGATAATGTGATCTTTGAATTAACTGTTTTCCTTTGTAACAATTCTTTATGTTGGTTATTTCTTTTTTGCCTGATTTTTAAAAAAGTTCAAAAATATTTACATTTCTTCCTTCAATATGGCCTAAACTGATCACGTGATCCATTTTGTTCGTACTAATGTTAACTCTTGAGTGATTTAATACTGAATTCCTGTTTGTTTTATTCATTATTATTGGATATTGGCGTTTTATTTTATTTATTATTATTGTTTGTTTTTTTTTTAAACTCGTTTTTTATTAATTTACCCCATAGATGGGACTCTAACAGGTACTACCACTCCGGTTCAAAGTGAACCTGGGAGTAATGTCAATACAGGGATAATCCACTTTTCCAAAATCTTCGGAATGGGAACTGCACCACAAGAGGCAGTTTAACGTCATACCTAAGACACTAAGACCCTCAGAAACCGCCTTTTAGCACATCTATGATAAAAAGGGATGATAGTTTGCCAGAGCAATACGGTCCGTATAATCATATAGGTTCTAGGGCTTGTCGATTGGACCAGCTCACGGTAAATTTCCGATCGACCGTCTAGACCAAGTAGGGATCAAAGTGGAGTATAGCATGTCATGGATTGCTCAGCGACCAGGATTCCGTCCATAAGCATCACGGGTCGCCACCCAAGGCTTACAGGTGGCCCAATTGGAAAAAGGTCTTTCTCCTCAACAGAGGTGCAGTCGGGGTATTATACAGTCCCAGTTGACAGATCTAAATAAATAAGGAAGTTATAGCTCCTTTAAATTGTTAATTATATGTACTAGCAAATATATGCACCCTCCGGGTGCAAGTGTTTACGTTTTAATATAATATATTATATTATATTAGAAAAGCTAATGAAACTAAATAAGAATGAAGATAAAAAGATTTGAAACAGAGGGGAGTATAATTGAAAAATAGAATAACTGAAACTTACCCTTTCATCACTCCCATCTTTCATTGCTAAATTTTCCTAATTTAACTATTTAGTTTAAATAGGAAGTAAGAATATAATTACAGTTATTTGTTCTTATTAATCGATTTCTTTTATGATTTATCCTCGAAACTTTTGCTCATATTTATTAAAATAAAACCAAACAATCACCAATCAATAATACTAAGCACATATTTATTAAAATCAAATTTTCAATATCAATATGCAAATTAGTCTTTCCGTTCACACAATAAACCGCCATTTTGTTGTATATATAAATACAATTGTATATTATTATGTTGTAGATAAGGCCAACAGTATTAATCATATAAAACAATTTTATTAATAATTGAAGTTTAAATAAAAACAATATCATGGAGAATGTGACGTAAATACCTAAGGGAATTATGACTTGAATAGTAATATAGTTTCGGTTACAGACAGAAAAGCACACAATCTCCATTATAATAAGATGCGTGTATGGAATTTACTTCCATAAGATGTGTATGTGTGCATATATATGGCATACATATGGCACACATGAAAGTTATATATATATATATATATATGTGTGTGTGTGTGTGTGTGTATATATATATGTATATATACATACAGGTGCGACATAAGTAACGCTCTTTTTAATTTCATATCTTATGGGATAAGAGTTAGAGAATTGTTAAATGAAATTTTGAATGTAGATGGATAGAACGAAGAGGACCAATTGAATGGCCATCACGTTCACCAGATCTAACACCACCGGACTTTTTTTTGTGGGTGTATTGAAAGTTCAGGTTTACAATCTTAAGCCGAAAACAATTCCAGAATTAAAGAATGCAATTTTTAAGATAAATTTCATGAAATTACCATTGAAAAATGTCAAAAAGTTTGTAAAAGTGTTGCTGGTAGAGTTCAAAATTGTATGGAACATGAAGGAGAACATTTTGAACATCTTAAATAAATGACTAAATTCTAAAACTTTATATCTTTTGTAACTTTTTTTTCTTAAATTTGGTTTGATTTCATTTGTATTAAACCGAATAAGCATTATATCAATTTTGTTAATATATTACATTAATCCATTAACCTGTGGCAATACATTCATGTTTGAAAAAATAAAGGATAATCAAAAGGGCTTTAATTTTGTTCCACTTAAACAAAGGGTGTTACTTAAGCCTCACCCTGTATGTATATATATTTTATATATATAAATATATATTTTTCAAACCTCAATTTTTTTTTAAACAGATTGAATAACGAGGACTAAATTTTTTTTAAACAGACTGAATAACAAGGACTACCACTCGCTTTTCTCGTTATTCTGTGATAAAAAAATTCTTATTACCTTCCATATACCAACAAATGCCCTGAAGATGATCTAATTAATAGATCGAAACACTGCAGTGTCGGCCCATAAACTCACCACATAACCCATTTAAACCCATGTTTTTTTCATTTTTCTTAATATACTACATATATATGTGTGTGTGTGTGTGTGTGTGTGTGTTACTATTAAGTCAGTAACTAGGTGTTCACGGTAACTTAACTAAATATATATATATATATATATATATATATATATATATATATGTGTGTGTGTGTGTATATATACTACTTATATGTTTTTTTACTAGCTATTATTTATAATTAGAATTAAATTGATAACAATACAGAAATGAGAACAGAGGAATGAATTCTCGTGTTGAACGCTATGTTATTTTTCTCTCAATTTTCGCGTGCACCCCACACGCGAAAATTGAGAGAAAAATAACGTGGTGGTCAACCGTTATTATCCGAAATATATCTGAGTTTAACTAAGGAATTAAATCGACTTAAATAAACGTATGGTAGGGTCCTGATGAAATCATTTTGGTTGAAACCATGGTAGACCCATAATTTTTTTCCTCCACTAATATTATTACTACTATAATGTATATATATATATATATATATATATATATATATATATATATATATATACAATAATTAAAAGCGAGACAACAGAAAAATTCCACCAGTTTCACACCTGATGATGGTACAACGATGTGCAGAAAGCGTTCGAGAAAGAAGATATTTAAAAGATGGCCAGATAGTTAGAAAGGATCTAACAAAAACTCGTCCGACAAGAATTGTCAGTAGAGTTTAACAAAACATATATATATATATATATATATATATATATATATATATATGTGTGTGTGTGTGTGTGCGTATATATATATATATATATATATATATATATATATATATATATGAGGTTAAGTAAACAAAGTGTTTATTTGTATATGGCTTTAAGCCGACAATTTTTGGAGGATATGTGTTTAATTGAAGTCATACCTAATTCTGAAAATTAATTAGTTAATAATTAATGAATTTAGGCAGGCATATATGTTCAAATGCAAGGCTAAACAAATCGAGAAAATGTCAATCCCTGAATGTACATTTCGACCTATTAGGTCGCATCAGCAAGGTTATAGACATGGGAGACTGCTCCGTGTGTGACTCGAAACCTCGACTGTCAAGCTGACAGGCGAAGTCTCTAATATATATATATATATATATATATATATATATATATATATATATATATATATAGTGAGAGAGAGGGGGGGTATAACTGAAAAGACCTCGAACCAAAGGACACGAGACATGTTGGCCACAGTTTCCATTGAGAACATGTCACTTTGATTCCAAGTGATATCTCCGACCTCAAAGGGCAACAGATGTCAGTTACGGGTCCCCCTCACCTGAGAGACCCACCCATCCATTTGGTTTCAAATTCATTGACATCTGCCCCCAGACATTTAGAATATTTAATAAACTTGTATTATCATTTATTTATTTACCGTTGGAAAAAATATCATGGTAGACATGAGAGAAACATTGAGCAAAATCATACAATGTGCCCTGTCGCCTGGAGTGTTAGAATGCACCAACTGCGCCTCTGCAGTGGGGTAAGACTCCCCCAATGGGGCCACCTGTTGGCCGTGGTTTGGCGTCCCGTTATGCTTAAGGATAGAACCCAGGTTGATAAGCAGACCATGATTTGCAATACTCAATTTTGACCCTATCTTGGGCTAGACGGGCGGTCTGAGAGGTCCCTTCCGATCAATCGGCTAGTTACGTCATGCCCTAGCACCTATATGATTGCCCCAACCCTATTACCTTTATCGCAAGCCCCAACCCCTTTTTATCATATGGGTGCTAGAAGGCGGTGGCTGAGGGTCAACATGTCCTGGGAATGACGTTAAACTCTATCTGATGGTGAGGTTCCAGTTTTGGAGGCTTGGGGAATGTGGAGCACCTCTTTATCACCATTGCTTCCTGGTCCACTTTGACCCGGAGTGGTAGTACCTGTTAGGGTCCCATCTATGGGTTAAATAGAAAAACACGAGTTTATAAACAAAATTGTATTATCCATTAAGAATGAATTTGTTTCAAAACTTTGTCGGCATTAAATGACCCACCGAGGTTGATATGCCGTAAAACAATATCTTTTTTCACAAATATATTTCATAGGTCTATGTTTTATTACTCAAGACTAAATGATTACATTTTTTATGTTTCAGTCATTTTCTGAAGAATATATCTGAAAATCAGAAACACGTGTCGCTAATGTAAAATAATAATAATAATAGATAATCCATTTTGCGGACTTTTTTTTAAATAAAATATGTAATTTTCTCCCGTTAGACGCATAATAACACTTTATATATATATATATATATATATATATATATATATATATATATATATATATATATATATATTAAAGAAAACGTGACCCGTTGGGTTACCCATTGAGCTCTTAGTAGATAATTGTAATTAGAAGTTTGCAAAGCGAATTAATTTTCAAAAATTAATAGGACCGGAGATTTATTTAAAATCATTAAAATCATTTTTTAAGATTTCTAAGAAAGGGAAAGTTTTACCAAATTTAAATTTAGATGGACTTGATATTGATAGCCAAGGTGTTGAGAAGCTAAGTTGTGGAGATGACTGAAAATCATTTTTATGTAATATCAAAAATATAATCCCTATTTACTTCACCATTCCTATTAATACTGGAGATTCGCTTCCGGTTTTTGTGTGTAACAAAAATTACGTCACTGCTTACGTCACATTACCCAAAATCGTCATAACATAGAATTAATACACTCAAAATTTGAACATGCAGCATTAGACAGTCCTCATTGTTTTTTAAAACAAGTTTTAATAAATACATGACTGGTATTATATATCTAAATATAGTTTGTTTTATTTTAATACATATTTAAAGTTTACATTTCAAATTGTTTTATTCTTTAATCCTTTAATGAATTTGATGATTTTACTTACTTAGGGTACAAACTCGCTGACATTGAATTTTATACTCCCACCCCTCGGGCAATATGTTTCAGAAATCTATTTTAACATCGCCCGGAAGGTGTTTTTTAATTTTGTACTAGTGAATAATAATGTAGATTTTGTCCGTTGGATCCGAATTCCGTTGATGGGGGGTGGGTCAGTAGATGAGAGGTTAGTCTGTATTATATAGATTCTTATTGTATATCTTTGTATAATCTATTCTGGTTTTCATACCCCTCCCCTGAATAAAAGTTTTTCCCCAGAGGGTCAAAAAAGAGGACTTTTCAAATTTCAAAAGAGGATATCCTAAGCTTTTAAAAATACCAAATTTAGCTTGGTAATAATTTTTTCCCGGTCCACCTTCTTATCTACCAGACTAGATCTGGTTTGCATACCCTCCCCTCCCCACCAATAAAATTTCCCCAGGGGGTCAAAAAGAGTTTTCAAATTCCAAAAGAGAATACCCTATGCTTTCAAAAATACCAAATTTACCTTGGTAATAATTTTTTCACGATCCACCTTATCTAGACTAGATATGGTTAGTATACCCTACCCCCATAAAAATTTTCCCCTGGGGGTCAAAAAGTGGAGTTTTAAAATTTCAAAAGAGGATACCCTAAGCTTTTAAAAAATACCAAATTTAGCTTGGTAACAATTTTTTCCCGGTCCACTTTATCTACCAGACTAGTTGCAAAGGCAATTATAAGATTTACATTTGTGATACGATGCACAGGTGCAGAATGCATTTGGAAGCA
Organism: Doryteuthis pealeii; assembly: GCA_023376005.1. Lineage (NCBI taxonomy): Eukaryota > Metazoa > Mollusca > Cephalopoda > Myopsida > Loliginidae > Doryteuthis > Doryteuthis pealeii. The sequence continues at coordinate 23,169,746 of CM042174.1, read as the reverse complement.
TGCAAGTGTGTGTGTGTGTATATATAACTGTATAGTTTGTTATATAAATAAGTAGTATATTTTTTATTTTGTACTAGTAATTTTAATTGACAAACAAATCTGTAGTGTAAAAAGTTTTGAAAATAAAGTAAAATGTTTTTATACTTCTTCGGTAGTTAAATTAACTACAACAAAAAATTATTTAAAAAAAACACTATTGACAATTTTTACCATGACCGAAGTGAAAGGGAAGTGGGGGAGTTGGGGATTGTTAATATAGCTAAGGGGGTGGTAAACAGAGATTTCCTCTCGACTGGCTGTTTGGTGCTGTGTGACAAGGATTAAAAAAAATGTATCTCCTGTATAGGGGCAAGACCCTTTCCACTAAAAGGGTGTCCTAGGGTATTTGCCTCTCATCCCACTTATGAGGACGTGACACAAAGAGATTTTTATGTGGGCCCACCCACAAGCCGAAGCTCATGGGTGGTAGGCACAAAAAATGGGTCGATCCCGTCGGTATTCCCCCTCGAGGGGGCGCCTCAGGCGCTGGGCAATAAACCCTTTAAATTAAGGGGGCAGGTATTGCCTGGGGGGATAGCCCCCTGGGATTGACGCTATTAACTTACTTTACCGGTCCAATGGCCGAAGCACACTGGATCCCCCACCGAGGCCGGGTGGAAGGCAAGAAAAGGGTGTCCTAGGTATGATACTAAAATACACCCAGTGATGACGTCCCCGTTCTGGAACTGTAGGGAGTGTCGAGACCCCTTCGTCACCATTACTCCTTGATCGACTCTGAGGCTGAATGGAAGTACCTGTTAGAGTATGGAGTATGAAGTAATATTTATTTTTATATAATTAATTATATATAATTTATTTTTTCTATAATTAAGTGTATTTTTTTTTCCAGTCCATGCAGAGGAAAATATCCAATATATCAATATTCAGAAAAAATTATGGAATTCATGGTCAAAAAAAAAAAAAAAAAAAGAATTAGAATTAATATTTATTTGAAGGTGAATCACCTTACCTGGATTTTAAATTCAATCTATCAAGTCTATTTCCTATACAGGTAAGTGTTACATAAGCTTGTTGAACACAGGAAATTGGCCAGAGATGGCCAAAAGAAAAAAAAAGTCTGTTAATTGCATTTGTATTTGTTGTAGATGGCTAAAACTTTCACAAAGCTCATTAACGTAATTGACCGATTTCTAATATGATTAGAGAAATATCCAAATAGCCACAGTCTATATCAAGCGTAATACTTTGCTGCTATTACACAATTGTTAGGAGGCGATACATTTCGTTGTCACAAGGACACATTTTTTGCCATTTTAGGAAAAAGGCACAAAATATTTTTTAACAAATATTGCAGGACTAATAACATAGGCTGTTTTGAGACATGGTTAATAAATAATATTTATTCTATCTATTAATGATTTGGACTATAATTTAAATACTCATTGATAAACATGAGCAGTTCCTGGGGGTTATCCGACTTACGTAGTGACGTAGTTTCAGTTACAGACAGACACCGAATCTCTATTATAATGAGGCATCACCAAATCTGAAATAATCATTGCTTTTAGCGCCTTTAGCACCATTTAAAAATCGTCTTGAATCTATATCTGCTCTACTTTAACCCTTACCTGGGCTAAACGGGCGGTCGAAGAGGCTCTATCCGACCAATCGTCAAGCCCCCCTCTAGAGGTGTAGTCGGCGTATTCTACAGCCCCATTTGACAGGGCTGGGGGGATTCTATCGAAATATTATTATTATTGAATTATTATAAATAAGGTAATCAGCCGTTCTTGCAAACGAAGATGCGATTTTAATTTATCGGAACCAGGGCCGATTACAGACTCGAGCTTCATTTAAAATAACGATTTATAAAGAAAGGAGATTGCTTACGTTGGCGTTTGTAATTAAGTGGAAAGTTTAGGAGTGGGGTTGGGGCGAATTTAATGAACATTTCTTAGTGACAATGATAGATTTTTCAATAATGACCAGGGTTGGTGGGTGAGCGTGAAGGAAAGGAAGTAGACCACCCCTCCCAACTACCATCTCCTTTAAATCAAATATAAAACAATGACGACTGAAATGGTCAAAAAACGTCCACTAATTTTCTTGGTGAAATCTATTTTATGTGCTGATTAATAAAAAAAGGGGGTAATTACGAAGCGGATAAAAGAAAGAAGGGAAAAAATTGAATTAAGAGAATGGGGAAAATATCATAGAAAAAAAGATATATATGTGTATGTGTGTGTATGTGTGTGTGTGTGTGTGTGTGTGTGTGTCTGTCTGTCTGTCTGTGTGTGTCTGTGTGTGTGTGTGCTAACGCGTTTCAAAATATATGTATATGTACATATGTGTCTGTGATAGCCTTCAAGATATATGTATATATATATTTGAGTGTGTGTGTGTGTGACAGCCTTTAAGATATATGTATGTATATATATAATATATATATATATATATATATATATATATATATATATATTATATATATGTGTGTGTGTGTGTGTGTGTGTGCATGTGTGTGTGAATGTGTGTGTGTTCGTATGCGCGTGCTTTTCAAGATATATCTCTATGTATATATGTGTGTGTGATATTCTTCAAGATATATATATATATATATATATATATATATATATATATATATATTTGTGTGTGTGTGTGTGTGTGTGTGTGCATGTATGTGTGTGTGTGTGTGTGTGTGTGTGTGTGATACCCTTCAAGGTATATGTATGTATACATATTTGTGTCTGATTGACTTCAGGATATATATATATATATATATATGTGTGTGTGTGTGTGTGTATGTATCCTACATCAAAATGAAGCTGGTCTTCTGTAGCTCATATCCTTACTTCTCCACATATTCACCGTTTTTCTCAATAGCAATGTTCCACCTTCGGATGAGAGCATATATCCCTGCCGCGTAAAATTCTGTAGACTGTTCTTTGAGCCACGTCTTCACTACAGATTTCATTTCCTCGTCACTGGAATAATGTTTACCTCTCAAACCGTCTTTTGTGGGGCCGAAGAGATGGTAGTCTGAAGGCGCTAAATCTGGTGAGAATGGAGAATGCGGTGAAGTTGTCCACCCGAATGAGGTGAGTATTTTCACGTTGGAGGCACGTGGTGTGATGGTTAGTCGTAAGAAATGGATTCGTCGACGCGAGTTCAAACCCTGGACGAAGCTACAGTTTAGATAGCGCTAATACCGTTGGGAAAGGTATGAATCTAACTAATCTCTAGCTATGGGTAAATAGTAGGGCAGATGGGGCTCTTTAACCTTGGTTAGGCGACCAGTATATGAGAAGGAAAACTCTGAATTCAACCATATTAAAAATACGCTTGGAGAGGTCTCTACTAGAATAGGCTCAGTCCTAATTAGTGATCTATTTCACTAAAAATAAAAAAAGTAAAGTCGTCGGGGCGGCCTAAAGTCGGTATCTGCCAGTCAGCGAGGGAGTCTATCCCCTTTTCAATAGCGCTAGACCAAGGAATTGTTTTTGGCGTCTGAGGTGGAGCGCCACACCTACTATCAGCTCCTTACTTTACTGTACAGGTCCCTGTGCTACTCATACGCTGAGTTAGTGAGGGCCGGTAGCGAATTAGGAACCTTGTGGTTTCTAGCCGAACGCTCTACCGACTGATCTAACCCGGCCTTAATTTTCATTAAATTCGGTTAATTCCCTGATTTTTGGTATATTCTTTTTCTTTCGGCAAGGTGACATAGGATGGTGGAATTGAGGTCCTTTAAGTTCGATCTAACTAGAAAATGGTATTATTTTTTTATTATCGTAATAAAAACTGAAGTTTGATTCTTTTTTTTCCTAGTGATAGTCAAATATATAATCGAATATAAAAATATTGTCTCCATTTTTTATTTGTGTCATTGTTTTGAATCTTTGAGGTGTAACACAGATTCTCAAAAATACGTGGTACAAAGTTAACTGACCTGTAAAAATGTAAGAGTTTTCAAATAAAATAACTAGTGCATTATATTTTTAATACAATTAATATATCAACATTGAAAATTTCATTAAATTCGGTTAATTCCCCGATTTTTTTGTATTTTTTTTCTTTCGGCGAGGTGACATACGATGGTGGAATTTAGATTCGTTAAGATTGATTTAAACGAAAAAAATATAACTAATCTTGATTTAACTCTTTCTCACTCTTTTTTTCTTTCTTTCTTTCCTTCTTTTCATCTTTTCATTCTGTTCGGTTGAAACAGATTAGCGTTTACCAACCAACCAACCATCCAACCAACTAAATTCATCCTCTCTTAAACTTATTCTGATCCCCGTTTTATTCCAAGTTAGGAGTTAAACAGTACCACTACTGTTCATCTATAATTTTCAGTGTTGATATATTGATGAATAAAAGATATAATTTTATCTATTTATTTTATATAAAAACTTTTACATCAGGTCAGTGAACTTTGAACCACGTATCTTTGAGACGTACCACAGATTCTCAAAGATTAAATTTCACTAAATTCGGTTAATTCCCTGTTTTTTTTCTTTCGGCAAGGTGACATACGACGGTGAAATTTACGTCCGTTAAGTTCGATTTAACCAGAAAATGGCATTACTTTTTGACTAACTCTCGTAATAAAAAACTTTTTTCTAGTAATAGACGCGCCAAGACTCTTAAACAAAAAAAAAGAAGACATTTTCAAATCGTTATTATTAAAAGGCAGATTGCTTATTAAACCCTCATTAAAAGTTTCTTCGCGACGTTTTTGGTTAAAAGTCATTTTTGTTTTGTCATAAAACACACTGCCTTTCATTTCTCCATTAATCATGTTTCCATTAAAAAAAAATTCGTACATTTTTTCCGAAGGTTCAAATGTTTGCTCATACGTTAGATGACCGACCTGAACTATTTGTCCGGTGTCAAATATGCCTTGCTCAATCTCAAATTAGATTTATTATAACTTAATTAGAATAATTGAACTCAGGCCACAAAGCCGGCATAATTATATTTTTTAATCGAATATAAAAATATTGTCTCCATTTTTTATTTGTATCGTTGTTTTGAATCTTTTTTCAGTCTGTTCTCATATGCACACAAATCTATATATTAATACTCGTATTCATTAGAAGTACGACCATTATCATCTTGCAACACCCTCTGAGTAAAAATGAGACCGCCCAATTCGTTCAAGATTATTATTATTATAATAACTAGCAGCGGCTATCCGGCGTCGGCTGGGTAGAGGATTTTTTAAAGTTAGTCCCGCAGATCTATTATTATTGAATTGTGAGTTGAATCTTCGTGGGATGCCCCATTTAAATCACTATGTAAAAAAAAAATAGACCTTGCATTGATCCAGCTATTCTGAAAAGAAATATTAATGTCTACTATCTAAAATATTAAATGAAAAAAATCCAAACTGTTATCATTTAAATTTTATCTTTTAATTATCTTCACAAGTATAAATCAAATCTCTATTATTTTTGCTCAAAAACCAAGCCCTGGTGATATTTAATGTGTATATATATTTACTTTGTCGTCCGGACATACAGATTCACACAACTGCCTTTTATATATGTATAGATAGATAGATTATCTTAGGTACAAAATTTGAATCTGTATAAGTACGGTAGTCGGCATTAAATGACCCAGTGAGGTTAATATGCCGTAGAACAACACAAAACATACCAAACTAAGTACGTTACTGTGTGCAAACAAAAGATTATTATTAGATAGGAATAATCACTTTAAACCATATAATTATGTATAATAAATAATGAGTTTTGTTTAACGGCATATCAACCTCTGTGGGTCATTTAATGCCGACTAACGTACTTATACAGATCAAAAGAAAAGGTTATAAGAAAAGGCGCGTGGACTAATGGTTAGAGTCACAGGAAATAGACTCGTCAACCCGAGTTCAATTCCTGGACGAAGCTGTTGGAATTTCACTTGGCGCTAATATCCTTGGGAAAGGTATGAATCCAATTCTCCCTCCAGCTATGGGTAAATAGCAGAGCAGACTGGACTCTGTAACCATGGCTAGGTAACCAGTCTAGGAGAAGGAAAACTCTGAATTCAAAATCTGAAACTCCGCTTAAGAAATTGACCTTGTGTCGCATCCTGCTTGTGCGGAGGGGTTGGTAAATATATATATAGAATGTTTTTATATATGGATTTCAGTCTTTAAAGTAGTGGTTTTCTGGAAGTATTCGGTTATGTTTTGTTAGATCTTGTTGAAAAGGTTGCTTTTTATTTTTAGAAAATTTAAAATGTCTTTTGGGTTTGTATTTTTGTTGTACCGACCGTTCCTACAGTGGAGAACATGCACCGGTTCTCACTATAAATAGTGAGACACCGAGTGGAAAGGTAGCACTGTTCCCGTTAACGACAAGCTAGTCGTACATGTACCATGATTGTAAATACACTTGTCTTATTTTACCCTATCTCGACTTGACTTCTTTTTACTGTTGGGACTAACATCACAACAATTTTTAAAGAGGACTTGTAGGTTATTTGTCTTATAATATTTGGTGCGGGTTTGTCTGAGACTGTTACCATATAATTACCGTATAAGACTGTTACCAAATAAATGCCCAGAAATTATTGGTGTTAGATAGAAGTGATTAATACTAAATAACTGTGTGCAAACAGCAGATTATTATTAGATATTGATGGAGGTCCCCCCACCATTATTCACGACCTACAAACCCCTACAACCGTAACACAAATTCGGAATTGAATAAGTGTCCCCTTTCGAAAGAAAGGAAAATATTAAATTTACAATTCCTTCCTACTTCAGTTATCACCTCGAGAATTGTGCATTCAAATGTGAATATACGAAGACAGAAATAAATTAAAGTAACTCCGAGAATCATTCCCGGACGTCATCCGTATACGACTAATAAATGATTTATCACATTGAGAATTGTGCAGTCGAAAGAGAATATTCGAAAGTTATAAATTAAAGTAACTCCGAGAATCATAGTTAGTCGTCATCCGTAAAAGATTAATGAATATTGAAAAGACTGCTTTCTTTTAGAAAATTTAAAATGTTTTCTGGGTTTGTATTTTTAAAGAGGTCTTTTAGGTTTCATGTCAGATAATATTTGGTGCGGGTTTGTCTGAGACTGTTACCATATAATTACCATATAAGACTGTTACCATATAAATGCCCAGAAATTATTGGTGTTAAATAGAAGTGATTGATACCATACAACTGTGTGCAAACAAAAGATTATTATTAGATAGGAATAATAACTTTAAACCATATAATTATGAATAAATTATTAATATTATTTCAGATTTGAATACTTGATACCATATAATGATACAAGCAAATCTATATATTAATCCTCGTGTTCCTTAATTGTACGACTGTTATCATCTTGCAACACCCTCTGAGTAAAAATGAGACCGTCCAAATCGTCCAAGATGTAAAGCAAAAATGTAAATTCTGATTATCTGGTGTTGCTCATCCACCGAATTCTTATTTCTTATGAGTATCGTCACCTCAGCTAATTAATTGACCATTCCGTTTTTATGATAAAGAAAGAAAGGGAAGAAAAAGGACATGCTGCACAGAAAAATATAATAAGAAAGAAAGTATTTTTCCTGAATCGTTGCGTTTTGTTATAATTCAGTGTTATTTTTTCTCGGTCGAGTGTGTCTCTCTTTTAATCGTCTCTCTTTTCTTCCTACTTGCTCAATTTTTTTATTCCCGGAATCTGTTCTAGAGAATTAGGTTCATAAAATTCTCTGTGACTTTGAGATACAGACGGATCACCTAATCCCGACCAGGAGATCACGCCTTGTGTTGATTAACAAGAAAAAGATAACTTATCGTGGATTTTGCCGTTCCGGCGTATCCTAGTGAAAGCGAAGGAGGGCGAAAAGAGAAACAAATACTTGGACCTTGCCAGAGAACTGAAATAACTGTGGAATATTAAGGTAAAGTTTGTACTAATAATAATTAGTTATCTGAAAATAGTTCTCAAGGATCTGGAAAAAAGTCTGGGTGAACTGGAAATCAGAGGAAGAATTGAGACCATCCAAATTACAGCATTGTTAGCATTGGCTAGAATGCTCAGAAGAATCCTGGAGAACTGAGGAGACTTGCTGTCAGTCAGCCTCAAGTAAATCACCAGCTAAAGTGGGTGTGAAAAACTTGAATGGAGCAAAATAATAATAATAATAATAATAATAATAATAATAATAATAATAATACGGGAACACAAAGCTAGGCACGACTGGGTTGGGAAGGTGATCCACAAGGAATTATGCAAAAAGTTAAATTTTTACAATACAACAAAATGGTATATGCATAAACCAGAATCTGTTCTTGAGAATGAAACGTATAAACATCTCTGGGACTTTGAGATAAAGACGGGCCACCCTATCCCAGCCAGGAGACCAGACCTAGTGTTGATTAACAAAACAAAACAAAAAAGAGAACATATCATCTGGTGGACTGGTGCAAGTCCCAGCAGATCACAGGGTGCAGCTGAAGGAAAAGGAAAAGATGGAGAAATACCTGGACCTTGCCAGAGAATTGAAAATGTTGTGGAACATGAGAGTGAAAGTGATACCAATTGTAGTGGGTGCACTTGGAATGGTCCCAATAAACTTGAAAAAA
>CM042174.1:23118641-23156141 GCA_023376005.1 Doryteuthis pealeii | reverse complement strand
AACAGCTACGAATGAAGTTAAAATAAGAAAGAATATCTAAATATTTTTATCGACAAGTAAATATAAATATTTAACTCCCACCCAATATTTTAAAGAAGGGATCGGCTAAAATATTTACATTTACTTGTCGATAAAAGACTGGACGGGGTAAAATATAGCATTATAGCATTTTATAGCATTTAGCATTATAAAATATAGCTATCACCACCTAGCGGTTTTTAAGGCAGGAGGCCAGGACGGAACTCTGCGAATAGTACCATGAAGCTAGCCCTCTGTGGATTACATCCCCACCTCTCCACATTTCTCTCAATAGCAATGTTCCATCTTCGAATGAGAGCATCTATCCCTGCTCTGTAAAATTTTGTTGACTGTTCTTTGAGCCACTTCTTCACAAGTAGTAGATAATAATGGTACCAAAGAAATTGCTTTATGTTGGGATTTGACGGAGATATTAGGCTTCAAACATCCCCTAATTATGCATTCCGCCCTGTCGGCTGGGGCGTTAGAATGCACCGACTGCACCTCTGCAGAGGGGTAAGACTCCCCAATGGGGCCACCTGTTGGCCGTGGGTGGCGACCCGTGATGCTTAAGGATAGAGCCCAGTTGGATGAGCAGTTCATGACATGCAATACTCCACTTTGGTCTTATCTTGGGCTAGACGGGCGGTCGGAGAGGCCACCTCCGATCAATCGGCTGGTCACGTCAAGCCCTAGCACCTATATGATTATCCCAACCCTATTGCCGTTATAGCAAGCCCCAACCTCTTTTTATCATATGGGTGCTAGAAGGCGGTGGCTGCGGGTGTACCTGTCCTGGGAATGACGTTAAACTCTATCTGATGGTGAGGTTCCAGTTTTGGAGGTTTGGGGAATGTGGAGCACCCCTTCATCACCATTGCTCCCTGGTCCACTCTGAGCCGGTGTGGTAGTACCTGTTAGGGTCCCATCTATGGGTTAAATAGAAAAATGTATTTATAAAAAAATTGTATTATCCATTAAGAATGGATTTATTTCAAAGCTTTATCGGCATTAAATGACCCACTGAGGTTGATATGCCGTAAAACAAACCAAACCAAACCATGAATGTTGGGAATTGACGAAGATATGAGGCTGCAAACATCCCCTAATTATGCATTAAAAAGCACCTATTTTCATGAAAATTTAGGTGTCGATTTTTATCGCCTTTTCCCCACGAAGGAAAGAAGCTTGACTAATGGTGTTATTTACAATGTACCCTTGTGACATCAATCCAAAAAGCCAAGCCTAACTAAATTTTACGTGGGATGCACAACGTGGGAATTTAAAACTAGACTTACAAATAATAAACACTCGTTCTCTAATATGAAGGTTATTTGCCAATCCCACTTATGAGGACTTGACACAAGGACATTTTTATGTGGGCCCACCCACTAGCCGAAGTTTATGGGTGGTTGGTGGAAAAAAATTGCGTCGATCCCGTCGGCATTCACCCACGAGAGGGGGCGCCTCAGGCGCTGGGCAAATAACCCAGCCCTACCCCTTTAAGTCAAGGCAGTTATTGCCTGGGGGACAGCCCCCTGGGATCGACGCTGTTAATTTCAACTTCTGATCCACGGCTCTAGATTTGATCCCTGACACTTTCAGTATACCATAAGGATCTTCAGGGTTAAATCCACTGAATTAATCAAGATATTGTTTAATTCCAGCCGATTGTACGCGTTTATTTAGTGGTTATGACAATTTTGATTAACTCAGTGAATTTAACTCTGAAGACTCTTATGGTGCAACTCGAGTAGGTTATTCCTGTGTATACCATAATAATAATAATAATAATAATAATAATAATATATATATATATATATATATATATATATATATATATATATATATATATATATATATTAAACGTTAATATTTCTTAAAGAACTTACCATAAAGGAATTGATATGTTTTCTTTGAAAATAGATAGACTTTCAGAAACTCTGACAAAACAAAAAGTAAAAACAAAGAATAAAAAAGAAAGAAAAAAAAGCAAAGAAAAAAGAAAAGAAAAAAAATCTGTACCTTGTGACATGACAATGACGAGCAATGACTTTGACTGGATAAAAAAATAAAGTCCGGAAATCGAACAAATAAACGAGACTCAAAAATGTGACGAGATAATAAATTTACGAACTGAATTCGGGGGCGGGGTTGGGGTGCGGTGGGGAACTTTCAACTTTTGAGAAAGATAAAAAAAAAAAATGGAGAAAAAAAAAAAGGTTTAAAAAAATCCTAAGACGTAACCAGACACATTAAATGGCATTTATCGTTCGAATTCTTGAGTCACCGGAAATTTATACTGAAAAGTAACGACTACCAACGTTGAGATAAAAAAATAGAATAAAAAAATAAATAGATAAATAAATAAATACCAAAAAAAAAAACAGGACTATTTTATAGGAAATTAAAAATAAAATAAAATCACATTTCAAAAAGCAAAAAACAAAAATAATATCAAGAATGATATTTTTTCAGCCACATTAGCACTTCTTATAAAACACGATACACACACACACACACACACACAACACACATACACAAACACACACACACACACACACACATATATATTATATATATATATGTATATATATATATATATATATATATTTCCCCTCTCTCTCTCTCTCTCTCTCTCTCTCTCTCTCTCTCTCTCTCTCTCTCTCTGCCCTGTTGGCTGGGGCGTTAGAATGCACCGACTGCACCTCTGCAGAGGGGTAAGACTCCCCCAATGGGGCCACCTGTTGGCCGTGGGTGGCGACCCGTGATGCTTAAGGATAGAGCCCAGGGGATGAGCAGTTCATGACATGCAATACTCCACTTTGGCCCTTTCTTGGGCTAGACGGGCGGTCGGAGAGGCCCTCCGATCAATCGGCTGGTCACGTCAAGCCCTAGCACCTATATGATTTTCCCAACCCTATTGCCCTTATGGCAAGCCCCAACTCCTTTTTATCATATGGGTGCTAGAAGGCGGTGGCTGCGGGTCTACATGTCCTGGGAATGACGTTAAACTCTATCTGATGGTGAGGTTCCAATTTTGGAGGTTTGGGGAATAATATTATATATACTTGCTTGTTTAGAATTATTTTTATTTCTCTATGTCTCCTGACATGAAGTCAACGGCGCTTGGTTACTGACAGTTTTTCGCCTATGGTTTGAATAATCGCATAGGGCATAGGGGAGAATCTTGTGCTCCTTACTTACACGGTTTGTGTGATCGGAGTCCAGTGGCCGTACAGTTGATTTTTTTAGGGCTGTTACTTCCACAATCTGATAGTGTGGACTAAACCCATGCAACTGTGCTATTATTTAGGACGGATTCCCTGTTGATTTTTCAAGACTTTATATTTACTAGTAAAATAAAAAACGCGATGTAAAAACAAATGTTTGAAAGATATTGCTTGAGGAAGTGGAAGTTAAAAATTAAATATCGGAGAGTTTGAACCATAAATCATGAAATCATGAAATTTTTTAAAGGAGTAAAAAAATAAAACAATTTGAAATCGAAACTAAGTTCTATTAACTTATCTATCTGAATATCTATTAAAATAAAAGAAACTATATATAAATATATAATAATGGGGATGTATCTATTAAAACTTGTTTTAAAAAACAATGAGGACTGTCTAATGCTGCATGTTCAAATTTTGAGTGTATTTATTCTATGTTATGACGATTTTGGGTTATGTGACGTAAGCAGTGACGTAATTTTTGTTACAGACAAAAACAGGAAGTAAATCTTCATCATTAATAGATTTTGGGTTATGTGACGTAAGCAGTGACATAATTTTTGTTACAGAAAAAAACCGGAAGCAAATCTCCATTATTAATAGATGCTGACAGAGAGAAATTGTTCAGTTGTCTTGTCTGCAAGAAGGTGAGGCTGAGAATTGTTGATTTTTATTTTGGAGAGACGAGGGCAGAAAGCATTTAAGATTGTTTACAACTGTTCTTAAATCTGTTGCTAGTTAATAGTTTTGCCATGAAGACCTATCGTTTGGATTAACACCAAAGAACACCCATCAGACTAGGATTACCAACTCACTACGCCCTGTCGGTGGGGCATTAGAATGCACCGACTGCACCTCTGCAGAGGGGTAAGACTCCCCCAATGGGGCCGCTTGTTGGCCGTGGGTGGCGACCCGTGATGCTTAAGGATAGAGCCCAGGTGGATGAGCAGTTCATGACATGCAATACTCCACTTTGGCCCTATCTTGGGCTAGACGGGCGGTCGGAGAGGCTCCCTTCGATCAATCGGCTGGTCACGTCAAGCCCTAGCACCTATATGATTTTCCCAAACCTATTGCCCTTATAAGAGCCCCAAACCCTTTTTATCATATGGGTGCTAGAAGGCGTTGGCTGAGGGTCTAATGTCATGGGAAGGACGTTAAATTCTATCTAATGGTGAGGTTCCAGTTCTGGAGGTTTGGGGAATGTGGAGCACCCCTTCATCATCATTGTTCCCTGGTCCACTCTGACCCGGGGTGGTAGTACCTGTTAGGGTCCCATCTATGGGTTAAATAGAAAAATATGAGTTAATAAAGAAAATTGTATTATGCATTAACAATGAATTTATTTCACAACTCTGTCGGCATTAAATGACCCACTGAGGTTAATATGCCGTAAAACAAAACAAACCAAACCAGCTCACTACAGACTTGGATTATGGGAGTAAACCCCGAAAAACAAATCCGGGACCGAAGTCCCTAAGGTGGTGTGACGCTGAAATCCAGTGCAACCCAGCAACTCCTGCGACATTACCGCTGCCAAACTGCATTGGCTTCTTACCTTTCCTTTGGATCACAGCCGCCTTGTGGAGAGGGGGGATTTGCTGTCTGGGCAACAGCTCATCCTCCATACCAAACCGCACAGGCTACGTAGTTCCACAAAAAATGGACACTTCTCCATCGTCTCTCGTAGACGAAAGGATTCCAACAACAATTCCCTGTATCCAAGCTCTGAATGTATCTATTTTTTGCTTTTTTTTTTTTTCTAGCCTAAATCTAAATATCATGGGAATATATATTAATATTTATATTTTTGCTTGAAGGCAATTACAATGCGCATATCGCATAAAATTCGATAATTATAGAAGATAATAATGACAAGTGAATTTCGCAAAGAATTACTCGGTGTGTAGAACATCGTACAGACTGTTTCAACTTTATTAAGTCTCATCAGCGATGTATACTAACGATTTCTCTCCGACAGAAATCGAAATCGGGACTTCAGCAGGATAGTCAGAAACTATACTATAGCTTCGGCCACGATACAACACGGAGAAATTCCTGCAAAATTAATCTGTCAATGATACTGAGACGTCTCTACCATATGAGGTAAGGGGGCGCTGAGTGAACAATAACAAACCCGGGCTTTATGCTCTTCAGCGAAGAAATAAGATTTTTGGATGTTTGTTTATTTTAGAAGCATTGTTGAATAAATATGGGAATATTATTTTCCGTAAAATCTATGTGGATTCTAAAAATGTTAGTGGCATAATTCGGATGAAGTTGATTTCTAGTGAGAAAGAAAAGAATTAAAATGCCCATCCCAGTGTCGGTCAGTCGTTTAAAAATCCACAGGCACAGGACGTAATTGTTATACGATCTTGTTTTACTAGAGTTATGTGCAAAAGGCCCACCCATAACTATCCCACCCACAACGGTCTAGTATCATATATTTTGTATTAGATATTTTATATTCATTTCTAGAGTATCCACTAACTACTAGCAGGGGAGAACAAGTGATAACAAGTCCCAGATATCATCAGGTATCAAACTCTACTGAGACTATATATAGTTGAAACTAGAGGAAAGTGTGGATGACTATATATGTTTTGAAAATGTATATTCTGTTTTTAAAAATAAAATAATTTTATTTTAAATTAGAAGCATTACAATCCACAAGAAAACTCAAAAGAGTTGTTGTAAACATATATAAAAAATGTATAAAAACGTATCAAAAATGTTCATGATTCCAGCCACAAAAAAAAAAAAAAAAAAAAAAAAACAAGTTAAAAAGTCCCCCCGGAAATATAGAAACCAGGTATTTTGTTTTTTCAAAAGACAATATGAAAAGTAAATGGAAAGTGAATCCGACATATGAAATTAACATTTTAGAAAAAATAATTAAAAAATATAACATAATTTGTTTGGTTTTTTTTTTAATGTTTATTTCATATTGTCGGATTCACTTCCATTTACTTTTTCATATTGTCTTTTGAAAAAACAAAATATCTGGATTTCTACATTTCCGGAGGGACTTTTAACTTGTTTTTTGTTTTGTTTTTTTTGTTTTTTTGTTTTTTTGTGGCTGGAATCATGAACATTTTTGATGACTATATGTAATATATTTACGAACCCCTCCGCAAGAGCAGGATGCGACACAAGGTCAATTTCTTTACCTTTAACATTAGAAGTGATATTTTGTATTTGTCTTTAGGGATATATACTGACGACTAGCTGGAGAACAAGTAACAGCAAGTCTACTTAATCGTACATATCTCTCATAAGTAATCTTTATCAATATTCATCATCAGCATCATGACAGGCTGAGAATACTGATTCCCATTACACACACTATCTCTCTCTTTTGACACCATCCCCATCCGCTATTGCTCCTGGCAAGTCCTCCTGGCGACATCCAGTATCCACACAGGCCTGATCAGTGTAAGTTTTTTTTTCTGGTCAACCTATGTATCCCTGTGTAGGTGTTCACAGAGGACTCAGTAATATATATATATTTACCAACCCCTCCACATGAGCAGGATGCGACACAAGGTCAATTTCTTAAGCGGAGTTTAACAGGTTGGAATTCAGCGTTTTCCTTCTCCTAGATTGGTTACCTAGCCAAGGTTAAAGAGCCCGGTCTGTCCTGCTATTTACCTATAGCTGGAGGGAGAATTGGATTCAGATGTATTAGCGCCATGTGAAATGCAAACAGCTTCGTTAAAATTGAACTCGGGTCGACGAGTCCATTTCCTACGACTCTAACCATTAGACCACGCGCCTCCATGTGGATGGCTATATTGTATATGGGTCAGATCATCCATAAAAAAGGAAAATTGTCACCCAACCCCTTCAGGTGTGGACTATGTTAAAGTTAGACAATCCCCAAAAGTTGAGCTTCTAATTCCAAAAATTGTCGGAGTAATGTCGATTTTAGCTCACCAAATTGTGGGTGTTTCGCGAAAAATTGCGACATTTGTAATTGTTGAGAATTTTGTGTATATAAGGTGTGTGCTAGATCCTCGCCTATACTTATAGACTAGGCCAGAATCATGTGGTCTAACTCTTGGCCAATCACTGGAAGTACTCTGAGGCTGATACAATACTTAACCCAGACCCTACTGGTCATAATTACTGCTTACGTTCATAAACGACGGACATAGGATTAAATCACTGGACCTTTACCAATACACAGGATAGGACTTATATGCTTACCAAAGGACTCCATAACACAGGACTTTCTTTAAGCCCTTTTCAACTGGCCAAGGATGGCATTTAAAAACTTTACAGCAATATATTTGTAATATATTTTTGTCTGTAAAATAAGTTGTAGAACTTCGCTACTCCTGAAAATTGGTTTATAAAAACATTTCGATCCAAGGAATCAAACGATGCTAATAGGAATGTCTAAAGCTAAACCAACTTTATCTATTAACAATGGAGATTCGCTTCCGGTTTTTGTCTGTAACAAAAACTACGTCACTGCTTACGTCACACTGCCTAAAACGTCATAACGTAGAATAAATACACTCAAAATTTGAGCATGGAATGTTAGACAGTCTCATTGGTTTTTTAAATAAGTTTTAATAAATACATACCTGGTATTATCTATCTATATATAGTTTGTTTTATTCTAATATATATATATATATATATATATATATATATATATATATATATATATAAAGTTATCAGAACTAAGTTTCCATTTCAATTTTTTTAATTTTTTACTCCTTTAATAAATTTATTTTATTTTTTACTCTTTTAATAAATTTGATGATTTTACTTTACTTATGATTCAAACTCTCTGATATTAAATTTTCGACTCCCATCCCCTCAGGCAATATTTATTTTACGTCGCCCAGAGGGCGTTTTTTTTATTTTGCTAGTGTTATTAATGATTTTTCTTATTAATGATGGCTAGATGATTTGATATGGACTTACACTTATGACATCATACCTGAAGTCCCCAGCATGTCTTGCTCGTCCTACTAAGATGGTTTTCGAGATGGAAGGTAAATGGCCGTATTCTTTATTCGTTTCTACGAGAATCTAATAACTACTAGCTGGAGATAAAGGTTTGATTGTTGCTTGCTTTGTGTTTACGCTATATTAACCCTTTATGCCGAATACGTTTTTGTTTATTTAATCTTGCTGGGTATTTAATTTTTTTAAACTTATTTTTTAAAACACAATTTTATAATCTATTTAACCCATAGATGGGACCCTAACAGATACTACCACTCTGGATCAGAGTGGACCTGAGATTAATGGCAGTGAAAGATACTCCACACTCCCCAGAGATCCAGAATGTTAACCCCATCACTAGATGCAGGTTAAAGTCGTACACAGCACATTGACCCTCAGTCGCTACCTTCTAGCATATCTATTATATATATAAAAGAGTCTCAAGGAATCTCAAAAATCCCACGGTATGTGCGCGTCAACCTAAAACTCCGATAATATAAGTCATTCAGATTTGAAATCTTGCTTAATATATAATATATGCTTATAACTAAGAAAAACACAAAATTTAATTATTACTTTTTGCTAATTAAGTGAGATATATAATTAATTAAACGAAAATCAAAAGATTTGTGGAACTCTTCATAAGTAAGTACAGAAAGACTCGCTGTAGTTTAACCCACCCATCCTATAATTGAATGTGTCCAGGTGAATATAATTCGCCGTATACCGCTTTCAGTTTCTAACTGGTTGAAGATAAAAATTTAGTATCTGGGCCTGGACCGAGAAGCAAAAGTTTCTCGCTTGATTCCAGGGTACCGTATCCCCTGACAGCACCTAACCCCGCCGCTGCCTTAAAAGTGCAGGACTGGGTTTATTGTCGATGCCTTAGGCCGCCTAGAAAAAGGAATGCCAATGGAATTTTATGCAATTTTTTACATGATTTGTAGCTCATCTACATTAAACGAACGTATATGATAAAAGTGTAATTTAAAAAAATGACTTTAAAAAATGTTAACGCCCAACAAGAATGAATAAAAGCAAAAAGTCGTTTTTCGATGAATGTTGAATAAGACATCCCCTGAAAATAAGGTCTAGTGTTATATTTCCGAGCGAAAATTAACATAAGCCCTGTCTTATTTTAGGGGAAACACGGTAGAAATAAGTCTTTTTTCGATATATGAAGAATAAGACATCCCCTGAAAATAAGGCCTAGTGTTATATTTCAGAGTGAAAATTAAAAAGTAAAAGGTAAAGAAATGAATCCAGTTATCCTCCCTCCAGCTATAGGTAAATAGCAAGGCAGACATGGCTCTTTAACCTTGGTATAGCCACCGGTATAGGAGAAGGAAAACTTTAAATTCAAACCTGTTAAACTCCACAAAAATGACTTTGTGTCACATCCTGTTTGTGGTGGAGGGTTGGTTAAATACATAATTGTTATTAAATTTGAGATGGGTGATAGAATTGATAACCTTTTTTCTTACCACTGAACTAACCCAATAATTTGTGCTTTAATATTTAATAGTTTAATACTTCATGAATCAGAAATTTTATTTGATTTAATAAGTAATAAAGTAATTGTTATTTTATTGTAACCATATTAGTTCATTTTCAAGATATTTCTATTTAGTTATTCATGCTCTTAAAGTAAAATGAATAAATAAATAAAATAATCAATAAATAAAAACGCGGTACTACAATTCGGATTCAGAGTGGAGCTAAGAGTAATGTCAATAAAGGTGTAGTCCACAATCCACAGATATCCACAACTGGATATATTTGTTGGGTTATTTGTGGCATATAAGACGTGCTACAATACATGCACCACTTAAATTTATAGACTAAGCAAGGTCGTTGTTTAAACTTCAGCCAATCAATAGCCCGAATGCGTGGCTGGTTGACTACTTAATCACTGATACTGAGATACGTCCATTTGTAATCATTGACGAAGGACTTGCAATACTGATGAGCACCAAGGAACAACCAAAGGGTTCTTTGCCAAGGATTTCCACTGGACAAGCGCTCTTGCTTGAACCCTAAAGGATGGCCCATAAAATCGTAACAGGTTATGAGCCCAGGAACTCAAGGATATTCTTCAATGTCAACAAAGCTAAGTATGAACTCTGGGAAGTAAAATTCATCGGGTATTTAAGGACCCTTCAACTACACAAAATAATATACGCACCATCTGAGCAAAAAGAAGAACTTGTAATACTGAGGAGCACTAAGGAACAACCAAAGGATTATTTACCAAGGATTTCCGCTGGACAAGCCTCTTGCTTGAAGCCTAAAGGATGGCCATAAAATCGTAACAGGTTATGGGCCCAGGAACACAAGGATCTTCTTCGATGGCAACAAAGCTAAGTATGAACTCTGGGAAGTAAAATTCATCGGGTATTTAAGGACCCTTCAACTACACAAAATAATATACGCACTATCTGAGCAAAAAGAAGAACTTGTAATACTGAGGAGCACCAAGGAACAACCAAAGGATTATTTACCAAGGATTTCCGCTGGACAAGCCTCTTGCTTGAAGCCTAAAGGATGGCCCATAAAATCGTAACAGGTTATGGCCCAGAACTCAAGGATATTCTTCGCTGTGACGAAGCTGAGTATGAACTCAGGGAAGTCAGGGACCCTTCAACTACACAATATAATATACGCACATCTGAGCAAAAGAAGGACTTTAATACTGAGGAGCACCAAGGAACAACCAAAGGATTGTTTACCAAGGATTTCCGCTGGAACAAGTGCTCTTGCTTGAAGCCTAAAAGATGGCCCATAAAATCGTAACAATATTGTTATTGAAACGTTATCCCAGCATGTCTACAGATGGACTCGTAGACGTAGAAAAGAATGACGCCAATGATTTTTTTTTATTTCCTTCTGAAAAAATCGAATCAAGTGAAAAGAAGTGATTGTGGTGTGAAAAAGGAAAGAGTGTAAGAATGGCGTGCGCTGTGAGAGAAGGTTACACAAAAAAATAATTGGTGGACGAGAGAGACTTACAGATTGCAAGCGTAATGAACACCTTTTGTGTCGAATAGACAATCAATCAATCTGGAGAGTTGATCAACTTTGGCTCAGGGAATAATTAGCACAAAGATACTGTACATTCTAATCTTACCAAATCGGCCGGTTTAATTATATATATATATATATATATATATATATATATATATATATATATATGTGTGTGTGTGTGTGTGTGTGTGTGGTGTGTATGCATACATATATATATGGGTGTGTGCATGTGTATGTGTGCATGTGTGCTCGTGCGTCTCTCTCTCTCTCTCTCTCTCTCTCTCTCTCTCTCTCTCTCTCTCTCTCTCTCTCTCTGGGGGGTGTATGTGTGTGTGTGTGTTAGCATGTGAGTGTATGTGCGTATATGTGTGTTGACGAAATTGGGAAATAGATAGATATGAGTAGACTGATAAATAGACTTAAGTAGACTTATAATTAGATATGAGTAGACTGATATATATATATATATATATATATATATATATATATATATATATATATATATATATATATATATATATATATATATATATAGAGAGAGAGAGAGAGAGAGAGAGAGAGAGAGAAGGGAAGAGAGAGATGAGAGTAATTAACATACTGATAAAAATAAATAACTTGAAATTGATAGATAGATAATGTGAAGATGGATATATATAAGTAGAATGATTAATATATATATATATATATATATATATATATATAATCAGGATAATGATATGTTTATCAATATACTAATCTCTTTATCAGTATATTAATCTCATTCTCTCTCTCTCTCTCTCTCTCTCTCTCTCTCTCTATATATATATATATATATATATATATATATATATATATATATATATATATATATATATATATATATATATATGAATAATCTCCCCGCCTATCCTCCTTCCACTATTCCCCTCCCCTTCTCACAAAGTGTGCCCCCCTCCCACAAAAAATCACTACTGCATCGTTTGTTCGAACTACTACCAATTTCCACAACCCCCTACCAATATTTACTAACTCCCACTTCCAATTCCTACGCTACTACTCATTCTCCTTAAAAACGAGACACGGAAACATCATATGATGATGGCAAACTGTATTGCCTAAAGCGCTCGTAATGAAACCTTTGGCGGAATGTTACATCAGTTCCACCCTGACACCAAAAAGATGGCCAGAAAATTAGAAAGGATCGAACAAAAACTCGTCCGACAAGAATTGTCTGTACAGTTTAACACAATATATATATATATATATATATTATATATATATATATATAGACAGAGAGAGAGAGAGAGAGAGAGAGAAAGAGAGAGAAGAGAGAGAAAGTCTGAGAGAAGAGAGACAGATAGACAGACAGTGACAGAGAAACAGAGAAACAGACAGTAAGAGAAAGGCGGGATAGATAGATAGATAGATAGATAGATAGATAGATAGATAGAATTATTTTTCTCTCTGCCACTCAGAATAAACAATTGAGATGGTAATACATACTAAACACCACTCCTGAAAACTGATTACAGCACACGTGACCCAACTTATGTAAACCAGTGAAAATCTTCCCCACCCCCCACGTCCCTTCGAGAGGGAAAGAGAATTACAAGTGAATGTACATAGACACTCTTTCGCTAAGAAATCTCAACGAGCAAAATGGAATCCCAATCAATGATGTGGTGGGGTCCAGCACTTTCGCTTGTGAAGTTTACACTTTGCACTTGGAAGCATCACGTGACATGTGTAATTACTGAGGGTCGATCATAACAAAAGATATATATATATATAGAGAGAGAGAGAGAGATAGATAGATAGATAGATAGATAGATAGAGAGAGAGAGAGAGAGAGAGAGAAATGGTAAAATTAGTGTTGCCTCTATTTATTTATCCAACCACTCTCCCATGTGCAGTACGCGACATAGGTCAATTTTTAAACGTTTTTTAACAACTTTGAATTCAGAGTTTTCTTTTTCTTAGACCGATTGCCATACCTAAGGATGCGAGTATGGGGTATCCAGCGATCGAACTCGCTACTCAAGATTTCGCGAGACTAGCTTGCTAACGATAACACCACGATGGGACGCCCTACCTTTCCCAAGAGTGGATATTTACTCAATCCCGCCCAGTCGGCTGGGGCGTTAGAATGCACCGACTGCACCTCTGCAGAGGAGTAAGACTCCCCCAATGGGGCCACCTGTTGGCCGTGGGTGGCGACCCGTGATGCTTAAGGATAGAGCCCTGGTGGATGAGCAGTTCATGACATGCAATACTCCACTTTGGCCCTATCTTGGGCTAGACGGGCGGTTGGAGAGGCCGCCTCTGATCAATTGGCTGGTCACGTCAAGCCCTAGCACCTATATGATTTTCCCAACCCTATTGCCCTTATGGCAAACCCAACCCCTTTTATCATATGGGTGCTAGAAGGCGGTGGCTGCGGGTCTACATGTCCTGGGAATGACGTTAAACTCTATCTGATGGTGAGGTTCCATTTTGGAGATTTGGGGAATGTGGAGCACCCTTCATCACCATTGCTCCCTGGTCCACTCTGACCGGAGTGGTAGTACCTGTTAGGGTCCCATCTATGGGTTAAATAGAAAAATTATTTATAAAAAAATGGTATTACCCATTAAGAATTGATTTATTTCAAAACTTTATCGGCATTAAATGACCCACTGAGGTTGATATGCCGTAAAACAAACTAAACCAATTTACTCAATCCGTTAGATATAAAAACGAAAAAGAAATGGTAAAATTAGTGCAGCCTCTATGTATTTCTCCAACCACTCTCCTATGAGTAGGATGCGACACAAGGTCAATTTTGAAGCGTATTTTAACAGCTTTGAATTCAGAGTTTTCTTTTTCCTAGACCGATTGTTATACCTAAGTTAAAGAACCGTGTCTGCCCAACTATTTTACCCATAGCTGGAGGGTGAATAGTTTGATTCATAGCTATCCCAGGAGTAGATATTTACTCAATCCATTGGCCACGGGTAGGATGTGAGTATGGGGTATGCAGCGATCGAACTCGCTATTCAGTGGTAATGGAACTGCGAGACTAACTTGCTAACGATTACACCACGATGGGACGCGCCAATTTTCCACACTTCTTGTTAACTCGTTGCCTACTTCAAACCGCTCACAGCGGTTTTTGATTATTACTTCATTATAATTGAGTAGAAGGACTCAAATTACAATAATGATAGGTCTTTATTTGAATTGAACGAGTTCTGAGGTGAACAGATAGTGAACTTTGAAATATCCCATAATATCAAGAAAATTTGGTACAGCCGAGGGGGAAATTTGGTAGGCAAAGAGTTAAATGAATTATTAAGCCAAATAAAATATTCTATAATTCAACAATAGATGTCGTATGTAAAGCAGATGTTCAGTTCTAAAATCATTAGCCCTCTTCACATACCTAGGTAGCAATATCACATCTACAGAAAGTGGACAATATACGAATAGGAAAGACATGAACCGCTATAGAAAAATTATCGATCATACAGAAACATAATCTCTCTGATAAGATAAAGCGAGAATTGTTCCAAGCTGTAGCCGTATCAGTGCTACTGTATGGCTGTACTACTTGGACTTTAAAGAAAAGCTAAATGGGGACTACATAAGGATGCTGATTGACACATCCTGGAAGGCGCATCCACAAAAACGCAGCTGTACGGCTACTTATCTCATATCACACAAACCATCCAAGTCGAACAAGACATGGTGGAATATGCTGGAGAAGTAAGGACGAACTTATAACTGACGTCCTTAGGAAAGGTATGAATACAATTCTCCCTCCAGCTGTGGGTACATAGCAGGGCATACTGGGCTCTTTAACCTTGGCTAGGTAACCAGTATAGAAGGAAAACTCTGAATTAAAACCTGTTGAACTCAGCTTAAGAAATTGACCTCGTGTTGCATCCTGCTCGTGCGGAGGGGTTGGTAAATATATATAACTGACGTCCTCTGTGAGCACCTACACATGGATACATAGGTTGACCAGAAAAAAAATTACACTGATCAGGTCTGTGTGGACACTGGATACCGTGATGAGGACTTGCCAGGAGCAGTAGCGGATAGGAACGGGTGTCGAGAGAGAGAGAGAGAGAGAGCAGCATGGGAATCAGTGCCGTCATCCTATCATGATGCTGATGATGAATATTGATAAGGATTACTTATGAGAGATATGTAGTATTAAGTAGACTTGCTGTCACTTGTTCTCCAGCTAGTAGTCAGTATATATTCGTAGAGACAAATACAAAATATCACTTCTAATGTTAAAGGTAATGACCATGTCAGTAGATAATAACCGTCATCGTAATGAAAGGAATAACCAACGTAATTCTTGTAATGATGTTGGCCGTAAAGAAATAAAAGAGACCGACACTATCTTGACGGACCATTCCCAAAAATCGACATGAAA
The DNA here is from genome assembly GCA_023376005.1 of Doryteuthis pealeii. Classification (NCBI taxonomy): domain Eukaryota; kingdom Metazoa; phylum Mollusca; class Cephalopoda; order Myopsida; family Loliginidae; genus Doryteuthis; species Doryteuthis pealeii. Next base: position 23,140,496 of record CM042174.1, on the reverse strand, counting down.
TAAACAAAAGAAAAGAAAGAAAAAAAGAAAGAAAGGAAGAAAGGAAGGAAGAAAGAAAGGAAGAAAGAAGAAAGAAAAGAAAGAAAGAAAGAAAGAAAGAAAAAAGAAAGAAAGGAAGAAGAAAAGAAAGAATGAAAGGAAGAAAGAAAGAAAGAAAGGAAGAAAAAAGAAAAAAAGGAAGAAGAAAAAAGATAAAGAGAAAAGAAGAAAAAAAGAAAGAAAAAAAAGAAAGAAAGGAGAAAGAAAAAGAAAGAAAGGAAGAAAGAAGAAAAGAAAAAAGAAAGAAAGGAAGAAAGAAAAAGAAAGAAAGGAAGAAAGTAAGAAAGAAAAAAGAAAGAAAGAAAGGAAGAAAGGAAGAAAAAAGAAAGAAAGAAAGAAAGAAAGGAAGAAAAAAAGAAAAAAAAAAAAAGGAAGAAAGAAAAAGAAAGAAAGGAGAAAATAAGAAAGAAAAAAAGAAGAAAGGAAGAAAGAAAAGAAAGAAAGGAAGAAAGTAAGAAGAAAAAAAGAAAGAAAGGAAGAAAGAAAAAAGAAAGAAAGGAAGAAAATAAGAAAGAAAAAAAGAAAGAAAGAAATGAAGAAAGAAAAGAAGAAAGAAAGAACGAAAGAAGGGAATGAAGAAAGAAAGAAAAGAAGGAAAGAAAAAAGAAGAAAGAAAGAAAGGAAAGAAGAAAGAAAGAAAGAAAGAAAGAAAGAAAAGAAAAGAAGAAAGAAAAACAATTTCGTCCTCATTTGCATTTCGAAATGTCTCAAGGTCGAATCAATTTTGTTCCAGTGTTTTCAGTGTCTTTGAACATTTCGGGTCAAATTATTTCGCGCGAACCGGGCGTAAATGATTATATAATGAATTCAACAAACAAGGAAACCGACAAAAGTAAAAGGAAAAAAAAGGAAAAAGTGATTATCAAGACCCGTGGAAATTCCAAGGGACGAAAAAAAAATCCAAGACTTGTTTTTTAAACAAGAAAGGATTATTTGCAATTTCATATAACGTATACACACATATGATACACACACACACACATACACACACACACACACACACACACACATATATATATATATATATATATACTTATATTTTTGTTTAGAAGTAGGTTTCTATTCCTCTTATAGTGACACTATAAGAGGAATAGAAACCTACTTCTAAACAAAACGAAGAATCTAAAAAAAAGTCCGGTTGGTGTAAGGGTTACGATGCTCGCCTGTCAGCTTGACAGTCGGGTTTCGAATCACGCATAAGGCGGTCTTCCTATCTATAGCTCTTCTGATGAGGCCTAATAATGTACATACAGAGATTGATTTTTCTCGATTTGTCTAGCCTTACATTTAAATGGGTATGCCCGCCTGATTAATTAATTATTAATTAATTAACTTTCAAAATTAGGTACGACTTCAATTTAGCACATATTCTCCCAAAAATTGTCGGCTAAAAAAAGCCATATCATAAGCACATCGCTTGAGTATTTACTTCTCATATACTTATATGTAGGTGGTTTTACTACTATCCCCAATCTACACACACACACATATTTATATTCCCACAGATATATACTACTTATCTTATTATAATGGAGATTGTGTGTTTTTCTGTCTGTAACCGAAACTATATTACTACTCAATACACAATTTCCTTAGTTATTAACGACACATTCTCCATGATTGTATTTCTATTTAAACCTCAATTAATAATAAAACTGTTTGACATTATTAATACTGTTGGCCTTACCTAAATACTAATAACATACATAATAGCATACATATACAACAAAATACCAGTTTTCAGAGTAAACGTAAAGCTAATTTGCATATTGATATTAAAAAAACTGATTTTAATAAAAATGTGCTTGGTATTATTGATTTCTAATTGTTTGGTTTTATCTTAATGAATATGATTAAAAATCTCTTCAATAAATCCTAAAAGAAATTCATTAACAAGAAGAAATAACTGTAATTTTATTCTTTACTTCTTATTTTAACTAAATAGTTAAATTAGGAAAATTTAGCATTGAAAAACGGAAGTGATGAAAAAGTTTCAGTAGTTCTATTTTCCGATTATACCCCCTCCGTTTCAAATCTTTTTATCTGAATTCTTAATTAGTTTCATTAGCCTTTCTGGTTTAATCTAATATTTTATTACATTTAAACTTAAATACTTGCACCCGGAGAGTGCATATATTTGCTAGTTTATATAACAAACTACACAGTTATATACACACACACACACTTGCATGCTTCCAAATGCATTCTGTACCTGTGCATAGTATCAGAAATGTAAATCCTATAATTGCCTTTGCAACTAGTCTGGTAGATAAAGTGGACCGGTGAAAAAATTGTTACCAAGCTAAATTTGTTTTTTTTTGGGGGGGGGGGGGCAAAAAGAAGAATTTTCAAATTTCAAAAAAATTGAAAACTCCTCTTTTTTGACCCCCAGGGGAAATTTTTTATGGGGGGGTAGGGTATGCAAACCAGATCTAGTCTGGTAGATAAGAAGGTGGACCAGGAAAAAATATTACCAATATAATACTATGAACTCGATAACATTGCCTACGTGTCTAAATGGCCTTGTGCCAGCCTAGCTTGTATCTTTCCATTTGGAGTCAAGGCCAACCATTGTTTTATTTATCTAAGTTTTTGAAATTGTTGCCGAACTTTTCAAAAACTGGAATCTCATTTATTAAATTTATTATTTCATTTTGTGAAATTTAAAATTCCGATGATGTATAACAAATTCCATAATTTAAGGAATCTCTTTGTCTAGGTGAAAATTCTTTGCTTAGATGAATTTATATTTTTAATATAAACAATTATTATTATTATTATTATTATTGTTTTTCTTATTTTTACTTTTAATTTTAACAAACCACCATAATTTATAATTAGGGTAGTTTTAATTAATTAGTACTTAATTAATAGGTCGCCAATCAACCCATAAAACAATAGTGTTACACCAAACTAAATTTGATATTTTTTGAAAGCATAGGGTATTCTCTTTTGGAATTTGAAAAATTTTTGGACCACCTGGGGAAAATTTTTATTGGTGAGGAGGGGAGGGTATGCAAACCAGATCTAGTCTGGTAGATAAGAAGGTGGACCAGGAAAAAATTATTTCCAAGCTAAATTTGGTATTTTTAAAAGCTTAGGATATCCTCTTTTGAAATTTGAAAAGTCCTCTTTTTTTACCCTCTGGGGAAATTTTTTATTGGGAGGGAAATATGCAAACCAGAATAGATTATACAAAGATATACAATAAGAATCTATATAATACAGACTAACCTCTCATCTACTGATCCCCCCCCCCCATCAACGGACTTCGGATGCAACGGACAAAATCTACATTATTATTCACTAGTACAAAATAAAAAAACACCCTCCGGGCGATGTAAAAATAGATTTTTGAAACATACTGCCTGAGGGGTGGGAGTAAAAAATTCAATGTCAGCGAGTTTGTACCCTAAGTAAGTAAAATCATCAAATTCATTAAAGAATTAAAAATAAAACAATTTGAAATGTAAACTTTAAGCATGTATTAAAATAAAACAAACTATATATAGATAATAATACCAGTCATGTATTTATTAAAACTTGTTTTAAAAAACCTATGAGGACTGTCTAATGTTACATGTTCAAATTTTGAGTGTATTTATTCTATGTTATGACGATTTTGGGTAATGTGACGTAGTTTTTGTTACAGACAAAAACCGGAAGCGAATCTCCATTACTAATATATAGATTAACGAGGTCTCTATGAAAATCTGCAATGTTTCTTATATATCACTAAGAAATAAAGGTCTACCTACAATATACTTGGGTTAATTTGCATAGTGGTAAATAAAAACCGGGTTTAATAAATAATTACTTAATTAATAATTACCATATGTTATTAAAGGGCCGAGTTAGCTCAGTCGGTAGAGCTAGAAGCCACAAGGTTCTAAGTTCGATACCGGCCCTCGCCAACTCAGCGTATCAGTAGCAAAGGAATATGGTAAAGTAAGGAGCTGATGGTAGGTGTGGCGCTCAAATGCAAAAACAATCTCCTTGGTCTAGCGCTAGTGAAAAGAGAATAGACTCATCGCTGATTGGCTGATACTGACTTTAGGCCACCCCGAGAACTTTACTTACTATTCTTGCTGGTTATTTTTTAGAATATTTTAAGCCCTTTTTATCTGTTTTAACCCATAGATGGAATCTTAACAAATACTTCCACTCCGGGTCAGAGTGAACCCGGTGTTAATGATAATGATGGTGTAATCCATAGGCACCAGAGTTCCAGAACTGGAAGCTCACCAAAGATACAGTTTAACGTTATACACAGGACACATACACTTTTATATTTGTATGTATAACTATTATGCGACAACATACAAACATTATATATATATATATATATATAAATAAAATTACACAGCCATTATAATAGAAAAGTTGCAGAAACACACACAACCTATCAAATATCGCGACATATTCTGCCAAAATAATAATTCAATGCCTGAAGAAGACAACAGATCAGAAACACGTGTCGCATATGTAAGATAAAAAGAATAAAAAACATTTTTTCTGAGAAAAATATGCGGACCTTCATTTTATTAAAATATTGAATTTTCTTCTGTTGGAACCAGAACAACATTTTATATATATATATATATATATATATATATATATATATTATATATATATAAGACTTAATCTCACTTCCTGATTAAGGTCATAACGACCGAAACGTTTATGGCGTCGATATTATCACCAGGAATAAATATTCATCCTTTGTAACATCCCGTGTTTGTCTACAGTTCTCCTCATACTATCGGATTGATTTCCTCATTTTACTCCCATATATATAATATATATATATATAATATATATATATATATAGAGAGAGAGAGAGAGAGAGAGAGAGAGAGAGAGATCATAAAAAGAATGTCCGCAAAATGATTATGTTTTTAGAAAAAAAAAAAATTTTTATCTTACATATGCGACACGTGTTTCAGATCTTCTGGTATCTTCTTCAGGCTTTGCGTCAAATAATATGAAAATGATTCTTAACATGCGTGTGATATATATGTACATAAGTATTTAACTTTCTCTCTTCCTGTTTGGTGGGAGTGGAGTATAAAGGAATTTACAGGAAGAGTGAAGTTAAATACACACGCATATAAGAATTCATTTTACATACTATTGACCAAAGCCTGAGAAGATACCAGAAGATCTGAAACACGTGTCGCATATGTAAGATTAAAAAATGTTTTTCTAAAAACATAATTACATTTTGCGGACCTTCTTTTTTATAAAATATTTCAATTTTCTCCCGTTGGAACCAGAACAACACCTTATATATATATAGAGAAGGGGCCGGGTTAGCTCAGTCGCGTAGAGGCGTTCGGCTAGAAACCACAAGGTTCCTAGTTCGATACCTGTCCCAGCGTATGAGTAGCACGGGATCTGTGCGGTAAAGTAAGGAGCTCGATGGTAGGTGTGGCGCTCCACCTCAGATGCTAAAAACAATTCTCCTTGGTCTAGCGCTATTAAAAAGTGGATAGACTCCCTCGCTGACTGGCTGATACCGACTTTAGGCCGCCCCGTCGACTTTATATATATATATATATATATATATATATAGTATATTATATATATATAATATACCAAGCGTGTTGGTAGATCCTTGCGCGAGAGAAAAACCCGGCAGAGAGTTTGATTGAAAAATATACTACCAAACATCAACCAGAAGAAAGAAAAAAATTTTTGAAAAAAAGAAAAGACCAAGATATTCGTACCAACAAAAAATAATTCTATTGGATAGTATTTGGCCAAAAGAAAAACAATTTTATATGCATATATATGTATATAAGATATATATATATTCATATAACCGCTAGGAGAAGCTAATTTGTAAAAAGTGCTCGATACCTAAGTAGAGCCAAGTAATAAGGATATCTACTGAGTCAGACGAACCTACTATTAGTTTTCGCATAAAGCTCTTCAGGGCTAAATTCTGACTCTAATATAAATATATATATAGTGCGTGTGCGTAGTTGTGTTTGTATGTAGTAGCATAGTATATATATATTATAATATATAATATATATATATATATTTGTGTTTGTTGTGTGTGTTTGTATCTAGTAGCATAGTAGTATGCATAGATTAGTCTTAACTCGTAAATGGCTCGCACACTGCAGTTTTTACTACAATAATCTGTGTCGTACAAACTTTATCATTGTTCGTTTGCCTTCCTGGCTGATCGGTTTCTATTTTCAAATCTTTTGCCTGGGTGGGGATTGGGTGGTCAGAGGCAAACAAGTGAGTCTAGCTCTCCTGTTTATTTGAGGCTTATTCCCCACAATGCCGTATTGATCGCACGGTTGTCCTCGTGTTATTCCAAACAGGAAGTGAATAAAGTCACCTTTTCCTAAAGCTATAAGGCTTTCCTTTGTCGAATCCGTACATACGGTTTCGAATTACGCCCATTCCATGTCTACAGTGAGGTTTTTTTCAGAGCTTCATTTCTATCCTCTTCGTTTAATTCTTTTATAATTTCTTTGCGAGGGGGGGGGGTCTTTTTAATCAAAAAGTCATAGGCCGGTTTAGCTCATCAGTAGAGCGTTCGCTAGAAATCACAAGGTTCCTGGTTCAATACCGGCCCTCGCCAACTAAGCGTATGAGTAGCACAAAAACAAACCATGATGTCAATGCTGAATGGATTGTGCTGGCCTAGAAATAAGGTTACCTATACCTATACGTTAGTTAGTAGGTTGGTGGTGGTTGGTTGGTTTTGGGTTTATTTAGCTCAGTCGGTATAGCGTTGGTTAGGAATCACAAGGTTTCTGATTCGATAAGGCCCTCGCCAACTCAGCGTATGAGTAACACAGGGATTTGTGCGGTAAAGAGGCGAGCTGATGGTAGGTGTGTCGCCCTCCTCATATGTTTATATAATCTCCTTAGTCTTGCGCTGTTAAAAGGGATAGACTCTCTCGCTGTCTAGCTGATACTGATGACTGCTAAAATATATCTAGTATTATTTCTCTGAATGGATGGCTCCCGATTACGACAAGAAGGTTACCGATTAGGACAAGAAGTCCCCGAGTTTGAAAAGAAGTGTACCGAGTCCGAAAAGGTTCCCGAGTCCAACAAGAAATACCTGAAAAAGGCCGGAGGGACATCGGCCGAAACGCTGTACATAACAATGAAAATGAGGACAATAGTCCGAATAACGCAGATAATACTATAATGTAGTTTATTAAAAAAAATTAAAAACACAGGTTTAAATAAGTTCAGTGGTAAGTTAATGGCGACGCTGCAGTGTTTCGATCTATTTATAATTCATCTTCAGGGCATTTGTTGTATATGGAAGGTGATAAAAAAATTTTATCACAGAATAACGAGAAAAGCAAGTGATAGTCCTTGTTGATCAGTTCAAAATATTAAGTTTTTTTCAGCGTCTTTTCTTCAGACTTCAAATTTTATTATCCATTAAGAATTGATTTATTTCAAAACTTTATCGACATTAAATGACCCACTGAGGTTGATATGCCGTAAAACAAAACAAACCAAAAACCAAACGAGCAGATACGACACGAGATCATTTTAAGCGAACAGGTTTGAGTTTTCCTTCTCATAGACCGGTTATAATACTGTTGCTTAAGTTGCACCCAGTTAAGTACTTGAATTGGCGCATTACAACTTAACTTCGGTGATCTAGCAGGAACTGGCCCTTTCAGCGGGACTTGCTGTAATTGAAACATCTGGTGAGAATCGAACTCACTACCAATGGTCCTCTAGCCTTGCTCGTTTGCCATTACACCACACTAGGCGCCCTGCGCTTTGGATGTTGTTATTTTTCTGTTTAAGGCAAATCGACTTTACTCGCGTAAACATAAAATACATTTTCTTGTTTTCTGTTTTTTAATTTTTCCAAAATTGATAATTTCTTTTTATATTTTGGAATTTCTTTCTTTTTTTTTTTCTTAAGACTTAGCATGGGTTCACGAACGTTACAAAGTGTGACATGTTTGTCTACCAGGGCTGATAGCCATTTTCTGTTTGACTAGCTTTGACAGTTTTTTGATTGAGCGACCACCCGGTGATTTTTGTGGGCGACCCTTCAGTGCTTCGTGTAACGAGGGCCCCAGGCGCACACTGCTACTAATTAGTTGGTGACAAGTGTGCAGGTGACGTACGATAGTTGTTGAGGGTGTTAAAGGCTGGGCCAGTCGTATGCACATTTTCTGGCGAGGGGAGAGAAGAGGCTGGCGGGAAGCATTGGGGAGGTAGGGACATGGGGAAGGGGAGCAACGAAATGGGAAGTGAATGAAGAGAAAGGGAAAGAATGTTCTAAAAAAAAAAAAAGGAAATAACGAATTTTAAAAAGAATCAAAGAAAACAAAGATACAAATAATAATATAAACAATAAAATATAAGTGTTCAAGATAAAAATATTTTTTTTGAAAAACTGAGTTATTTTTAAATAGCAAAATTATTTCAAATAAAAAAATGATAAAAATAAATGCCGTGTATACTCGAGTATAGGTCGAATTTTTTCAAAACATGATTTTAGGTGTCTGGGTATGAAGTTAAACTTTATTTAGGTGGTAATGTTCTAATTCCAGGGTGTGGAGTACACCTTCATCGTAATTACTCCCAGGTTCACTCTGACCTGGAGTGGTAGTACCTGTTTAAAATGTATATAAAATATATAAATAATAATGTTAACAATAAAAATATAAGTATACAAGATAAAAAAAAAAAAATTTTAAGTATTTATTTTAAATACATTAAAACTAAAAATAAAAAAAATAAAAATAAATGCCGTGTATACTCGAGTTATAGGTCGAATTTTTCAAAACATAATTTTAGGGTCTTGGGTATGAAGTTAAACTCATTAGTGGTAATGTTCTAATTCCAGGAGTGTGGAGTACACCTTCATCGAATTACTCCCAGGTTCACTCTGACCTGGAGTGGTAGTACCTGTGTAAATTAATTTTAAAAAATAAAATATATAAATAATAATGTTAACAATAAATATAAGTGTTCAAGATAAAAAATTTTTTTTGAAAAAGTGAGTTATTTTTAAATAGCAAATTATTCAAATAAAAAAAAATATAAAAATAAATGCCATGTATACTCGAGTATAGGTCGAATTTTTTCAAAACATTAATTTTTAGGTGTCTTGGGTATATGAAGTTAAACTGCTTTTTAGTGTAATGTTCCAATTCTGGTGGAACTCAAGAGAATGTGGAGTACCCCTTCATCGTAATTTACTTCCAGGTCCACTCATTATTCAAATTAAAAGAAGATATAATAAATGCCATGTATACTAAAGTATAGGTCGAATTTTTCAAAACATGATTTTAGGTGTCCTGGGCATGAAGTTAAACTTCATTTAGTGGTAATGTTCTAATTCAGAAACCCAGGAGTGAGGAGTACACCTTCATCGTAATTACTCCCAGGTTCACTCTGACCTGGAGTGGTAGTACCTGTTAAAATTTAATGAATTTTAAAAATCAAAAAATATATAAATAATAATGTTAATAAAATATAAGTATACAAGATAAAAAAATTTTTTTTGAAAAAGTAAGTTATTTTTAAATAGCAAAAGTTATTTAAATAAAAAATGATAAAATAAATGCCGTCTATACTCGTGTATAGGTCGAAGTTTTTCAAAACAGGATTTGAGGTGTCCTGAGTATGACGTTAAACTGCATCTTGTGGTAATGTTCCAATTCTGGAACCAGAACATGATTTTAGGTGTCCTGGGCATGAAGTTAAACTTCATTTAGTGGTAATGTTCTATTCAGAAACCCAGGGGAGTGTGAAGTACCACTTCATCGCCATTACTCCCAGGTCCACTCTGACCTGGAGTGGTAGTACCTGTTAAAATGTAATGAATTTTTTTAAAAATCAAAGAAAACAAACAAATAAATAATGATATAAACAATAATATATATATATACAAGATAAAAATATCTTTAAAAAAAGTGAGTTATTTTTAAATATAAAAATTATTCAAATAAAAGAATGATAAAATAAATGACATCTATACTCGAGTATAGGTCGAATTTTTCAAAACATGATTTTAGGTGTCCTGAGTATGACGTTAAAACATCATCTCGTGGTGAGGTTCCAATTCTTCAACTCAGGGAATGTGGAGTACCCCTTCATTGCCATTACTCCCAGGTCCACTCTGACCTGCAGTTGTAGTAGCTGTTAGGGTCCCATCAATGTGTTAGATAGAAAAAAGAGTGTAAAATACGTTTAAATAACTGAGTTTAGAAAAAAAACAACTTTTGAATACCCATCAAGAATATATCAAATAAAAGGTATTCGGTATAAAATAACACAAGAAGGGTTGACATGCCGTAAAACCCAAACAAACAACAAAGTTGATATTTAGACAATATTTAGAGTCGAGTAATTACATTTCAAGTTTTAAATTCAGCCTCAATGTTAAGGATTATGAATTATCTTTCGTTTTAAAAATGAATTAGTCTAGCACACTCTTATTTACGAGGCTGATCCCAAAGCGAGGTCGCCAAAATATTTAGAAATCACAGAAACGTTTTATTTATTATTTATTTATTTATTTGTCAATGATGTTTACAGCATTTTAAAGTTTGAACTATTTTTCGCTTTAAAAATGAATTAGTCTAAAACACTCTTATTTACGAGAGGGGTCCCGAAACAAAGTTTCAAAATAGTTAGAAATCACAGAAATGTTTATTGTTTTTTTTTATTGTCAATGATGTTTACAGCATTTTAAAGTTTGATCTGTTTTTCGCTTTAAAAATGAATTAGTCTAACACAATCTTATTTACGAGGAGGGGTCCCAAAACAAAGTCTCAAAATATTTAGAAATCACAGAAATGTTTATTATTTTATATTTGTCAATGATGTTTACAGCATTTTAAAGTTTGAACATGTATCTATTTTTTCCCATAATTGCCATTTCCATTGAATCATTTGTGATGGGACTGGGGCAGTTTTTGAGTGCCCATGTTGTACCAGCTCGTCGCCCTGTCTGTTTTCCTATAAATAATGTCTGATGAAACCTCAAAAGAGATAAACAATGAGATCTCACTGGACTTGTTAATTGAACTTAGCAATTTCTTATTACTCTGTTTACCATGTATCTTTGCTTAGTAAACCTTTTTCCCTATCCTTAATACTCGTTGTGTTCTTCCTATTATTTCTCTGTTAACTAGATACTCTCTTTTTTGCGTATGAGATCTATTTTATTTATTAAACAATCTTGGATGGAACGCTGCATATTACAACATTATCCAGTTTAGATTGGTTGGTTGGCTGGTTAGTTGGTTGGATTTTACGGCATGTCAACCCTTGTTGGGTTATTTTATGCCGAAAACGTTGTTTTATTCATTTTTGTTGGGTATTCATTTTTTTCAAGCTCAGTTTTTTATAAACACATTTTTGTAAACTCACTTTGATCTTTTTAACACATAAATGGGACCCTAACAGAATAAACTCCGGTTCAGGGTGGAACTAGGAGTAATGATAATGAAAGGGGGTACTCCACATTCCCCAAAGCTACAAAATTGGAACTTCACAATTAGATGCAGTTTAACATCATACCACGGACACTAAGACCCTCAGCCACCACCTTCTAGCACATATACGATAAAAGCGATTGGGGGTTTGCCGTACGGGCAATAGGTTTGGGACAATCATATAGATGCTATGGCTTGACATGACCAACCGTAGTTTAGGACGTCTCATCGTGGTGTAATGGTTAACAAGCTTGTCTCACAGTGAGTTCGATCGATGCTTGTGACCTTGTGTCACATCCTAGTCGTGGTGAACTGTTTGGGAATAAAAGAGCATCCCATCGTGGTGTAATGGTTATCAAGCTAAATAATGAACCATTTGGTTTTTATTATAAAGAAAAAAAAAAGGACATGTTACACAGAAAAAATATAAGAAAAAATGAAAATTTGATTATCCATTAAGAATGAATTTATTTCAAAACTTTGTCGGCATTAAATGACCCACTGAGGTTGATATGCCGTAAAATTCAAACCAAACAAAGAAACAAAAGAACTCAGTACCTGCTGTTGCTTAAGTTGTCATCTAATACACTATGAACAGGCTTATCAATGTTTAACTTCGATGATCTTTCGTGAACTGGTGTATTATGTCTTAAGATATACTTAATAATACAAATAAATGAAATATAAGAAGTGAGGGGTCAGTTTACAACATGATTATAATAGCAAAATGATCCCTCACTTCATATACAGAAATACAAATCGCTGTTTCTTTTGCTTTACGGCATATCAACCCTTTTCGGGTCATTTACTGCCAAATCTATTCAGAAAAATATAAGAAAGAAAAAATGAAAATTTGATTATCCATTAAGAATGGATTTATTTCAAAACTTTGTCGGCATTAAATGACCCACCGAGGTTGATATGCCGTAAAATCCAAACCAATCCAAACCAAACAGAAGAGTGTCTGATGTTTGGGTCTCTGTTTGATGCTATCGACTTGGGAACAAAAATCTCAATTGTCATTTTCCAACTATTGACATTTGGCGCCAAATCTACGAGCATCCCTGCGAGTTCAAAGGAGATGATGAACGAAAGGTTTCAATAGCCGTCTCTAAGCAACCCGAAAGAAGTCTGACCCAATCATTTTCATTGTGACATCACTGATGTTTGTGTCAATTCACCGGAGACGAAATGTCACCGGTCGGGATTTTGGTTATTTAAAGAAAAAAAAGGACAAAACGAATAAAAGTACAAATAACATTGTTTTTATTAATTTATTTACTAGAAGTGACTACCCGGCGTTGCCTGAGCAGAGGGAGTATTTTTTTTAAGTTAATCTCGCAGATCCATTATTACTTATCACAAGTTAGATCCTCACTGGATACCCCATAAAATCCCCACGTAAATATATATCAATATGGTAAGAAATTTTAATTCAATAATTTACAATTAAAACAAAACAATATAAATGAGGCGATTAATTCAATCAATCAGCATCATATTTCAATTACTTTCTGTTACTATAAAAAAAATTAATGTTTAAATATCTTCCCAAATATATATAAAATCTCTATTATTTTTGCTCAAAAACCAAGCCCTGGTGATAGTGAATGTATGTTTACTTTATTGCTAATTGTTTTATTTTCGAAATTTCCACCGGACATACACATATACACAACTGCCCTTTATATATTTACTAGCAGCGGCTATCCGGCGTCACTTGGGTAGAGGGGTTTTTTTTAAGTTTGTCTTGCAGATCCATTATTACTGAATCGTGAGTTGGATCCTCGTAGAATGCCCAATTAAAATCTCTACGCAAAAAAAGACCTTGCATTGATCCAGCCACTCTGAAAAGAAACGTTGAAGTCTACTATTTGAAATATTAAATGCAAAACATATTCCATGCTGTTATCATTCAAATTTTATTTTTTAATTATCTTCACGAATATAAATCAAATCTTTATTATTTTTCCTCAAAAACCAAGCCCTGATGATATTTAATGTATATGTATATATTTACCTTTGTCGTTAATTGTTTTATTTTTTAAGTTTCCTCTGGACATAGATACACACAACTGCTCTTTATATATGTAATAGAAGTGGCTACCCGGGGTCTGCTGGGTAGAGGGAGTATTTTTTTAAAGTTAGTCTCGCAGATCCATTATTACTTATCACAAGTTAGATCCTCACTGGATGCCCCATAAAACAATATAGTAAGAAATTTTAATTCAATAATTTACAATTAAAAAAACAAAAACAATATAAATGAGGCGATTAATTCACTCAATCAACATCATATTTCAATTACCTTCTGTTACTATACAAATTTTAATTTTTAAATATCTTCCCAAATATAAATAAAATCTTCATTATTTTTGTTAAAAAACCAAGCCCAGTGATATTTAATGTATATGTATATATTTACTTTGCCATTAATTGTTTTATTTTCGAAATTTCCTCAGGACATACACATATACACAACTGCCCTTTATATATGTATAGACCTATACTTAGTAAGTATATGTACCACCCGGAAGCGCGTGGTGTAATGGTTAAAATCATGGGAAATGGACTCGTCGCCCCGAGTTCAAATCCTGGATGCGGTAATTGCATTTCACTTAGCGCTAATACACTTGGGAAAGGTATGAATCCTACTCTCCCTCCAGCTATGGATAAATAGTAGGGCAGACTGGGCTCTTTAACCTTGGTTAGGCAACCAGTCTAGGAGAAGGAAAACTCTGAATACAAACCTGTTGAACTCCGCTTAAGAAATTGACCTTGTGTCACATCCTGCTCGTGCGGAGGGGTTGGTAAATATATATATATGTACCACCCGAGCGTAAGTATCTCAGTTTTAATGCAATGAAATATATTAAACTAGCAGGACCTGTGGATATACTACAGTGTGATAATTTAAGTGTTACAACGTTTGATATGCACCATACGAGCGTAAGTATCTAAGTGTTAATATAATGGACTCTCTCGTCGATTTCGACGCACGAGGGTTCATCCAATGAACAACCAACACAGTGTTATGTTTATAGTGGTGAAGGCTTGTGTTGGACCATCCGCACTTTTTGGCACAGTCAATAGGATAGAATTGGTGCACCAGGAATGCCACAAACCCAATCACCGATTGACCGTAGGTTTTTCAAATTCAGAGTTTTCCATCTCCTAGACTGGTTACCTATCCAAGGTTAAAGAGTCCAGTCTGCCCTACTATTTTACCCATAGCTGGAGGGAGAATATATGGATTCATAACTTTCCCAATGGTATTAGTGCTATGTCAAATGCAAACAGCCCTGTCTAGGATTTGAACTCGGGTCGTTGAGTCCATTTCCTATGACTCTTAACGATTATACCAGGTGCCTCCATTTTAATGTAATGAATATATTAAACGAGCAGAACCTTTGGATATAACACAGTATGATAATTTAATTATTACAACGTTTGATATGTTTATTTAAGAGCTATTGCTAAATAGTTCAATAAGTAAAAAGTATAACAATCTTGATTTAACTCTCTCTCTCTCTCTCTCTCTCTCTCTCTCTCTCTCTCTCTCTCTCTCTCTCTCTCTCACGCACACACACACACACACACACACACACTTTTTTTTCTGTTCATCCTTTCATTATGTTCGATTGAAACAGATTAGCGTTATCGCTGCCACGCGCTCACTCCCCTCTCTCTATATTTCCCCTATTCTCTTTCTATCTGTCTATCTTTCTTTCTTTATTATGATATTTTTTTCCATGTAACATGTCATTTTTCTTACCTTTCTTTCTTTATAATAAAAACGGAATGGTCCAGCTGAGGAACCAACGCTCATAAGAAATAAGAATTCGGCAGCTAAGCAACACCAGATAATCAGGATTTACATTTTTGCATTTCATCTTTTGTATACCCATGTCATACCAGTTTGCTGCTATGTCGACGAGGAAGCGTTGAACCTCGTCGTTATTGCAAACATCCATACACCACTCGCCATACACTACCGTTAATTAGTGATTAATTTCAACCGGTATATTGCCTTCTGCATTCAAAAACCGAAAAATTGTATATTTGCAAGAAGCCCTGGATCATCGGCGTAGTGTGCATGATTATGTGAGGAGAGATTGCAGATACTTTTGTATATACCAATATATACGTAGTTTAGAAAAAAAAATTAGGGGTGGGGCCGTAGAAATGGTTCGCAGTCAAATTCGAGTGGGTTTCCCTGTCGAAAAAAAAAAATACACAAATTGCCACCATTGACGTCAGAAGGAAACACGCAACATCCCTCCTCCTCCCGCTGAACCACTCTCCCATCAATTATTTCCTTGGGGCGTGGCGTATATTCTATCTGTGAGAGACTCACAAATACCAGAAGTGTTAGCATCTCTGGTATTTCTTCTATGCTCCGTGTAGATTGGTATATACAAAAATATCTGCGTTCTGTCATCACATAAACCATGCATACAACGCAGATGATCTAGAGCTTCTTAGACAAATCATCCAAAAATGTTAAGCTCAATATTATCAGTTTACTGACCCAACAGTAACATAAAAAAATTGTTGAAAACTTGAAAGAAAAAAAAACTTTTAAACAATAAGTATTCTATTATTTTTATCCAAATTTTTTATCGGAAAGACGCTGCCCATTATATGATATATATATATATATATATATATATATATATGCTCTCCATCCCCTAGGGTTGAGCACTCTGCGGGGGATCTCACTGACGGCCGCCAACTCAAGCGTAAATGCAACGCTCTTCTCTATAAGGAATGGAGCACCCTGTGACGGCCTTTACGCACAAATGTGTATATTAAAACAGTTAAAATCCCCTTCCCATTCTGTAAGTGGAGACAGCCTAATGGTTAAGTTGCCGGACTGACACCCAACCGACCAGAGTTCAATTCCGGCTGTAGGTAGCTTACAAAATGTGAGACACTAAGTCTGTGGATGACCCTATATATATATATATATATATATATATATATATATATATATATATGGCTGATATATTTCCAAGCAGGCTGTGCTCAATATCATTGATAGAGCGTTTATAGTTCAGTTAAGGTATTGTAGACATGGAGTCAACGCCTGGTTACTGAAGAACGCATAGGCGAAAACTGTCAGTAAACAGGTGTTGATTCCATGTTCACGCTACATTGACTCAAATGCACACACACACACATATATATATATATATAGTGTGAGATGGTCACGGTTTCAGCTTTTGCTGGAATGGTGTACCAAAGGCAGTATTATTGGTAGAGTGCTCAATATAAAATAGAGCTGTTATATAATATAATAAAATAAATATATAAAGGTTTTACATATCTATTTATTAGTGATAAAGGAACATTCACGACCATATTGGTTTCATGCGATGCAATCATCAGGTGAAGATGTTTTAAATGCCTCGCATGAAACCAATATGGTCGTGAATGTTTCTTTGTCACCAAATAAATAGATATGTAAAACCTTTATATATTTATTTTATATATATTATATATATATATATATATATATATATATATATAAGTAAAGTGTGTCTCATTGTGATGTAATGATGAACAAGCTCGTCTTGCACATTCATTAGTACTGAATAATCAGTTCGATCCTCACTGGATGCCCCATACTTGCAACCTTGTGTCACATCCTACCTGTGGTGAACGATTTGTATAAGTGCCACATATACCATTAAATAGATAAGGGATAACAACACCCCACAAGAAAGCAGCTGTACGGCCCCTTGCCTCCTATCACACAAACCACCCGAGTGAGACGAACACTACATACTGGACACAACTGGAGAAACAGTGACGCAGTACCTCCCTCCTATCAATTATTACTAGGGTGTGGCGTATATTCTATCTGTTGGTTGGCATCCTTTCCATCCACTAATGACGATGGCGTGGTGTCCATTTTTTTATCTGCAGCTGCGTGAGTGGCTGAACAGACCAATTTTTGAATGGCAATCTCTGGTGCAGGGACTGCGAACACTTCGGCTAGCCAGATTTGAATGCCTTCGCTAGGTCTATGAATGTGGTAAAGAGTGGTATCTGCCTCACCTGGCACTTTTTCGGCAACTGGCGTAGTGAGAAGATCCTGTCCACGGTTGCCCGGTTTGCTCAGAGGCCACACTGTGATTCTGGAAAGATGCCAGATGCAAGAGTCTGCAGACTCGCCAGTGTAACACGAGCAAGAATTCTATCTGTGAGAGGCTTACTAATACTAGAAGTGTTAGCATCTCTGGCATTTCTTCTAAGCTACGTATATATATATATATATATATATATATATATATATGTGTGTGTGTGTGTGTGTGTGTGTGTGTGTGTGTATACCAACCCCTCGCACGTGTACGATGCGACACAAGGTCAATTTCTTAAGCGGAGTTTAACAATTTTGAATTCAAAGTTTTCCTTCTCCTAGACTGGTTACCTAGCCAAGGTTAAAGAGCCCAATCCGCCCTACTATTTATCCAGTTGCAGGGAGGGTAGTTGGATGCATAAATTTTCCAAGGGTATTAGCGCTATGGGAAATGCAAACAGCTTCGTCCAGGATTATATCTCTAAATGGAAAGTTCCAGAACCCTATAAAAAGAACTCACAGCTACATAAGATACCAAAGATGATCAGAAGACGAATAATGAGTATATAATATAATGATATGACTTTGTAATGAGACAGAAACTAAATGCCCAAAATTCTACAACATTTTAAAGAGGGAGCGATTGATACTAACGAGATCTGGACTCAAATTTCCGATTTTTATTTTTCATTTTTTATTTTTTCGTCATCTATAAATATATAAAGGGCAGTTGGTGTGTATGTATGTCCGGAGGAAACTATGAAAATAAAACAATTAACGACAAAGTAAATATATATACACATTCACTATCACCAGACCTTGGTTTTTGAGTAGAAATAATGAAGATTTGATTTATATTCATGAAGATAATTAAAAACTAAAATTTAAATGATAACAGAATATAATTATTTTTTCATTTAGTATTTTAAATAGGAGACATTAATTTTTCTTTTCAGAGTGGCTGGATCAACGCAAGGTCTTTTTTTACATAGGAATTTTAATGGGGCATCACACGAGGTTCCAACTCTTGATTCAACAATACTGAATCTGTGAGACTATTGTTTTACCCCCTCTACCTAGGCGATGCTGGGTAGCCATTTCTAGTACATATATAAAAAAATGACGTCGGGCGGCCTAAAGTCGGTATCAGCCAATCAGCGAGGGAGTCTATCCCCTTTTCAATAGCGCTAGACCAGGGAGATTGTTTTTGCATCTGAGGTGGAGCGCCACACCTACCATCAGCTCCTTACTTTACCGCACAGATACCTGTGCTACTCATAATGCTGAGTTGGCGAGGACCGGGATCGAACTAGGAACCTTGTAGTTTCTAGCCGAACGCTCTACCGACTGAGCTAACCCGGCCCTTAATGCGCAGTTTGTGTGTATGTATGTGCGGATGAAACTATGAAACTATGAAAATAAAACAATTAATGATAAAGTAAATATAGGTACACATTCACTATCATCAGATCTTGATTTTTGAGCAAAAATAATGAAGATTTGATTTATTATTTGTGGAGATAATTAAGAAATAAAATTTAAATGATAACAACATAGAATTTTTTAATTTTTTTTTTTAATTTAGTTTTAAATAGGAGACATTTTTTTTTCTTTCATTCTGTCTGGATCAACATAAGGTATATTTACATATGGATTTTAAAGGACATCCTGCGAGGAGGATCCAACTTGCGATTTAATAATAATGAATCTGCTTGACTACCCTTTTTTAACAACTCCTCTACGCAGGCGACGTCGGGTAGCCGCTTCTAGTGTAAACATAATTATATAGTTCATGTTTCAGATGTTATTTTGAGTAAATATTTTTGTGTACTTTTTACATAATTACCACGCTACTGGTCTTCATACACGTCGTGCTGTAAATTATTTGTTAGTGAAAAGAAGAAATCGACTGAATATCTTTAAACGAGGAGATTTAAGGTTTAAACTTTCAAATCGTCGTCAAAATTAAAACGGAAACTTATTTAGTGGTGATCCATGACAGTTTAACTACAGTGTATGAATTAAGTTTTTTGTAAATTGGGTTATGATTTAGGGGTTTGGGGATTAAGGTTGTTTTTAATTATGTATTGCTTAAAACAACAACAAAACACCCCAAATTACTATACATTTAATTAACCATTGGAATTAATTATTGAATCCAACGGTAGACACATTAATCTCAGTATTGCAATGTATAATTTCAATTAAACTTAGTTTTAAAATATATTTTTCAACATTAACTGTATAGTAATTTTTTTTAAGCAATACGTAATCAAAAACAACCTTAATCTCCAAACCCTTAAACCCAATACGCTAAAAAGTTCATTCATACACTGTAGTTAAACTGTCATTGATCACCACCAAATAAGTTTCCGTTTTAATTTTGACGACGATTTACAAGTATAACCGAATTAAGACTAAAGCTTACTAAATTAGCGCCTAAAATAAAAATTACTTTGCAGCCGGCACAAAGTACAGGCGTCTCAATATCTTTATTCTGCTTGCTTTGAGGTAACCCCAAATAATATCTTGTATTATGTAAGTAATTAAAGTCGTCGGGGCGGCCTAATGTCGGTATCAACCAGACAGCGAGGGAGTCTATCCCCCTTTCAATAGCGCTAGACCAAGAAGATTATTTTAGCGTTTGAGGTTGAGCGCCACACCTACCATCAGCTCCTTACTTTACCACACAGATCCCTGTGCTACTCATACGCTGAGTTGGCGAGGACCGGTATCGAACTAGGAACCTTGTGGTTTCTAGCCGAACGCTCTACCGACTGAGCTAACCCAGCCCTTGTATTATGTACACTTATTTTATTGTACACAAATATTTCAATAAATTTATTGAAATATTTATTTTCTCTCTTTATTATTTTCTGTCTTTTATTTATTTCATTTTTACTTTTCATAGATGGCTTGTTCTCTTGAAGATTGTTTAAAACAAGGTATTAGCGGTTTAAGATTCTTGAGACCAAATGAAGTTCAATTTTTAAATTACAAGAATTCTATATTTGTTCTGTATTTTCTGTTTTTATTTACATGGTCTTATTTTTATAACCAACCCCAAAAAACTTTTTGAATGTTTATTAAAATTAATCAATTAAAAGCTTAACATTTTCCTTTGTTTGTTGATTTTCTAATTAAATGTAAATGTTTCGCAAATATATTTTGGATCTGGTCTTAAGATTTTAACCAGGAGTATATATATATATATATGGTGATTGCCGCTTCTTGACAGAATAAGGCCATTTCTACAAGTAGTCCAGTTGTGAGCATGCAGATGGCCCACGGATCCAGCTTGTTTTTATATACCCTATCACACATATGAAATCCTCGACGTACAGGCGCTGCCACACAGGTCAGACTTCAATGTAGGAATGTTTCCATGGCGTCTGTCATGTGTCGCTTCAGAATGGAGGGCTCGAGTCAACTTACCTCTTCTTATAGCTAAAGCTGATTTCCGCAAGAGCATCTGTCTGCCCCTTATCGAGATACTTCCCTCTCAAGATCGGGAGGTGTCCAGACATTCCAAGTGGCTGTTCTTAGCCTTGTTTGTGTTGTAGTATTTTCTAGTTTTCACCCAGCTAATGTGGACAACCGTCGAAATGTTGGTTTCTGGAGAGCTTGATAGGTGAATCGGCATTTGTTTAGGTCAGCTTTTATAGACACCTCCCAAGTGTCTGGGTGGGGACATGAAGATCTTAGAGGTGATCATGTGGAGCATGGCAAAAGAACATAAATACTGTTTATTATAAAGTTTAATTATTTCGTAAATCAAAGCGGTTTTGTTGATTAGAGAACAATATCAAAATCATGGAAAAAAAGGAGCCCTAAAATGATGAACACTACTTTTTAGGCTTTGTTATGTTTTTTAAAGTTTTTTTTATTGACACTTCTGTGGGTACTATACATATTTACCAACCCCTCCACACAAGCAGGATGCAACACAAGGTCAATTTCATAACAGGTTTGAATATAGTTTTCCTTCACATACACTGGCTGCCTAACCAAGGTTAAAGAGCCCAGTCTGCCCTACTATTTACGCATAGCTGGAGGGAGAATAGTTTGATTCATACCTTTCCTAAAAGGTATTAGCACTATATGAAATGCAAACAGCCTCATCCAGGATTTGAACTTGTCTTGCCATGTCCATTTCCTACAACAGTAATCATTACATCATATACTTCCATAAAGACTAGAGGTTCTCAACCTTTTTCTATTCAGGACCCCCTTTTGACTGATGATCACATTATATCCATTATTGGTGTTAATTTG
>CM042174.1:23111141-23113641 GCA_023376005.1 Doryteuthis pealeii | reverse complement strand
AGCCGGTTATCTTGACTTGTAATTGGCTACGTTAAATTTCAATGGATTTAATGGTGCGAAAATGTAAACATTGTTTTCGTTCATAATTTTCATTATTTCTGTAAGCTAAATTTTTTTTTTAAATCATCAGGAGTTTAAAAAAAAATGTTTCTTCTTTTGAATGTTCAAAAAAATTTGAAGATAATATTAACCTTTATTCAAGTTTCATTATGTTGAATATAGGAGGGGGGTAAATTTGACATGGAAGATTGGACATCTCTATTGTACACTCAATAAATAATGCACATACACATAGCTAAACCCAGATTCCACCATATATGAAATTGGTAGGTACCTCCAAAATAGGTCATGTGATCAGTTAAGGCCATATTGAAGGAAGACCAGTAAGAAACGTGAATATTTTTTAACTTAAAAAAAAATCTTGCAAATAAAGAAATAACGAACATAAAGAGTTGTTATAAAGAAAAACTGTTAATTCAAAGATCAAATTATCTGATTGGGGAGAAATTACTCATCATTATCGTTTAAAATAAGTAAAACAGTCCATTTATTTACAACACGGTCAGTTTCTTTATTGACATATATGCCATAAGTCACCCATATATATATATATATATATATATATATATATATATATATATATATGTATGTATAGATTGATAAATAGATGAATAGATAGATACATGCATACATACATACATGAATATGAAGTGACTGAGATAGATAGATAGATAGATTGATAGATAGGAGTAGACTTAGAGATAGATAGGAATAGACTCAGATAGATTGAAAGATAGATAGATACATACGTAAATGTGAACAGATATAGATAGATAGATAGATAGATAGATAGATAGATAGATAGATAGATAGATACTTACATACATACATACATGTTAACAGACTGAGATATATAGATGTATTAGAATTAGAATGGATAGATAGACATATAGATAGATAGATAGATAGATAGGAGTAGACTTCTAGATAGATAGGAATAGACTCAGATAAATTGAAAGATAGATAGATACATACGTAAATGTGAACATATATAGATAGATAGATAGATGGATGGATAGATAGATAGACTGATACATACATACATACATACACGTTAACAGACTGAGATAGATGTATCAGAATTTGAATAGATAGATCGACAGATAGATAGATAGTAACGAGGAAAGTCGTCAATATATGAGAATAGCTATTATTACATGGCGAATTCTGTAAATGTGTTTTTCTAAAATCGGAGCTTGTAACCGAGTTATTCGGCCATTGTTGACTTGAACGTTTGGAAAAAAGATCTCGCGATAAGATATTGGCCTGCTCATCTCTTTTTCTCACTCTTTCTCTCACTCCTCTCTCTCTCTCTCTCTCTCTCTCTCTCTCTCTCTCTCTCTCTCTCTCTGTCTCTGTTGGCAAAAAAGACTTTTGTTCTTTGACAGAGACGAACTGATCTTGCATGCATTGAACGAGTTTTATTCCCGCCTTAGAGCACTTCTACATCACCATCGCCATCCACATCATCCTGTTCAGCCTCATTTTCCTCAGCATCATCAGCATCATCATCGTCGCTATCAAATATAGATTCATATGAACAGACTGTGATATATAGATAGATAGATATATAGATAGTAAAATTGATATATATAGCGAAATAAACTGTGGTATATATATATATATATATATATATATATATATATACAAGAAAGCAGCTGTACGGCCACCTGCCACATATCACCCAAACCATCCGAGTAAGACGGACAAGACACGCGGGACACTGTTGGAGAAGCAAGGACGAACTCATAAGCGACTTACTCCTATGGAAGCCAGCACATGGGCACGCCAGTGTGGGCCGACCAGCAAAGACGTACATTGATCAGCTCTGTGCGGATACAGGATGCTGCATAGAGGACCTCCCGAGAATGATGAACGATAGGGACGGATGGAGAGAGACTGTTATGGATATCCGTGCTAACAGCGCGACGTGATGATGATGATGATATATAATCCAAAAGTCCAGAGAAGAAATCTTCCTCACGACACAAGAGTTTTATTTTAAAAACATTCACTTTGTCACCTAATAAATAGATATGTAAAACCTTTATATATTTATCTTATTATATATTATATTATATTATATTATATATATATATATATATATATATATATATATATATATATATATATATAATAAGATAAATATCTATTTATTAGGTGACAAAGTGAATGTCCATTTGTCACCTAATAAATAAATATGTAAACCTTTATATATTTATCTTATTATATTATATAACAGCTCTATTTTATATTGAGCACTCTACCAATAATACTGCCTTTGGCACACCGTTCCAGTAAAAGCTGAAACAGTGACAATCCCACACTATATATATATATATATATATATATATATATATATATATATATGTGTGTGTGTGTGTGTGTGTGTGTGTGTTGAAAAAATGAATAAAGGAAAGAAAAGTATAGAATGGATAAT
>CM042174.1:23076141-23103641 GCA_023376005.1 Doryteuthis pealeii | reverse complement strand
ACAGTAATTCAAATTTTCTTTTGACAAAAAAGAATTCAGTTACCAGCATGATCCGTTCTATAAACTACACGTCTTTATTCTTGGGTTTCGCACAGGGCCCATTTTGTCAGGTGTAGATGTGCAAGTATCTGTTACTAAACTACGAAAACCTATTCTAAACCATGACCTTCGTGGTGTAATGCTCTCGGCGAGGTTGAAATCCTACTTGGAAGAAAGTGAATTGCATCCGAGAAGACAGAAAATGTAAAACCAAACAAAGAAAAAAAAAGAAGAAAGTAGCCGAATTGTTTCTCCAAACGTGTCAATGATTTTGAGTGAGGATAAGCGAAATAGACGACAATTTAAACAAACTCTGTCTTCTCTTAGGATTTAATTGTCGTCTGGATACTGCAATTTGGACATTTTTTATTCTTAAATCAAAAGAGGATATTCAGAAATACGATGATAGAAATGGGAAGGGGAAAAATACAAAGAGAAAAAGGAACACAGTGTCTGTATACATGTATGAGGTGATTCTGAAAGTTTCTAAGTCAGGACCTAGAAGAAAATTACCAACATTATTAGTACTAGCAAGTATTTAAGTTTTGATGTAATAAAGTATCGTATTAAATTAGAAAGGCTAATGAAACTAAATAATAATGCAGATAAAAAGATTTGAAACAGAAGGAGATATAATTGAAAAATAGAACAATTGAAACTTACTCTTCCATCACTCTCGTCTTTCATTGTTATTTTTTCTAATTCAAGTATTTAGTTTAAATAGGAAGTAAAGAATAAAATTACTGTTATTTTTTCTTGTTAATGGATTTCTTTTAAGATTCATTGAAGAGATTTTTACTTATATTCATTAAGATAAAACCAAACAATTAGAAATCAATAATACTAAGCACATATTTATTAAAATCACATTTTCAATATCAATATGCAAATTAGCCTTTCCATTCACACTGTAAACCGCTATTTTGTTGTATATATAAATATAATTGCATGTTGTTAGTATGTTGATATGGTTAACAGTATTAATAATGTAAAACAATTTTATTAATAATTGAGGTTTAAATGAAAATAAAATCATTGAGAATGTGATGTCAATAAGTAAGGGAACTGTGAATTGAGTAGTGATAGAGTTTCGGTTACAAACAGAAAAACACACAATCTCCATTATAATAAGATATATATATATATATATATATATATATATATATATATATACCAAAACAATCTCCAAAAACCTACAAAAATCATACAAGGGTAAGTCAAAAAGTAATGCCATTTTGCTTAGGACAGGTATAATTACCAACACAGGAACATGTATCATATATCAAAATGAAGCTGGACCTCTATGGATCGCAACCCTACTTTTCCACATAAGTGTGTCAAAAAGTAATGCCATTTTGCTTAGGACAGGTATAATTACCAACACAGGAACATGTATCATATATCAAAATGAAGCTGGACCTCTATGGATCGCAACCCTACTTTTCCACATCAGTGTGTCAAAAAGTAATGCCATTTTGCTTAGGACAGGTATAATTACCAACACAGGAACATGTATCATACATCAAAAGCAAGCTGGTCCTCTGTGGATTATATCTCTACTTCTCCACATAGTCAGCGGTTCTCTCAATAGCAACGGTCCGCCTTCGAATGAAAGCATGTATCACTACCCCGTAAAATTCTGTTGACTGTTCTTTGAGCCACCTCTTCACTGCGGATTTCACTTTTTCGTCACTGGAATAATGTTTGTCTCTCAGACCCTGTTTCATGGGACCGTTTTTGGTTAATAAAATGGGAATTTTATTTATAAGTCTTAGACAGAAAATGTAAAGTTGGATTTTTAGCTTTTAGATCTTTGAATTTAGAATCGCATTCCCTGTAGGTTCATATTGGTGAAATAATTTCTAAACAAATCTATTTCAGTATTATCTGCGTTATTCGGACTATTGTCCTCATCTTCATTGTTATCTGTACAACATTTCGGCCGATATGCCCTCCGGCTTTCTTCAGGTATTTCTTTTCGGACTCGGGAACCTTTTCGGACAATCCTGAACGACGGCAGTAACATAGAAAAATAATTAACACAGCTCCTACCCCAGCTATGGTTAGCGGAATGAGAAAAGAAGGTTAGCGGAATGACTGAATAAAGGGTTAGGTTCAAAGTTCCGTGATTGCTCCCGATTACGACAAGAAGGTTCCCGACTACGACAAGAAAGTTCCCGAGTTTGAAAAGAAGGTTCCCGAGTCCGAGAAGGTTCCCGAGTCCGACAAGAAATACCTGAGGAAGGCCGGAGGGCATATAGGCCGAAATGTTGTATAGATAACAATGAAGATGAGGACAATAGTCCGAATAACGCAGATAATACTAACCTTATCTCAAACATTCAGACAAAATCTATTTCACTCATAAATAGGACCTTAACAGGTACTACCAATCCGGGTCAGAGTGGCAAACACAAACACACACACACACGCACACACACACGCACACACAAACACACAAACAAACAAGAAACAACTACACCTCGTTGTTAAATATGAATCTATGTGTTTATTTCAAGGAAGGAGGTTCTTAAAGTCTAATCCTTTTTTTTCGAGTTCTCAACTTAGTTATAAGTCTTCTTTATCGTTCGATGATCTCTGCAAATCTCTAGAGTACTATGCTGGGAACACGGTATCAATTATGGTACTATACTCCGGGGCACGGTACCAAATGTCGTCTTACACAACACACACACACC
Organism: Doryteuthis pealeii; assembly: GCA_023376005.1. Taxonomy (NCBI): domain Eukaryota; kingdom Metazoa; phylum Mollusca; class Cephalopoda; order Myopsida; family Loliginidae; genus Doryteuthis; species Doryteuthis pealeii. The sequence continues at coordinate 23,100,903 of CM042174.1, read as the reverse complement.
ACACACACACATATATATATATATATATATATATATATATATATACCAACCCTCCACACGAGCAGGATGTGACACAAGGTCAATTTCTTAAGCGGGGGTTTAACAGGTTTGAATTCAAAGTTTTCCTTCTCATAGAGACTGGTTACCTAGTCATGGTTAAAGAGTCCAGTCTGCCCTGCTATTTACCCATAGCTGGAGGGAGAATTGGATTCATACCTTTCCCAATGGTATTAGCGCTATGTGAAATGCCAACAGCTTCGTCCAGGAATTGAACTCGCGTTGACGAGTCCATTTCCTACGACTCTAACCATTAGACCACGCGCCTCCAAATGTCGTCTTATGGGTGTGTGTGAGAGTGAGATTTCTTTGATGAGAAAGTTCTTCAGGGATAGAGAGATATTAGAGAGAGGGAAAAATTAGACTTACTTGGTGAGGAGATCTTATTTCTTTCTTGTTGATCCTACCATCTCTGGCTGCCATCTTGTTGCCTAGTTGGGTTGACTTCTAACTAACGGAGTTGAGTTCTTCTGAGGGCTTCTGTTTGGGCTTTGCTTGTTTAAATTAAATGAATTACAAAAACATATTTTTGTTATTTAATCAAGTAGTTTTTTTTAAAATTATTTTACCCATGATCACCGCACGAGGGTGATCAGGCTGAGGCCTGTCTTAACCCTTTGCCATTACTCCCAGGTCAACTCTGACTCGAAGTGGTAGTACCTATTAGGGTCACGTCTACAGGAGAAATAGATTTAAAAAATGGGTACAAAAATATGTTTAAAAAAGGATTGAGTTGAAAAAGAATTAAATTCCCAACAAGAATGAATACCGCCCTGTCAGCTAGGGCGTTAGAATGCACCGACTGCACCACTGCAGAGAGGTAAGACTCCTCCAAATTGGGCCACCTGTTGGCCGTGGGTGGTGACCTGTGATGCTTAAGGATGGAGTTTTGGTGGATGAGCAGTACATGACATGCAACACTCCACTTAGGCTAGACGGGCGGTCCTAGCACCTATAAGATTGCCATAACCCCATTGCCCTTATGGCAAGCCCCAATCGTTTTCATCATATGAGTGCCAGAAGGCTGTGGCTGAGGGTCTACATATCCTGGAAATTACGTTAAACTCTATCTGATGGTGAGGTTCCAGTTTTGGAGGTTTTGGTAATGTGGAGCACCCCTTCATCACCATTGCTCGCTGGTCCACTCTGACACCTGTTAGGGTTCCATCTATAGGTTAAATAGAAAAATGTATTCTTTTAAAATTGTGTATCCATTAAGAATGAATATATTTCAAAACTTTATCGGCATTAAATGACGCTCTGAGGTTGATATGCCGTAAAACAAAACAAAACAAAACAAGAATGAATAAAACAAAATTTATTCGGCATAAAATATCCCAATAAGTGTTGACATGCCTTTAAAATCCAACCAACCAACCAACCAACTACTCTGCACGAGCAGGGATGGGAAACAGAGTCAATTTCTTTAAGCAGAGTTCAACACGCTTTGAATTCAGAGTTTTAACACAGTTATATGTATGAATGAAACAAAACGGCTTCGGCATAAAATATCCCAATAAGTGTTGACATGCCGTAAAATCCAACCAATTAACCAAAAAGGTCCTAACCTAATATCAGTTTAATCTGCATATTAATTCAAGTGAGTTCATTTTCGTAAATTCCACCATCTCAAAAACTAACTAACATGCCAGAAAACTTAGTTAAATATTTTAATAAGGGTGGAAACGAACAAATTTATTCATAACAAATATTTGTACAGAACTTTTTGAGTTATTGAGGTTTATCTTATTTGCATAATAACATCAGGCAGGCTGATATTATATATATATATATATATATATATATATATTAAATATATATAATATTATATATATATAGTCGTCCACAGACACGTGTTTCGACTTATCAAGTCTCTTCGGTTTGGCTAGACATTTGTGTGAGCTACCTACAACTGAGTAGAAATGCGAAGGGGATTTTAATTGTTTTAATAAACCATAGAGTGCTCCATTCCCTATATAGGAGAGCGTGTGTTTTTAGGCTTGAGTCGGCGGTCATCAGCGAAATCCCCCCAAAGTGCTCAAACCCCATATAGATAATATATATATATTTCATTTAAAATTATATATATATATATATTTCAAATCCTGGATGTGATAACTGCATTCACTTAGCGCTAATACCCTTGGAGGTAAATGAAATCCTACTCTCCCTCCAGCTATGGATAAATAGTAAGGACAGACTGGCTCTTTAACCTTGGTTAGGCAACCAGTTCTAGGAGAAGGAAAACTCTGAATTCAAACCTGTCGAACTCCGCTTAAGAAATTGACCTTGTGTCACATCCTGCTCGTGTGGGGTTGGTAAATAAAATATATATATATACATAATTTTCTTTCATTCCTTTCTTTCTTATCTTATTCATTCATTCATTTTTTCTTTCTCTTCTTTCTTTCTTCGTCTCTTCATTTGTTCTTCTCTCCGTTTCTTGCTCTTTTTTCGGTTTCTCTTTCTTATTATCTCTTTTTAATTTTTGGTTTTCTTCATTGTTTCTCCTTTTTCTTTCTTTTTGCTTTGTTTCTGTCTTCCCTCCTCGCTTCCTTCATGTTTTTATCATTACTTTTTTTTTTTGTTCTTTCATTATAAATTCTTTCTTTTTTCTTTCTTTCAGTTTCCATAGAGTTCCAGATAGATGGAACAGGTTTTCTTTTATAGAAATATAACAAATAGAAAACCATGCTTATTAGCAGAGTGAGCACAGACCTGGAATTATAATCAGAAACTGTGGAACAGACACACACACATAAGCGCACGCGCACACACACACACACACACACACACACACACATAAACAAACACCCGTACACACACAGTTAGAGAGTTTGCATGACATGAGACAAAACCAAATGGACAGCCACTAGCAACAACTCCAGTTTCGGAGATCTTCTGTAGAAGGTATTTTTATCTCGAAATATTAAGAATAAATCACAGGTTAACAAACAACACCTTAGTTACCTTATTTTTATTTACACTTGCATTGTAATAGCCTTCAAAACCAACGAACAAATAAATAGAAAAACCTTTTCAATTGTTGTTATATTACTTTATATTTAGAACATCTCCATGTCTTATCAACGGTATCTCGATAGTTTTTTTTTTTTTGTTGTTGTTGTTTAGACAATTTCGTATGTTAAATAAATATCATGAGGCATAAAAACTTCGTCTCCGCTGATAAAAGGTGGAGCTATTTGAGCCTTCTACAGATCGGTTTACACTGTAGGCGTCTAAATTCCACAGCATGTGTATATATATATACATACAACAGAAGCTTATATATATATATATATATATATATATATATATATATATATATTTGGCGGAGAGGTATATTGTTATTAACAACCGGAGAGCAAGGGAGATTGTTTTTGCTGAGGTGGAGTGCCACACCTATCGTCGGCTCCTAAATTTACCGCACAGATCAGATTGTTTAATAATCCATTAATGGGATCCTAACAGGTACTAGTAATCCGGGTCAGAGTGGACCTGGGAGTAATGATGATAGAGGGGTACTCCCCATCCCCCAGAGCTCCAGAATAAGAACTTCACGATCAGATAGAGTTTAAGATCATATCCAAGACAATGAGACCTTCAGCCATCGCTTTCTAGCACTTATATGATAAGAAAGATTGTTGGTTGCCATAAGAGCAATAGGGTTGGGAACAATCATATAGGTGCTAGGGCTTGACGTGACCAGCCGATTGATCGGAGGGGGGTGTCCGTCTAGCCTAAGTAACGGACAAAGTGGACTGTTGCATGTCATGTACTGTAAAGCCACCAGGGTCCCATCCTTAAGTATCATGAGTTGCCACCCACGGCCAACAGATGGCCCATGGGGGGGGAGATTTGCCCCCTCTGCAGAGGTGCACTTGCTGTATTCTAAAATCCTAGCCGACAGAATGAGTGTATTCTAAACCTCAGCAAGAGCTCAAATCAATTATGATTTTTAATTATGGATTGAAAGGTTCCAGCATAATTGTCTGTTGGTGTCAAGTGGCAAGGCAGTTTTCTTTGGTTCTTATTATTATTCTTTTCATTATTCTTACGACATGATTCAAAACAATTGTCCGTTTTGTCTTCATTCGTCTTCGCATCGTGAACTATTCTATCTTTGGAAATGTCTGTTGTGTCTCTATTTCCCAGCGTTTCTTTTATAAATACGCATGCATTTACATGTTCACACGAAATGGCGGGTAGTTCCGCGCATCAATTCAAGTGACAGCAAGTCTGCAAAAAATCATTAGCATACTGACGAGTTTCAATATCAACTCGATACCGTTGATCTTAACTCTGTCTGGAAATTTTAATTTAAAAAAAATGATCATTGAATCGAATGTCAAACATTTTCTCATGGAGTGTTGAGTTTTCGCTCCAATCAGAAAGAAATATTTCAACGCAAATAATATGAGGGATCTTAGTATTATTTGTATTATTCGGACTATTTTCCTCATCTTCGTTGTTATCTGCACAATGTTTCGGCCGATGTGCCCTCCGGCCTTCTTCAGGTATTTCTTATCGGACTCGGGAACCTTCTCGGACTCGGGGACATTCTTTTCGGACTCGGGAACCTTCTTTTTGGACTCGGGAACCTCCTTTCCGTAATCGGGAACCTTCTTGTCGTAATCGGGAGCCATCACGGAACTTTAAACCTAACTCTTTATTCAATCCACGGGGGTATCTTGTTCTCATTCCGCTAACCATAGCTGGCGTACAGGTGTTAAGCTGTGTTAATTATTATTCTATGTTACTGCTGCTCCTGGCCTGGTCAAGTGCAGCACGCCTTCATCACCATTGCTCCCTGGTCCACTCTGACCCGGAGTGGTAGTAACTGTTAGGGTCCCATCTATGGGTTAAATAGAAAAATGTCTTTATAAAAATATTGAATATCCATTAAGAATGAATTCATTTCAAAACTTTGCCGGCATTAAATGACCTACTGAGATTGATATGCCGTAAAACAAACCAAACCAAATTGAGTATTAAAAAGGCTCATCGCTGCTTAACTTCGGTGATCTAGCAAGAACCGGTGCTTTGAACGTGACTTGACCGTAACGTCTTAAATATACTTAATTACAAAAATGAATGAAATCTAAGGAATGAGGGATCAGTTTACAACATAATTATAATGATAAAATGATCCCTCACTTTATATCCAGAAACACAAATGGCTAAAGTTGTTTTACGGTATATCAACCGATTTCGGGTTATTTAATGTCGAATCTACTCATTTTAGAAACAAAGGACTCAGGTTATTAACCGTACCTGCTATTGTTTAACTGGTCACATAATTAAGTATTGAACTGGCTCATCGCTGCTTAACTTCGGCGACCGAGCGGGAACCGGTGTTTTCAACGCGATTTGACCGTATAAGGTAAGACAAAATGTGCAATCCCCATGGAGGATTGACCAGAGAGTCGAACTCGTTAACCGTAACCCTACACTGAGTCGTCAAAAGTTGATGGAGATACGCGTCGGTGTTTGGCTGGAAACTGAGGCACGCTTCGAATAAATTTAATCCAGTATAAATAATTAAAGAAACTGTACAATTCGCGAAATAACGAGACCCCCCTCCAACGTATCCACCCCCTCACAAGCGCACGCACTGAACAATGCCAAACACGGAAACCCAAGGATCCTTACCGTGTCCCGTCCCGAAAGAGCACCGGTCCCGGTGGATTCCATCAAAGTATGCCAAGCGAGCAGAAAGTGCGAGCTTCCTGAAGCAGAGAGGAAGAAGAAGAGAATTCAAATCTAGATCTGAATAAACAGACTATAAAGTGGGCTCCTACCGTAGAACGGTAGCCATCAAGCTGATCTTACAGACCGTTGTTAGTGGGTTAGGAAAGATCTCGACTCTGACCTCAACTGATTAGGGCCGGTTTAGCTCAGTCGGTAGAGCGTTCGACTAGTAAACCACAAGGTTTCTGGTTCGATACCGGCCCTCGCCCACTCAGCGTATGAGTAGCACAGGGATCTATGCGCTAAAGTGAGGAGCTGGTGGTAAGTGTGGTGCTCCACCTCAGACGCTAAAATAATCTCCTTGTCTAGCGCTATTGAAAAGGGGATAGACTCCCTCGCTGTCTGACTTATACCGACATTAGGCCGCCCCGACGACTTTACTTTTTACTTACTGTATGCAAAATGTATAATGAACACTTTCTGCAGGGTCTATCCAACACTTTTTTCCACACACACACACACACACACACACACACACACACACACACACACACATATATATATATATATATATATATATATATATATATATATATATCACTAAAAAAATTAAAGAAACAGAAAATATTTAGATTTTTAGCATTATAGCTTATTTCAAGAATTTGCTTACACTTACAGTATCCTATTCAAAATTATTCTAAAATAATTCTATCATAAATTAACTAAATATCTGTTTTGTACTTTGGCTTTACAGTAGGATTGCAATGTGTGGAGAGTCACTGCGGTGACTCAAAGTAGGCAAATGCGATTCAATGAGAGCTAGTGCGAAATGTAGCTCATATATCCAGAAACACAAATGGCTAAAAAGTTGTTTTACGGTATATCAACGATTTCGGGTATTAATGTCGAATCTACTCATTTAGAAACAAAGGGACTCAGGTTATAAGACCGTACTCCTATGTTAAAACTTGGTCACATAATATAAGTAATTGACTGCTCATCGCTGCTTATTCGCGGGACGACGGAAACCGTGTTCAACGCGAATGTTGGACCGCTATAAGGTAAGACAAATGTGCAATCCCCATGGAGGATTGACCAGAGAGTCGAACTCGTAAACCCGTAACCTACACTGAGTCGGTCAAAATTGATGAGATACGCGTCGGTAGTTTGCGCTGGAAACTAGGCACGCTTCGAGATAAATTTAATCAGTATTAAAATTAAAAGAAGAAACTGTACAATTCGCGGAAATAACTGAGACCCCCCTCCAACGTAATATCACCCCCACTCCAAAAGAAAACAAAGCAAAACAAAAAACCTGAACCAATGCAAAAAAAACAAAAAACAAAAAAAGAAGAAACCAAGAGAAGAATATAAGACAACGATACCTAGTACCGATCCACGGAAGAGCACGGTTTCCCGGTGGATGCCATCAAAAGTATGCCAAGCGAGCAGAAAGTGCGAGCTTCCTGAAGCAGAGAGAAGAAAGAGATCAATCTAGATCTGAATAACAGACTAGAAAGTGGGCTCCTACCGTAGAAACGGTAGCCACAAGCTGACTTACAGACCGTTGTTAGTGGTAGGAAAAGATCTCGACCTGACCTCAATGATAGGGCGGTTTAGCTCAGTCGGTAGAGCGTCGACTAGTAAACCACAAGGTTTCTGGTTCGATACCGGCCCCGGCCCACTCAGTGCGTAGAGTAGCACAGGATCTATGCGCTAAGTGAGAGCTGGTGGTAAGTGTGGTGCTCCACTCAGGACGCTAACAATAATCTCCTTGTCTAGCGCTATTGAAAAGGGATAGACTCCCTCGCTGCTGACATTACCGACATTAGCCGCCCGACGACTTTTACTTTTTACTTACTGTATGCAAAATGTATAATGAAACACTTTCTGCAGGTCTATCCAAACACTTTTCCACACACACACACACAAACACACACACCACCACACACAACACACACACACATATATATACTATATATTTATAATATATATAATTATATCACTAAAAAAGAAAAAGAAAATTAGATTTTAGCATTATAGCTTATTTCAAAATTTGCTACAACCTTACAGTATTCATTCAAATTATCTAAATAATCTATCATAATTAACTAAAATATCTGTTTGTACTTGTTACAGTAGATTGCAATGTTGGAGAGTCATGCGAAGTGACTCAAAAGTAGGCAAAGAGTCAAGAGCTAGTGCGAAATAGTTCAATATGTATAAAAGTATAATATTCAGCTTATTTTCAAACTAGCAAGTATTCCTACCAATATAACTTATTTTCAAATGCAATATTCCTATCCAATACACTTATTTCAACTGTAAGATTCCTATCCAATACAACTTATTTTCAACTGCAAGTATTCTATCCATACAACTTATTCAACTGCAAGTATTCCTATCCAATACAACTTATTTTCACTGCAAGTATTCCTATCAATAAACTTATTTTCAACTGCAAGTAGTCCTATCCAATACAACTTATTTTCAACTTGCAAGTACCTATCCAATACAACTTATTTTCAACTCAATATTCTATCCAAACAACTTATTTTCACTGCAAGTATTCCTATCCAAACAAACTTATTTTCAACTGCAAGTATTCCTATCCAATACAATTATTTTCAACTGCAAGTTATTCCTATATAATACAACTTGATATAGGAATACTTGCAGTGAAAATAAGTTTTATTGATAGGATACTGCAGTTGAAAAAAGTATGTATGGATAGGAATACTGCAGTGAAAATAAGTTGTATTGGATAGGAATAATTGCAGTTTGAAAATTAAGTTTGTATTGGATAGTATACTTGCAGTTGAAAATAAGTTGTATTGGATAGGAATACTTGCAGTTGAAATAAGTTGTATTGGATAGGAAACTTGCATTGAAAATAAGTTGATTGATAGGAATACTTGCAGTGAAAATAATTGTATGATAGGAATACTTGCAGTTTGAAAATAGTTAGTATTGATAGGAATACTTACAGTTGAAAATAAGTTGTATTGGATAGGAATACTGCTTTTGAAAATAAGTTATATTGGATAGGAAATAACTTTGCTAGTTGAAAATAAGCTGGATATTATACTTTCATACATATTGAAACTNATCTACTAATTCAATCTGATTTATGTAATCGAGTACATACATGATATATAGGTTTTTATATAGTATTATATTATATGATATATGATATGGGTGACCTTATAGGCATATGATGTACAAATAAAGTGAAAAACTGACCGTGGGGTGTGTGTAAAAAAATGACTGTGTGTTGTATATTTTTTTAAAGGACGTATATAATGTGAATGCGAGTGGTTCTCCCCAGTCAGATATTTTATTTGAATTATGAGGAGTTTTCCTTTATGAAACTCTTGATGTTTCGTTTATTTCTTATTTGCAAGATTTTTTTTTTTTAGTTAAAAAAAATATTCACGTTTCCTTACTGGTCTTCCTTCAATATGGCCTTAACTGATCACATGACCTATTTTGGAGTACCTACCAATTTCATATAATGGTGGAATCTGGGTTTAGCTATGTGTATGTTGGCATTATTTATTGAGTGTACAATAGAGATGTCCAATCTTCCATGTCAAATTTACCCCCCTCCTATATTCAACATAATGAAACTTGAAATAAAGGTTAATATTATCTTCAAATTTTTTGAACATTCAAAAGAAGAAAACATTTTTTTTTAAAAACCCCTGATGATTAAAAAAAAAAATTTAGCTTACGAAATAATGAAAATTATGAACGAAAACAATGTTTTACATTTTCGCCCATTAAATCCATTGAAATTTAAACGTAGCCAATTACAAGTCAAGATAACCGGCTTTAAAAAAAAATATATATGAAAATTCCTGTATTTTGTTGCTTGTATTTCGTTGGTAAAGTTTCTGTAACTTTCATTACTTTATGTCGATTTTAACTAAAATAGATAAAATATTTGACGCTGCTCTTTTGACTTTTATATATATTTACCCACCCCTCCACACGAGCAGGGTGACACAAAGGTCAATTTCTTAAGCGGAGTTCAACAGTTTTAATTTAGAGTTTTCCTTCTCCTAAGACCGGTTGCCTAACCAAGGTTAAAAAAGCCCAGTCTGCCCTACTAATTATCCCATAGCGTGAGGAGAGTAAGGATTCATACCTTTCCCAAGGGTATTAGCGCTAAGTGAAAATGCATTATCACATCCAGGATTTGAACTCGGGCAACGAGTCCTTTTCCCATGACTTTAACGCATCGCAACCACGCGCTCTTTAGACTTTTATAGTTCAGAGTGTAGGATTGTGAAATTATGTTTGTTTGTTTAATTGTACGGAATAATCAACGCTGTTCGGGTCATTTAACGACGAATTAAGTCATTTTTTTTTATATCAGGTTGATAATTAGCTGTTGTTGCTTAAGTGGTGCCCGTCTAAGAAGTGAACAGGCTCATCGCTGTTTTTACTTCAGTGATCAGCAAGTTTTGAAGGCTGGTTGGTTGGTTGGTTGGATGGTTGGTTTTATTGTATATCAACTCTTTTTTGTCCATTTAACGAGAATCAAGTCAGTTTTGATACCAAGGTTTTTTTTTTTTAAATCGGAGGCGCGTGGTGTAATGAATAGAATCGTAGGAAAATGAATTGTCAACCTGAGTTCAAATCCTGGACGAAGCTACAGTTCACATAGTGTTAATACTCCTGGGAAAGATATAAATCCAACGACTCTCTCTCCAGCTTATGGGTAAATAATAGGTCAGACTGGGCTCTATAACTTTGGTAGATATCAATCTAGGAGAAGGAAAACTCTCAATTTCAAACCGGTTAAACTCAGCTTGGAGTGGTCCTATTAAGAATAGGTAGCAGTCTTAATTAGTGTTCGAGAAATACGACTGACTAAACAGCGCGGGGCAGCGTCCGTCAGTTTATGTTATTAACTGGTTTCAATTGGGGTGGAGTTGGGGTGTCTGGGTATTCCAAAATAATACCGCCCTTCGGCAGCGTCGTCAGTTATGTTATTAACTGGTTTAGTAGGGAGGTTTCGGTCTTCCCAACAATAATACCCCCTCCGCCAGTCAGACCGCCCATTAGAGTTGATCAATCTAATTCGTGTTGCCTTTTTTATTCAACGCCAACAGAAAAATGGCTTTAAATAGAGTAATACAAAACGCAGTCCTCGGCCTCTGTACATTCTGGTTGGCTATTCTACAGCCAATCATCGAGATCTATTTCACTAATTTAATTTAAATGTTGTTTAAGTGTTTCTCCATCTAAACATTGAATAGGCTCAATCGCTGCTTAACTTCTGTGATTTTGTGCGAATTGGTGCTTTCAACATGAACTTAACCGTAAGCCGGGACTGTGGAGAAACCCTGCGAAATGTAATACAGACGCACATTTTTCAATCTTGATTTTCCTGGTGGTCAATAAAAAGATAATAAGCATATAAGTATATTGCATAATAATAATAATAAAATATAATATATAATATAATAATAATTTAATAATAATGGACTTGCTGTCACTCAGCCCTCGGTGAACCTCGGCTACGGCAGGTGTGAAAAACTCGAAATGGAGTATAATAATAATAATAATAATAATAATAATAATAATAATAGGAGACATGCTGTTACTCAGCCCCCAGTGAACCACCGGCTACGGCTGGTGTGAAAAAACTCGAGTGGAGGTGAAAAATAATAATAATAATAATAATAATAATGATAATAATAGATAATAACATAATATCTTTCAGCTAGTATATACACACACACACACACACACACATAACGCACACACACAACACACACACACCCACACACCATATATATATATATATATATATATATATATATATATATATATATATTATATTATATATAGTAGCCTGCTATTATTATATTATTATTATTAAATTATATGATATTATTATAATCATTATTAATTATTAATTAATTAATTATTATCCTGTATATCATATATATTATATATTTATATATAAATATATATATAAGAGTATATATCCTGTTATTATAATCATGTATATACAGGTTTATAAATTTGTTATTATATCATATATACAATATTATTTCCTTTTCTTATATATATATATGAACGCACACACACACACACACAACACACACAATATATATATATATATATATATATATATATATATATATATATTATATAATATTATATACTCTTATTTATCAGATCTAGTTCTTCTGTAAGAATTATTTTTTCGTTCCATTTTATTCTCCGATTTCTTGAAGAAATCTGAAATTTCATTTATATCTGCCGATCATTTCCACCATCGGGGTCAAAAAGATATTCTTTCTTTCTTTTTCTGTTCGCTTTAAACTCATTTCTACAATATCGAAAAAATCTTCCAGATTTTTCCCCCTGACTACCACAAACTCTTGCATTCTCTTTTACTTATTATTTTTTATTTTTTTTGCATTTTAAATATCTTATTCCGAATATATCTACCTTCTATATAAAAATTCAATGTAATAATTATCAAGCAATCAGTTGATCTGAAGTGAAATATATTAACACTGAGATTTGGCTCATCGTCACATCTTTGGACATGCTGTGAAGATTGCAATAAGCCGGCAAGATTTGGTTTTCTTACACATCCTTCTTGGTCAGACAATTTTAAATAGATATACGGTAACAACGCTCATAGATATTTGAAACAAACAGACAATGTGTTTCCAAAATCAAGTTTGGTTACTGGTTGTTTTGGAGTTTTAAGGCATCTCATGCCATCTCGGGTTATTTTTTAATGCCGAATACATTTTTTTATTCATTCTTGTTAGGGGAGTTCTTTAAGGAAATGATATGAAGATGAAGAATGGGCAGCTTCGAAACTGTCTTTCACAAATCTTTCTCTGTCAGAGAATAGCCATACGGTAAGCCCTTAGATATTTGAACATGTCCTTTCTCATCAAATTGGATGATCGGCTTGGATATTACGGCATAATCATAAGATTTAGTTTATTTGATTCTGAATACGTTTGTTTTATTCATTTCATTGTTGGGATCCTTTTGGACATGGTAATGAAGATCCGCAAATAAGCTGACGGCTTCGGCTTCTTCCATATTCTTCTTTGGTAGACATTATAATAGACATACGGCCGCAAACTCATAAATAATTTTGGAACTAAGAGGCAATATGGTTTGCATCAAAGTTGGTTGGTTGGTTTGATTTTAACGGCAATGGGATCACTTGTTGGGTTATTTTATCCCGTAATACATTTAGTTTCTATTTATTCTTTGTTAGTAATTAGTAAGTATTTTTGGACCATGCTGTGAAAATCGTATTAAGCCGGTGGCTTCGAACTTCTTGCTCATTTTTCCTTTGGCAGACATTTTAAATAGACCATACGTCCAACTTTGATTTTTACGGCATGTAATTCTCTTATTGGGCTATTTTTAATGCCGATACATTGAGACATGGTGTAAAGATGCAAATAAGTTCGACGGCATCGACTTCGGCTAATTTTTCTTGTTCCTTTGGGCAGAAATATTTATTATAGACACACGGCACACTATAAATATTTGAACGAAGATGACAATGTGTTTTCTCATGAGCTAGTTGGTTGGGTTGGTTTTTACGCATAATGATCACTTGTTGGGTTAATTTTATGCCCGAATACATTGAGACATGGTGTATAAGTAGCAATAAGCCGATGGTTTTCTAACTCCTTGATCATTTTTGCCCGTTGGCATACTTATTATAGACACACGTACAGCTTCATAAATATTTGAAACTAAAGAGACAATGTGTGGTCTCATGAAGCTGGTTGGTTGGTTTGGATTTTACCACGATGTCAAAACGCTTGTTGGGTATTTGATGCAGAAGACGTTTTGTTCAATTCATTATTTATGGCTATTCATGCTATAGCAGGTGGGGTAACTTGGCTGGATTTTTACGGCATGTCAACCTTGTTGGGTTATTTGATGCCGAACACATTTTAGTTTTATTTATTCTTACAACGCGGCCCTTCTCTATCAAGCATTAAATAAATAGAATTATATAGTGGCGGCTCATAAATATTGAACAAACAGATAATTGTGATTAATCATCAAAATTTTTTTTTGTTGGTTGGTTGGAATTTTTACGGTAATGGTGATTCACTTGTTGGGTTATTGATATGCAAAAATCATTTAGTCTTAATTCATTCTTGTTAATTTATTTTTTGGAAATCGCATGAAAGATTCGCAAAAGAGCTTATCAGCTTCAGCTTCTACATTATCCCTCTTGTCAGACATTATAATAGATATACGGTACAGGCCTCATGCATATTTTAACAACCAAGACAATGTCTTTGTTTTCGAGAAACTTGATCACTATGATAATTCCAGTCTAGGTTTGATTTTCTTTTAGTAAATTAAGCATATCAGTCTACTAATCCTTTTTTGTGAGAACCTAATATTACGTATTAGTATATTCGTATATATTATATTATTACTGGTCGTGATACTTATATACATATCTTGTATACTTAAGCTTCTGTTTCTTTTTTAGCTGGTTTTAATATTCTGTATCTTTATCCTGGCTTGGGCTGTTCCTCTGGTCCTTGGGTTTCCCTTTTGGAATTCCCGTCTTGATCTTGGGAAGGTCTTCTTTGTGTCTTGAATCCGTTGTTTGATTTTTATTACGAAAAAACATCGTTTACTACGATATCGTTGTCAAAGCATGTTTGGTCCCCCTAAACCCACGTGACCGACCATTATATTAATTTATTGGAAATAAATGTAAGTAAAAAGTAAAAGTCGTTGGGGCGGCTAAAGTCCGGTAATCAAGCCAGTCAGCGAGGGTGGTCGTATCCCTTTTCAAATAGGCGCTAGACCAAGAAGATTGTTTTTTAGCATCTGAGGTTGGAGCGCCACAACGTACCATCAGCTCCTTACTTTAACCGCACAGATGCCCTGTGCTACTCATACGCTGAGTTGGCGGGGACCCGGTATCGCGTAAGGAACCTGTGGTTTCTGCCGAACGCTTCTACCGACTGAGCTTCCCGGCCCTCTTTATGCCAAATTAACAACTCAATAATGGATATTATGTGATCAATCAGTCTAGAGGGGGTCCTGAATAGAAAAAGGTTGAGAAACCTCTAGTCTTTATGGAAAGTATATGATGTAATGATTACTGGTTGTAGGAAATGGACATGGCAAGAACAAGTTCAAATCCTGGATGAGGCTGTTTGCATTTCATTATAGTGCTATACCTTTTAGGAAAGGTATGAATCAAAACTATTCTCCTCCAGCCTATGCGTAAATAGTACGGGCAGACTGGGCTCTTTAACCTTGGTTAGGCCAGCCAGGGTAATGTGAAGGATAAACTATATTCAAACCTGTTTATGAAAATTGACCCTTGTGTTGCATCCTGTCTTGTGTGGAGGGGTTGGTAAATATGTATACGTAACCCACAGAAGTGTCATAAAAAACTTTAAAAAACATAACAAAGCTAAAAGTAGTGTTCATCATTTTAAGGGGCTCCTTTTTTTTCAATGATTTTGATATTGTTCTCTAATCAACAAAACCGCTTTGATTACGAAATATTAAACATTTATAATAAACAGTATTTATGTTCCTTTTGCCATGGCTCCACATGATCACCTCTAAAGATCTTCATGTCCCCCACCCAGACACTTTGGGAGGTGTCTATTAAGCTGACTAAACAAATGCCGATTCAACCTATCAGCTCTCAGAAACCAAACATTCGACGGTTTTGTCCACATTAGCTGGGTTGAAAACTAGAAAATACTACACACAAAACAAGGCTAAGAACAGCCACTTGGAATGTCTGGACACCTCCCGATCTTGAGAGGGAAGTATCTCGATAAGGGGCAGACAGATGCTCTTGCGGAAATCAGCTTTAGCTATAAGAAGAGGTAAGTTGACTCGAGCCCTCCATTCTGAGCGACACATGACAGACGCCATGGACATTTCCTACATTTGAAGTCTGACCTGTTGGGCAGCGCCTGTACGTCGAGGATTTCATATGTGTGATAGGGTAATAATAAAAACAAGCTGGATCCGTGGGCCATCTGCATGCTCACAACTGGACTACTTGTAGAAATGGCCTTAATTCTGTCAAGAAGCGGCAATCACCATATATATATATATACTCCTGGTTAAAATCTTTAAGACAGATCCAAATATATTTTGCGAAACATTTACATTTAATTAGAAAATAACAAACAAAAGGAAAATGTTTAAGCTTTTAATTGATTAATTTTAATAAACATTCAAAAAAAGTTTTTTTGGGTTTGGTTACTAAAAAATAAGACATGTAAATAAAAACAGAAAATATACAGAACAAATATAGAATTCTTGTATTTAAAAATTGAACTTCATTTGGTCTCCAAAGAATCTTAAACCGCTAATACCTTGTTTTAAACAATCTTCAAGAGAACAAGCCATCTATGAAAAAGTAAAAATGAAATAAATAAAAGAACAGAAAATAATAAAGAGAGAAATAAATATTTTCAATAAATTTATTGAATATATTTGTGTACAATAAAATAAGTGTACATAATACAAGGGCTGGGTTAGCTCAGTCGGTAGAGCGTTCGCTAGAAAAACCACAAGGTTTCCCTAGTTCGATACCGGTCCTCGCCAACTCAGCGTATGAGTAGCACAGGGATCTTGTGTGGTAAAGTAAGGAGCTGATGGTAGGTGTGCGCTCAACCTTGTTGGTTTCTAGCCCGAACGCTCTACGACTGAGCTAACCCAGCCCTTGTATTATGTACACTTATTTTATTGTACACAAATATTTCAATAAATTTATTGAAATATTTATTTTCTCTCTTTATTATTTTCTGTCTTTTATTTATTTCATTTTTACTTTTCATAGATGGCTTGTTCTCTTGAAGATTGTTTAAAACAAGGTATTGCGGTTTAAGATTCTTGAACTCAATGAAGTTCAATTTTTAAATTACAAGAATTCTATATTTGTTCCGTATTTTCTGTTTTTATTTACATGGTCTTATTTTTATAACCACCAAAAAAAACTTTTTGAATGTTTATTAAAATTAATCAATTAAAAGCTTAACATTTTCCTTTGTTTGTTGATTTTCTAATTAAATGTAAATGTTTCGCAAATATATTTTGGATCTGGTCTTAAGATTTTAACCAGGAGTATATATATATATATATGGTGATTGCCGCTTCTTGACAGAATAAGGCCATTTCTACAAGTAGTCCAGTTGTGAGCATGCAGATGGCCCACGGATCCAGCTTGTTTTTATATACCCTATCACACATATGAAATCCTCGACGTACAGGCGCTGCCACACAGGTCAGACTTCAATGTAGGAAATGTTTCCATGGCGTCTGTCATGTGTCGCTTCAGAATGGAGGGCTCGAGTCAACTTACCTCTTCTTATAGCTAAAGCTGATTTCCGCAAGAGCATCTGTCTGCCCCTTATCGAGATACTTCCCTCTCAAGATCGGGAGGTGTCCAGACATTCCAAGTGGCTGTTCTTAGCCTTGTTTTGTGTTGTAGTATTTTCTAGTTTTCACCCAGCTAATGTGGACAACCGTCGAAATGTTGGTTTCTGGAGAGCTTGATAGGTGAATCGGCATTTGTTTAGGTCAGCTTTTATAGACACCTCCCAAGTGACTGGGTGGGGACATGAAGATCTTAGAGGTGATCATGTGGGCATGGCAAAAGAACATAAATACTGTTTATAATAAAGTTTAATTATTTTGTAAATCAAAGTGGTTTTGTTGATTAGAGAAGGATATCAAAATCATGAAGAAAAAGGAGCCCTAAAATGATGAACACTACTTTTTAGGCTTTGTTATGTTTTTTAAAGTTTTTTTTTATTGACACTTCTGTGGGTACTATACATATTTACCAACCCCTCCACACAAGCAGGATGCAACACAAGGTCAATTTCTTAACAGGTTTGAATATAGTTTTCCTTCACCTACACTGACTGCCTAACCAAGGTTAAAGAGCTCAGTCTGCCATACTAGTTACGCATAGCTGGAGGGAGAATAGTTTGATTCATACCTTTCCTAAAAGGTTTTAGCACTATGTGAAATGCAAACAGCCTCATCCAGGATTTGAACTTGTCTTGCCATGTCGATTTCCTACAACAGTAACCATTACATCATATACTTCCATAAAAACTAGAGGTTCTCAACCTTTTTCTATTCAGGACCCCCTTTTGACTGATGAACACATATCCATTACTGGTGTTAATTTGGGATAATAGAGGGCCGGGATAGCTCAGTCGGTAGAGCGTTCGGCTAGAAACCACAAGGTTCCTAGTTCGATACCGGTCCCCGCCAACTCAGCGTATGAGTAGCACAGGGATCTGTGCGATAAAGTAAGGAGCTGATGGTAGATGTGGCGCTCCACCTCAGATGCTAAAAACAATCTCCTTAGTCTAGCGCTATTGAAAAGCTGACTGGCTGATACCGACTTTAGGCCGCCCCGTCGACTTTACTTTTTACTTACATTTATTTCAATAAATAATATAAGGTCGTTCACGTGGTGTAGGGGACAACATGCTTGACAACGATATCGTAGTAAACGAGTTCGTAAATAAAAATCAAACAACGGATCAAGACACAGAAGACTTCCCAAGATCAAGACGGGAATTCCAAGAAACCCAAGACCAGAGGAACAGCCCAAGCCAGGATATAAGATACAGAATATTAAAACCAGCTAAAAAAAAGAAACAGAAGCTAAGTATACAAGATAGGTATATAAGTATACGACCAGTAATATATATAATATATACGAATATACTAATACGTAATATAGGTTCTCACAAAAAGGGATTATGTAAGACTGATATGCTAATTATTAAAGAAATCAAACCTAGACTGAATTTCATAGTGATCAAGTTCTCGAAAACAAAGACATTGTCTGGTTGTTAAAATATGCATGAGCTGTACCGTATATCTATTATAATGTCTGACAAAGAGGGATATGTAAGAAGCTGAAGCTGATAGCTCTTTGCGATCTTCATACAATTTCCCAAAAAATAAGTAACAAGAATGAATAAAACTAAATGTATTCGGCCTATCATAACCCAACAAGTGATTATATACCGTAAAATCCAACCAACCAACCAACCAACCATACAATTTGATGATAAACACATTATCTGTTTGTTCAAATATTTATAAGCCGCGCTATATATCTATTATAATGCTTGATAGAGAAGGGGGTGTAAGAATAAATAAAACTAAATGTGTTCGGCATCAAATAACCCAACAAGGGTTGATATGCCGTAAAATCCAGCTAAGCACCCCACCAGCTATAGCATGAATAGCCATAAATAATGAATTGAACAAAACGTCTTCTGCATCAAATAACCCAACAAGCGTTGACATGTGGTAAAATCCAACCAACCAACCAGTTTCATGAGAAACACATTGTCTCTTCGTTCAAATATTTATGAGCTGTACCGTGTGTCTATAATAATATCTGCCAAAGAAAAATGAGCAAGAAGTCGATGCCGTCGGCTTATTGCAATCTTTCCACCATGTCTCAATGTATTTGGCATAAAATAACCCAACAAGTGATCATATGCCGTAAAATCCAACAAACCAAACAACTTCATGAGTAACACATTGTCTCTTCGTTCAAATATTTATTAGCTGTACCGTGTGTCTATAATAATATCTGCCAAAGAAAAATGAGCAAGAAGTCGAAGCCGTCGGCTTATTGCAATCTTTACACCATGTCTCAATGTATGCGGCATAAAATAACCCAATAAGAGATCACATGCCGTAAAATCCAAGTTGGACAGTATGTCTATAAAATGTCTGCCAAAGAAAAATGAGCAAGAAGCCGAAGCCACCGGTTTAATACAATTTTCACGGCATGTCCAAAATACTACTAATACTAACAAGAATAAACAGAACTAAATGTATTCGGGATAAAATAACCCAACAAGTGATCCCATGCCGTTAAAATCAACCAACCAACCAACTTGAAGCGAAACTTATTGTCTCTTCGTTCAAATATTTATGAGTTGGGCCGTATGTCTATTATAATGTCTACCAAAGAAGAATATGGAAGAAGCCGAAGCCGTCAGCTTATTGCGATCTTCATACCATATCCCAAAGGATCCCTAACAAGAATGAATAAAACTAAACGTATTCAGAATCAAATAAACTAAGAAGCATTGACATGCCGTAATATCCAACCGATCATCCAATTTGATGAGAAAGACATGTTCAAATATCTATGAGCTGTACCGTATGGCTATTCTCTGACAGAGAAGACTGTGTAAGAAGTCGAAGCTGCCATCTTCATCTTCATATCATTTCCCAAAGAATCCCTCCTAACAAGAATGAATAAAACTAAATGTATTCGACATAAAATAACCCGAGATGCGTTGAGATGCCTTAAACTCCAAACAACCAGCTAACCAACTTGATTGGAAACACATTGTCTGTTTGTTCAAATATTTATTAGCTGTACCGTATATCTATTAAAATGTCTGACCAAGAAGGATGTGTAAGAAACCAAATCTGCCGGCTTATTGCAATCTTCACAGCATGTCCCAAAGATGTGACGATGAGCCAAATCTCAGGTTAATATATTTCAGTTCAGATCAACTGATTGCTTGATAATTATTACATTGAATTTTTATATAGAAGGTAGATATATCGGATAAGATATTAAAATGCAAAAAAAAAAAATAATAAGTAAAGAGAATGCAAGAGTTGTGGTAGTCAGGGGGAAAAATCGGAAGATTTTCGATATTGTAGAAATGAGTTTAAAGCGACAGAAAAAAAGAAAGAAAGAATATCTTTTTGACCCGATGGTGGAAATTGATCGGCAGATATAAATGAAATTTCAGATTTCTTCAAGAAATCGAGATAAAATGGAACGAAAAAAAATAATTCTTACAGAAGAACTAGATCTGATAAACAACAGGATATATATATATATATATATATATATATATATATATATATATATATATTGTGTGTGTGTGTGTGTGTGTATATATATATACATATATATATATATATATATTTGTGCGTGTGTGTGTGTACATATATATATATATATAAGAAAAGGAAATATATGTATATATGATATAATAACAGAATATATATCTGTATATATATGATATAATAACAGGAATATATATATATATATATATATATATATATATGATATAACAGGATAATAATATTATAATATGATAATAATATAATAATGATAATAATAGCAGGCTATATATATATATATATATATATATATATATATATATATATATATATATATATGTGTGTGTGTGTGTGTGTGTGTGTGTGTGTAATATACTAGCTGAAAATATATTATTATTATTATTATTATTATTATTATTTCACTCCATTCGAGTTTTTCACACCAGCCGTAACCGGTGGTTCACTGGGGGCTGTGTGACAGCATGTCTCCTATTATTATTATTATTATTATTATTATTATTATGCAATATACTTATATGCATATTATCTTTTTATGACCACCAGAAAATCAAGATGGAAAAATGGGCGTTCTATTTACATTTCGCAGGGTTTCTCCACAGTCCCGGCTTCCGGTTAAGTCATGTTTAAAGCACCAATTCGCACAAAATCACAGAAGTTAAGCAACGATAAGCCTATTCAATGTTTAGATGGAGAACCACTTAAGCAACATTTAAATTAAATTAGTGAAATAGATCTCGATGATTGGCTGTAGAATTAGCCAACCAGATGTACAGAGGCCGGGGACTGCGTTGGCATACTCTATTTAAAGCCCATTTTTCTGTTGGCGTTGAATAAAAAAGGTAGCGAATTAGAGTTTGATCAACTCTAATGGAGTTTGACTGGCGGAGGTGGATATTATGTTGGAAGACACAAAACCCCCCTATGAAACCAGTTAATAACATAACTGACGACGCTGCCCCGCGCTGTTTAGTCAGACGTATCTCGAACACTAATTAAGACTGTACCTATTCTAATAGTGACCGCTCCAAGCTGAGTTTAACAGGTTTGAATTAAGAGTTTTCCTTCTCCTAGATTGATTACTTACCAAAGTTATAGAGCCCAGTCTGACTTATTATTTACCCATAGCTGGAGAGAGAGAGTAGTTGGATTCATATCTTTCCCAGGGGTATTAGCACTATGTGAACTGTAGCTTCGTCCAGGATTTGAACTCAGGTTTACAATTTCATTTCCTACGATTCTATTCATTACACCACGCGCCTCCGATTTAAAAAAAAAACTGGTATCAAAACTGACTTGATTCTGCGTTAAATGGACCAAAAAGAGTTGATATACCATAAAACCAACCAACCAACCAACCAGCCTTCAAAACATGCTGAAAGTACCGTTTTCTGCTAGATCACTGAAGTTAAACAGCGATGAGCCTGTTCAATTATTAGATGAGACACCACTTAAGCTACAACAGCTAATAAAAACAGCTGATATAAAAAATGACTTATATTTAGTCGTGTCTAGTTGTGTATTCTCGTTGTGCTAGTTTGCTACATTCGCAGAGTATATGGTTAACAGTCTCATCTCTATTCCCGCAAAGTCTACATTTACTATTTTGTTGGGTCCTATCAATTATAAGTGATTCAGTTTCTCTTTTTATTATTATTATTATTATTATTATTATTATTATTATTATTATTTCCCTCCATTCGAGTTCTTCACACCTGCCATAGCCGGTGGTTCACTGGGGGCTGAGTGACAGCAAATCTCCTATTATAATTATTATTATTTACTCCTTTTGAGTTTCCACATCAGTGTTAGCTGATGGTCTTTCACTGGAGTCTGAGTGACAGCAAGTCTCCTCAGGCCTCCAGGACTCTTCTGAGTATTCTGGCAGATTGCAGCAGTGCAGTGTTCTGAATGGTTTCAATCCTTCCTCTGATATCCAAACTTTCCAAGCCCTTTTCTAATCCTTTTGGGACTGTTCCAAGTGCACCAACAATAATTGGTATAACTTTCACTTTCATATTCCATAACTTTTTCAGTTCTCTGGCAAGGTCCAGATATTTGTCAATTTTTTCATTTTCCTTTAACTTCACCCTGTGATCTGCTGGCACTGCAAAATCCACCAGTTGACAAGTTCTTTCTTTTTTGTTAATCAACACTAGGTCTGGCCTTCTTGCTGGGATAAGGTGATCCGTTTTAATTTCAAAGTCCCAGAGAATTTTGTGCGTTTCATTCTCAAGAACAGATTCTGGTTTATGCATATACCATTTTGTTGTGTGGTCAAAATTTAATTTCTTGCATAATTCCCAGTGGATCACCTTCCCAACCCAGTCGTGTCTAGTTTTGTATTCTCGTTGTGCTAGTTTGCTACATTCGCAGAGTATATGGTATTATTATTATTATTATTATTATTATTATTATTATAATCGTTAAATGACCCGAACAGCGTTGATATTCCATACATTTAAACAAACAAACATAAATTCACAATCCCTACACTCTGAACTATAAAGTCTAAAGAGCAGCGTCAAATATTTTATCTATTTTTTAACAAGAATAGATAAAATAATCGACATAAATTAACGATGTAACAGAACTTTACCAACGAAATACAAGCTACAAATACAGGAATTTTTCATATACTTTTTTTAAAAAGCCGGTTGTCTTGACTTGTTTTTGGCTACGTTAAATTTCAATTGATTTAATGGTGCGAAAATGTAAACATTGTTTTCGTTCATAATTTTCATTATTTCTGTAAGCTAAAAATTTTAAAAAAATAATTCTAATACATCTATATATCTCAGTCTGTTAACATGTATGTATGTATGTATATATGTAAGATAGATAGATAGATACATACATACATACATACATGTTAACAGACTGAGATATATAGATGTATTAGAATTAGAATGGATATATATATATATATATATATATATATATATATATATATATAGAGAGAGAGAGAGAGAGAGAGAGAGAGATAGGAGTAGACTTCTAGATAGATAGGAATAGACTCAGATAAATTGAAAAATAGATAGATACATACGTAAATGTGAACAGATATAGATAGATAGATACATGGATAGATAGATACATACATACATACATACATACATACATACACGTTAACAGACTGAGATAGATGTATCAGAATTTGAATAGATAGATCGACAGATAGATAGATAGTAACGAGGAAAGTCGTCAATATATGAGAATAGCTATTATTACATGGCGAATTCTGTAAATGTGTTTTTCTAAAATCGGAGCTTGTAACCGAGTTATTCGGCCATTGTTGACTTGAGCGTTTTGAAAAAAGATCTCGCGATAAGATATTGGCCTGCTCATCTCTTTTTCTCACTCTTTCTCTCACTCCCCCTCTCCCCCCCCCCCCTCTCTCTCTCTCTCTCTCTCTCTCTCTCTCTCTCTCTCTCTCTCTGTTGGCAAAAAAGACTTTTGTTCTTTGACAGAGACGAACTGATCTTGCATGCATTGAACGAGTTTTATTCCCGCCTTAGAGCACTTCTACATCACCATCGCCATCCACATCATCCTGTTCAGCCTCATTTTCCTCAGCATCATCAGCATCATCAGCATCATCATCGTCGCTATCAAATATAGATTCATATGAACAGACTGTGATATACAGATAGATAGATAGATAGATAGATAGTAAAATTGATATATATAGCGAAATAAACTGTGATATATATATATATATATATATATATATATATATACAAGAAAGCAGCTGTACGGCCACCTGCCACATATCACCCACACCATCCGATTAAGATGGACAAGACACGCGGGACACTGCTGGAGAAGCAAGGACGAACTCATAAGCGACGTCCTCCTGTGGAAGCCAGCACATGGGCACGCCAGTGTGGGCCGACCAGCAAAGACGTACATTGATCAGCTCTGTGCGGATACAGGATGCTGCATAGAGGACCTCCCGAGAATGATGAGTGATAGGGACGGATGGAGAGAGACTGTTATGGATATCCGTGCTAACAGCGCGACATGATGATGATGATCATATATAATCCAAAAGTCCAGAGAAGAAATCTTCCT
>CM042174.1:23011141-23073641 GCA_023376005.1 Doryteuthis pealeii | reverse complement strand
CTGTTTGCATTTCACATAGAAATTATATCATTTGGAAAGGTGTACATCCTACAGTTCTCCCTATTATCATTGTAATCTGAGTCCTTCAGCTTATTTATCATGAACTAACCATCAGTGTTCGTACTTTGCATACGGTGCGATCTCAGTGAGGGGAGAGCCACTGTGTGCGGTCTAAAGAAGCAAAGATTTAATAATAGAATATAAACGTCATTTTTTTTTACTGTATTTATTTATCTATTTATTTATTTATTTCAAACAACTATTTTGCTCCATGTACTTATATTTATTTATGAGATGAGGCATGATATGAAATTTTGATATGTTGGACTCTTCTCCTCATCTTTATCATGTACTAGCAGCGGCTACCCGGCGTCAACTGGGTAGAGGGTTTGTTTTTAAGTTAGTCCCGCAGATCCATTATTAGTGAATCGTGAGTTGAATCCTCGTGGATTAAAATCCCATTCTAAAAAAAACAACCTTGCATTGATCCAGCTACTCTGAAAAGAAATGTGAATGTCTACTATCTAAAATATTAAATGAAAAAAGTCCATGCTGTCATTTAAATTTATTTTTTAATTATCTTCACGAATATCAATCAAATCTCTGTTATTTTTGCTCAAAAACCAAGCCCTGGTGATATTTAATGTGTATATATATATATATATACTTTGTTGTTAATTGTTTTATTTTCGAAGTTTCCTCCGGACATACAGGTATACATAACTGCCCTTTATATATGTATAGATAAACACGACGTGGTTTTGGATTATATCGAATCATATTTCTGTCAATAAATCTGGGGGCATTTATGATGCTTGGAGCGCCCTTGAGTGAGTGGTAACGATTTGAGCTCCGAAACTACTTTTGAATCCATAAGTAATGGTCTGAAGATGACTTATTTTAAAGTAATTAAAAAAGACACATCTGAACAGAACCGAGATTACTGCAGCCAGATTGTTGTGTTTATACAGAATAAAGATAAGGACATCAGTCCGAAAAATCAATGATTTGGCAGTTATGATAGATAGATAGATAGATAGATAGATAGATAGGTAATTCTGTTAGTATTTATTTTGAGTCTATTTATTTATCTATTAATTTAGTTAATATTAATACTCATTACTGTCATCTGTCTCATTTACACAGAATAAAGATGAGGACAATAGTCCGAAAAATCAACGATTTGACAGTTATGATAGATAGATAGATAGATAGATAGATAGATCGACAGATATATAGATAGGTAATTCTGTTAGTATTTATTTTGACTATATTTATTTATCTATTAATTTAGTTAATATTAATACTCATTACTGTCATCTGTCTCATTTACACAGAATAAAGATGAGGACAACAGTCCGAAAAATCAACGATTTGACAGTTATGATAGATAGATAGATAGATAGATAGATAGGCAATTCTGTTAGTATTTATTTTGACTATATTTATTTAACTATTTGTTTTAGTTAACATTAATACTAATTACCGTCATCTTTCTCATTTATACAGAATAAAGATGAGGACATCAGTCCGAAAAATCAATGATTTGTCAGTTATAATAGATAGATCGACAGATATATAGATAGGTAATTCTGTTAGTATTTATTTTGATTCTATTTATTTATCTATTTGATTTAGTTAATATTTATACTAATTACCGTCATCTGTCTCATTTATACAGAATAAAGATGAGGACAACAGTCCGAAAAATCAATGATTTGTCAGTTATGATAGATAGATAGATCGACAGATATATAGATAGGTAATTCTGTTAGTATTTATTTTGATTCTATTTATTTATATATTTAATTTAGTTAATATTAATACTAATTACCATCATCTGTCTCATTTATACAGAAAAAATATGAGGACAACAGTCCAAAAAATCAACGATTTGGCAGTTATGATAGATAGATAGATCGACAGATATATAGATAGGTAATTCTGTTAGTATTTATTTTGAGTTTATTTATTTATCTATTTGAATAAAGATGAGGACAACAGTCCGAAAAATCAACGATTTGGCAGTTATGATAGATAGATAGATCGACAGATATATAGATAGATAGATAGATATGTAATTCTGTTAGTATTTATTTTGAGTTTATTTATTTATCTATTTGAATAAAGATGAGGACAACAGTCCAAAAAATCAACGATTTGACAGTTATGATAGATAGATAGATCGACAGATATATAGATAGATAGATAGATAGGTAATTCTGTTAGTATTTATTTTGAGTCTATTTATTTATCTATTTGAATAAAGATGACGACAACAGTCCAAAAAATCAACGATTTGACAGTTATGATAGATAGATAGATCGACAGATATATAGATATGTAGATAAGTAATTCTGTTAGTATTTATTTTGAGTTTATTTATTTATCTATTTGATTTAGTTAATATTACTACTAATTACCGTGCCTCTGTCTCGTGACAATAGGAGATAGTCTTACGCTAATGGTAGCGATTTTGTTGAATCGTAGCCAGGCCAGTCGTAGACAGTGAAAATGTTGTTCGCATTTAATGTTATGCTGATGACCTTACATTGAGAAAATGCCAACTACGCCAGAGAAAAAAGAACAGAACAAAAGCGAAGTGATATTTAATGAGAAAGTGAATCTGTTGTGCGAACTGTCCTCTCAAAGGAACCCCACCTTGTGGCGACAAAAATGGACGCCTTCAACATCCTGCAATTCGGCCTTCAGTGATGAGGATGGGATTATTAAATCGTTCCTCTATACACACACGCGCGCTCGCGCACACACACACTCACCCCCGCTCTCCACACACACATATACACACTCGTTTATCCTCGTCGCCATCCTCATCAAACGATCCGAAATTGATTTTTTTGGTAGAACTAAGGGTGGAATAGAAAAGTTTTAAATCTGTTTAAAATTTAATTTAATATATTTAAATATCTATCTATCTATCTCTCTCTCTATATATATATATATATATATAAAGTAAGTCGTCGGGGCGGCCTAAAGTCGGTATCAGCCAGTCAGCGAGGGAGTCTATCCCTTTTCAATAGCGCTAGACCAAGGAGATTGTTTTTTTTAGCTTCTGAGGTGGAGCGCCCACACCTACATCAGCTTCCTTATTTTACCGCACAGATCCCTGTGCTACTCATACGCTGAGTTGGCGAGGACCGTTATCGAACTAGGAACCTTGTGTTTCTAGCCGAACGCTCTACCGACTGAGTTAACCCGGCCCGTACCAATTATATATATAATATATATATATATATATATTATAAATTTTTAAACAGATTTTTAAACTTGTCTACTCCACCCTCTCTCTCTCTCTAATATATATATATATATATATATATATATATATGTGTGTGTGTGTGTGTGTGTGTGTGTGTGGTGTGTGTATAATGGAAAAGGTGACTTACCGGTGAATATGGTCACGATGGTTAGATGGTGCAGAATTCAGTGAGATAAAGTCAGCTTCACCATAAGGATCTTCAGGGTTAAATTTAACCGTGAAGATCCTTATGGGAAAAATCGAGTAGGTTATCTTTTGTACCTATATTCTAATATATATATATATATATATTATATATATATATATAGGGTGGAGTAGACAATTTGTTACTACCTCCCCACTACCAATTCCTACGCTACTGCTCGTTTTCTTTAAACACGAGACTCCACGAAACATACCATCAGTTTCCAGCGTGAAGATGCCAGATCGACATGCCGAAAGCCCTTGTTGAGAAACCTTTCGTAGATTGCTACACCAGTTCCACCCTGACACCAAAAAGATGGCCAGACACCTTGAAAGGATTGAACAAAAAACTCGTACGACAAGAATTGTCACTCGAGTTCAACCAAACATATATATATATATATATATATATATATATATATATATATATATATATATATGAGGATAGGAGGATAGGAGTAAATACGACAGATTAGATGGAGAAAATATTGACAAAGAAACAAAACTCAGACAAATATATGTAGGAGATATATTTCGCCGTGCATTGAGCTCGGCTTCATCAGTCAATGCACGGCAAAATATAACTCCTATATATACGTGTCTGAGTTTTGTTTCTTTGTCCATATTTCTCCCTTTAATCTTTACTATATATATATATATATATATATATATATATATATCATGTCACGCAAGTAGCACGGATATACATGACAGTCTCTCGCCAACCTTCCCTATCATTCATTGCCTCTCGGAGCTCTTCTGCGCGGCATCCAGCATAGTTGGTCAATGTAGGTCCTTGCTGGGCGGCTCACACTAGCATGCCCATGTGTTGGCTTCCACAGAAGGACGTCGCTTATGAGCTCGTCCTTGCTCCTCCTGCAGTGCCCTGCATGCCTAGTCCGTCTTACCTTGTTTAGAATATAAATTTATTTCGACATACTGTCTCTTCAGTGTTATTTTTGTTGTTGTTTTTTTTTTTTCAAATATTCCCCATTCGGTCATACTGGTGCGATTTTCCTGTAAGACCGAGCGTGAAATATCAAAATATGAAAAAAGAACAACGAAAATAGGAATGAAGAGACCACATGTCGAAATAAATTTATATTCTAAACAAGGAACATATCCACTTATTTACTCATTTATCCATATAGAAAAAATATATGTGCAAATCTTTTATGTACGTTTGAGTTCTCAATTTTTATTGAATTCTATCAAAATAACCCATGATATCACCTACCTGGTATTGACCTAGTATTGTCTAACAAACAAACCATAGAACTTGTCAATTGGTAGATTTTGCAGTTTCAGCAGATCACAGGGTGAGGATGAAATTGTAGAATAATCAAGCTAAGATCCAATTACCGTCGAATTGGTAAGACACCGCAACAAACAGTCGTAACTGAATACGATCCTATCTTGTTGCAACTCTACTGCAGAATGACAATATCAACTTTGTGTGTCGATCCTATCACAGCACAGTATAGCGTTGTGTGGTGGTTAGCTTTTCGAATCTTTTGTGAGTTCGAATTCTTACTGCGTTATTCCTCCATATTTAACGGCTTAAAATGGTTGTGGTAAATGTTTTGATTATTTTTGATCATTTTTTTATCTTTGTCGGAGGGAGATCGTAGGTATACACCGCTGATGAGACTTAATAAAGGTGAAACAGCTGTACGGTGTTCCATGTGGTGCACTTTATTCGCCGTGTTTGCTTGTCATAATTATTTTCAATGATTATCTAATTTTATACGATATACGCATTGTAATTGCCTTCAAAAATATAAATAATAATAACCATCAATACATAAATTCATCTTTTGAATATTTGTTTTTTCTACTTATTTCTACATACTGAATAATAATCAAGCTAAGTTCCAATTACCGTCGAATTGGTAAGACACGACAACAAGCGGTTGAAACTTAATACAATCCCGTCTTGTTGCAATTCTACTGCAGAATGACAGGGTATTTATGAAACTCCACAACATCATAGAAACCAAGCAGCCAATCAGAACTCAAGGAATGGAATCACCCAAATACATGAATGGACTATTCTTGATTCCCATAAATACCAACTGTCTTGGACACTACTTCAGAAAAGATAGACAAATACCTGGACCTTGCTAGAGAACTGAAAAGCCTGTGTAATATGCGTGTGAACGTGATGCCAATTACTGTAGGTGCATTTGGACTGTCTCATTTTTAACCAGGGGGTGTTGCAATATGAGCCTTACTACGAGAACCAAAGAACCAAACTGCGTGTTCTTAGTACTTTCCTATACAGTAGCGAAGCCTAGATCACATACTAACGCTACGTGAGGAAACTGGAAAATTTCCACTTCAGATGCCTACGCTGCATTCTACGCTTTCGCTGGCAGGACAAAGTGCCCAACACATACGTGCTGGAACGAGCAAACATAAACAGCATGCCCGCCATCATCTGTGAGAGACGCCTTCGATGACTTGGCCAGGTCAGAAGGATGAACAAAGGCCGCATCCCCAAAGACCTACTGTATGGCTAGTTAGTAGAGGACACCCGACCGGTAGGGAGACCACGCATGCGCTTTAAATATGTCTGCAAGAGAGACATGAACCCATGCCACATCGACATAAACACATGGGAGTCTTGAGCAGAAAACCGTACGACCTGTCGCCTCCTCGTCAAACAAGGAACGAAAAGGGGTGAAAAAGAGAGGAAAGAAGCTGCCACAGAAAAGAAAGCCAAAAGGAAGGAGAGACAACAGCAACTCCAGCAAGCAACACTGTGTGTTTGCAGTCACTGCACCAGAGATTGCCCTTCAAAGATTGGTCTGTTCAGCCACTCACGCATTTGTAGATTTTTAAAAAAGTGGACATTACGCCATCGTCTTCAGTAGACGGAAGGATTGCAACACATTTGCAATATGATAACGTCGGTACAGTTAAGAAACACGAGAGTGTGTGTGTGTGTGTGTGTGTCTGGTTGTGTGTGTCTGTGTGTGTGTATGTGTGTGTGTGTCTGGTTGTGTGTCTGGTTGTGTGTGTCTGTGTGTGTCTGTATCTGTGTGTCTGCGTCTGTGAATCCTAAAATTGATTAGCAATTAAGGTCTGCGTTGTAAATGCCAAACGTAAATTAAAAAATAAATCACTAATATCATTTTATAGACGGACCTTGGACAACGTTTTTAATTGCTCGTTTCAGTCTTCCTTATCACGAAATGTGACTGTTCCCACCTGAACAGTAATTCAAATTTTCTTTTGACAAAAAAGAATTCAGTTACCAGCATGATCCGTTCTATAAACTACACGTCTTTATTCTTGGGTTTCACACAGGGCCCATTTTGTCAGGCGTAGATGTGCAAGTATCTGTTACTAAACTACGAAAACCTATTCTAAACCATGACCTTCGTGGTGTAATGCTCTCGGCGAGGTTGAAATCCTACTTGGAAGAAAGTGAATTGCATCCGAGAAGACAGAAAATGTAGTAAAATCAAACAAACAAAGAAAAAAGAAGAAGAAAGTAGCCGAATTGTTTCTCCAAACGTGTCAATGATTTTGTGTGAGGATCAGCGAAATAGACGACAATTTAAACAAACTCTGTCTTCTCTTAGGATTTAATTGTCGTCTGGATACTGCAATTTGGACATTTTTTATTCTTAAATCAAAAGAGGATATTCAGAAATGCGATGATAGAAATGGGAAGGGGAAAAATACAAAGAGAAAAAGGAACACAGTGTCTGTATACATGTATGAGGTGATTCTGAAAGTTTCTAAGTCAGGACCTAGAAGAAAATTACCAACATTATTAGTATATATATATATATATATATATATATATATACCAAAAAAATCTTCAAAAACCTACAAAAATCATACAAGGGTAAGTCAAAAAGTAATGCCATTTTGTTTAGGACAGGTATAATTATCAACACAGGAACATGTATCATACATCAAAATGAAGCTGGTCCTCTATGGATCACAACCCTACTTCTCCACATACGTGTGTCAAAAAGTAATGCCATTTTGTTTAGGACAGGTATAATTACCAACACAGGAACATGTATCATACATCCAAAGGATCCTCTGTGGATTATATCTCTACTTCACCACATAGTCAGCGGTTCTCTCAATAGCAACGGTCTGCCTTCTAATGAAAGCATGTATCACTACCCCGTAAAATTCTGTTGACTGTTCTTTGAGCCACTTCTTCACTGCAGATTTCACTTTTTCGTCACTGGAATAACGTTTCACTCTCAAACCCTGTTTCATGGGACAGTTTTTGGTTAAGTTCCCATTTTATTTATAAGTCTTAGACAGAAAATGTAAAGTTGGATGATGGATAATGTTTGTTTGATCATATAGATCTCATATCTCATACCCCAGCTATGGTTAGCGGAATGAGAACAGGATACCCCCGTTGATTGAATAAAGGGTTAGGTTCAAAGTTTCATGATGGCTCCCGATTACGACAAGAAGGTTCCCGATTAGGTCAAGAATGTTCCCGAGTTCGAAAAGAAGGTTCGCGAGTCCGAGAAGGTTCCCGAATCCGACAAGAATTACCTGAAGAAGGCCGGAGGGCATATGGGCTTAAACGTTGTATAGATAACAATGAAGGTGAGAATAATAGTCCGAATAATGCAAATAATATTAATCATCAAGCCTCATCTCAAACATTCAGAGAAAATCTATTTCACTCATAAATAGGACCTTAGTAGGTACTACCAATCGGGTCAGAGTGGCAAACACAAACACGCACACACACACACGCACGCACACACACACAAAAAAAAAAAAACAAAGAAACAACTCCACCTCGTTGTTTAAATATGAACCTATGTGTTCATTTCAAGGAAGGAGGTTCTTAAAGTCTAATTCTTTTTTTCGAGTTCTCGACTTAGTTATATTTTCAAAAGCCTTCTTTATCGTTCGAGGATCTCTGCAAATCTCTATAGTACTATGCTGGGGGCGGGGCACGTATCAATTATGGTACTATACTCCGGGGCACGGTACCAAATGTCGTCTTACACACACACACATAATATATATATATATTATATATATATTATATATATATATACCAACCCCTCCACACGAGCAGGATGTGACACAGGGTCAATTTCTTAAGCGGAGTTTAACAGGTTTGAATTCAGAGTTTCCTTCTCATAGACTGGTTACCTAGCCATGGTCCAGTCTGCGCTGCTATTTACCCATAACTGGAGGGAGAATTGGATTCATACCTTTCCCAAGGGCATTAGTGCTATGTGAAATGCCAACAGATTTTATCCAGGAATTGAACTCGCGTTGACGAGTCCATTTCCTACGACTCTAAGCATTAGACCACGCGCCTCCAAATGTCGTCTTATAGGCGTGTGTGAGACTGAGAGTTCTTTGATTAGAAAATTCTTCAGGGATAGAGAGATATTAGAGAGAGGGAAAAATTAGACTTACTTGGTGAGGAGATCTTATTTCTTTCTTGCTGATCCTACCATCTCTGGCTGCCATCTTCTTGTCCAGTTGGGTTGACTTCTACTTAACGGAGTTGAGTTCTTCTGAGGGCTTCTGTTGGGTTTTGCTAGTTTAAATTAAATGAATTACAAATACATCTTTTTGTTATTTAATCAAGTAGTTTTTATTTTTATTTTACACATGATCACCGCACGGGGGGAGATCAGGCTGAGGCCTGTCTTAACCTTTGCCATTACTCCCAGGTCCACTCTGACTCGAAGTGGTAGTACCTATTAGGGTCACGTCTACAGGAGAAAAAGATTTGAAAATGGATACAAAAATATGTTTAAAAAAAGAATTGAATTCCCAACAAGAATGAATACCGCCCTGTCAGCTAGGGCGTTAGAATGCACCGACTGCACCGCTGCAGAGGGGTAAGACTCCTCCAGATGGGCCACCTGTTGGCCGTGGGTGGGACCCGTGATGCTTAAAGAGTTTTGTGGATGAGCAGTCCATGACATGCAACACCCCACTTAGGCTAGACGGCGGTCGGAGAGCCCCCCCCCCGATCAATCGGTTGGTCACGTCACATCCTAGCACCTATATGATTGCTCTAACCCTATTGCTCTTATAGGCAGCCCCCAACCGTTTTCATCATATGGTGCTAGAAGGTGGTGGCGGAGGGTCTACATGTCCTGGAAATTACGTTAAACTCTATCTGATGCTGAGGTTCCAGTTTTGGAGGTTTGGGTAATGTGGAGCACCCCTTCATCACCATTGCTCGCTGGTCCACTCTGACACCTGTTAGGGTCCCATCTATGGGTTAAATAGAAAAATGTATTTTTTTTAAATTGTGTATCCATTAAGAATTAATGTATTTCAAAACTTTATCGGCATTAAATGACCCACTGAGGTTGATATGCCGTAAAACTAAACAAAACAAGAATGAATAAAACAAAACGTCTTCGGCATAAAATATCCCAATAAGTGTTGACATTCCGTAAAATCCAACCAACCAACCAAACAACTACTCCGCACGAGCAGGGATGTGAAACAGAGTCAATTTCTTTAAGCAGAGTTCAACAGCAGAGTTTTAACACAGTTATATGTATGAATGAAACAAAACGGCTTCGGCATAAAATACCCCAATAAGTGTTGACATGCCGTAAAATCCAACCAAACAACCAAAAAGGTCCTAACCTAATATCAGTTTAATCTGCATATTAATTTAAGTCAGTTCATTTTCGTAAATTCTACCATCTCAAAAACTAACTAACATGCCAGAAAACTTAGTTAAATATTTTAATAAGGGTGGAAACGAACAAATTTATTCATAACAAATATTTGTACAGAACTTTTTGAGTTATTGAGGTTTATCTTATTTGCATAATAACATCAGGCAGGCTGATTATATATATATATATATATATATATATATATATATATATAATATATATATATATATATATATATATATATAGTCGTCCACAGACGCGTGTTTCGACTTATCAAGTCTCTTCGGTTTGGATAGACATTTGTGAGCTACCTACAACCGGGTAGAAATGCGAAGGGGATTTTAATTGTTTTAATACACCATAGAGTGCTGCATCCCCTATATAGGAGAGCGTTGTTTTTAGGCTTCAGTCGGCGGTCATAAGCCCCCAAAGTGCTCAACCCCATATATATATATATATATATATATATATATATATATATATATATATTTCAAATATATATATATATATATTTCAAATCCTGGATGTGATAACTAATACCCTTGGGAAAGGTATGAATCCTACTCTCCCTCCAGCTATGGATAAATAGTAGGACAGACTGGGCTCTTTAACCTTGGTTAGGCAACCAGTCTAGGAGAAGGAAAACTCTGAATTCAAACCTGTCGAACTCCGCTTAAGAAATTTACATTGTGTCACATCCTGCTCGTGTGGAGCGGTTGGTAAATATATATATCCATAATTTTCTTTCATTCTTTTTTTCTTTCTTTTACTTTCATTCATTCATCGTTTCTTTCCTTCTTTTCTTTCTTTCTGTCTCTTTCATTTGTTCTTCTCTCCGTTTCTTCTCTTTTTCGGTTTCTTTCTCATTATCTCTTTAATTTTTGGTTTTTCTTCATTGTTTCTCCTTTTTTTCTTTCTTTTTGCTGCTTATTTCTTCCCTTTCTTCCTCGCTTCCTTCATTGTTTTTATTCATACTTTTCTTTCTTTTTCTTTCATTTATAAATTCTTTCTTTATTCTTTCTTTCAGTTTCCATAGAGTTCCAGATAGATGGAACAGGTTTTCTTTATAGAAATAAACAAATAGAAAAAACCATGCTCAGAGGGTGAGCCAGACCTGGAATTATAATCAGAAACTGTTGAACAGACACACACAATAAGCGCACACACACACACATACACACACACACACACATAAACAAACACTCTACACACACACGCAGAGAGTTTGGAAGTCATAAGACAAAACCAAATGGACAGCTACTAGCAACAACTCCAGTTTCGGAGAACTTCTGTAGAAGGGATTTTTATCTGGAAATATTAAGAATAAATCACAGGTTAACAAACAACACCATAGTTATCTTATTTTTATTTACACTTGCATTGTAATAGCCTTCAAAACCAACCAACAAACAAATAGAAAAACCTTTTCAATTGTTGTTATATTACTTTATATTTAGAACATCTCCATGTCTTATCAACGGTATCTCGATAGTTTTTTTTTTGTTTGTTGTTTAGACAATTTCGTATGTTAAATAAATACCATGAGGCATAAAAACTTCGTCTCCGCTGATAAAAGTGGAGCTATTTGAGCCTTCTACAGATCGGTTTACACTGTAGGCGTCTAAATTCCACAGCATATGTATATAATATACATACAACAGAAGCTTATATATATATATATATATATATATATATATATATTATATATATGGCGAGAGGTATATTGTCGTTAACAACCGGACAGCAAGGGAGATTGTTTTTGCTGAGGTGGAATGCCACACCTATCGTCAGCTCCTAAATTTACCGCACAGATCAGATTTTTTAATAATCCATTAATGGGATCCTAACAGGTACTAGTAATCCGGGTCAGAGTGGACCTGGGAGTAATGGTGATAGAGGGGTGCTCCCCATCCCCCAGAGCTCCAGAATTAGAACTTCACCATTAGATAGAGTTTAAGATCATATCCTAGACAATGAGACCTTCAGCCATCGCTTTCTAGCACTTATATGATAAGAAAGATAATGTAAAGAAAGATATGATAATGTTGGTTGCCATAAGAGCAATAGGGTTGGGAACAATCATATAGGTGCTAGGGCTTGACGTGACCAGCCGATTGATCGGAGGGAGGTGTCCGTCCAGCCTAAGTAACGGACAAAGTTGACTGTTGCATGTCATGTACTGTAAAGCCATCAGGGTCCCATCCTTAAGTATCATGAGTCGCCACCCACGGCCAACAGGTGGCCCCATTGGGGGGGGGGAGATTTGCCCCTCTGCAGAGGTGCACTTGCTGTATTCTAAAACCCTATCCGACAGGGATGAGTGTATTCTAAACTTCACCAAGAGCTCAAATCAATTATGATTTGAATTATGGATTGAAAGGGTCCAGCAATTGGCTGTTGGTGTCAAGTGGTAGCAAGTTTTCTTTTGGCTCTTATTATTCTTTTCATTATTCTTACCGACATGATCAAAACAATTGTCCGTATTGTCTTCATTCGTCTTCGCATCGTGAACTATTCTATCTTTGGAAATGTCTGTGTCTCTATTCCCAGCGTTTCTTTTATAAATACGCATGCATTTACATGTTCACACGAAATGGCGGGTAGTGAGCGCATCAATTCAAGTGACAGCAAGTCTGCAAAAAATCATTAGCATACTGACGAGTTTCAATATCAACTCGATACCGTTGATCTTAACTCTGTCTGGAAATTTTAATTTAAAAAAAATGATCATTGAATCGAATGTCAAACATTTTCTCATGGAGTGTTGAGTTTTCGCTCCAATCAGAAAGAAATATTTCAACGCAAATAATATGTGGGATCTTAGTATTATTTGTATTATTCGGACTATTTTCCTCATCTTCATTTTCATCTGTACAATGTTTTGGCAGATGTGCCCTCCGGTCTTCTTCAGGTATTTCTTATCGGACTCGGTAACCTTCTTTTCGGACTCGGGAACCTTCTTGTCGTAATCGGGAGCCATTACGGAACTTTGAACCTAACTCTTTATTCAATCCACGGGGGTATCCTGTTCTCATTCCGCTAACCATAGCTGGCGTACAGGTGTTAAGTTGTGTTAATTATTATTCTATGTTACTGCTGCTCCTGGCCTGGTCAAGTGCAGTACGCCTTCATCACCATTGCTCCCTGGTCCACTCTGACCCGGAGTGGTAGTAACTGTTAGGGTTCCATCTATACGTTAAATAGAAAAATGTCTTTATAAAAATATTGAATATCCATTAAGAATGAATTCATTTCAAAACTTGCCAGCATTAAATGACCCACTGAGGTTGATATGCCGTAAAACAAAAACAAACAAAAAAACTGAATCCCTGGGAAGTGTTGGGTACCCCTTCATCGCCATTACCTCCAGGTCCTCTCTGATATGTAGTAGTAGTGCCACTACTCTTATTTTATAAGGATAACATTGGCATCAAATAACCCGCAAAAGTTGATATGCCATTAAACAAAGAAACCAAAGATGTTCTGGAATCGCTTTCAGAGTTGTCTTTTTTTTTTGGGGGGGGTCGTATTTTTTTTTACAACATTCATTAGCTCTGTACGGACAGTGGATGTCACAAAAGACTTAGCAAGAGCAATGGTCGATAGGAATTTATAGCGAGGGAGTGAGACAGAGAAACAGAGAGAAACAGAGAGAAGAGGGGGTGTCAAACGGATCTTTGCTGTTAGCACGCCTTGATGATAATAGTTGTTTTGTTTGGCTGTTTTGCTTTATGGCACATCAACCCTTTCGGGTCATTTAATGCCGAATAAAGTCATTTTGATATCAGGTTGCATTCATTACCTGCTGTTGCTCAAATGGTTACCAAATTAAGCCCCAAACCCTTTTTATCATATGGGTGATAGAAGGCGGTGGCTGTGGGTCTACTTGTCCTGAGAATGACGTTAAATTCTATCGAATGGTGACGTGCCAGTTTTGGAGGTTTGGGGAATGTGGAGCACCTCTTCATCACCATTGGTCCCTGGTCCACTCTGACCCGGAGTGGTAGTACCTGTTAGGGTCCCATCTATGGGTTAAATAGAAAAACATGAATTTATAAACAAAATTTGATTATCCATTAAGAATGACTTTATTTTAAAATTTTATTGGCATTAAATGACCCACTGAGGTTGATATGCCGTAAAACAAACCAAATCAAATTAAGTATTAAAAAGGCTCATCGCTGCTTAACTTCGGTGATCTAGCAAGAACCGGTGCTTTGAACGTGACTTGACAGTAACGTCTTAAATATATTTAATTACAAAAATGAATGAAATCTAAGAAATGAGAGATCAGTTTACAAGATAATTATAATACTAAAATCATCCCTTACTTTATATCCAGAAACACAAATGGCTAAAGTAGTTTTGTTTTACGGTATATCAACCGATTTCGGGTTATTTAATGTCGAATCTACTCATTTTACAAACAAAGGACTCAGGTTACTAACCGTACCTGCTATTGTTTAACTGGTCACATAATTAAGTATTGAACAGGCTCTTCGACGACCGAGTGGGAACCGGTGTTTTCAACGCGATTTGACCGTATAAGGTAAGACAAAAT
Source organism: Doryteuthis pealeii (assembly GCA_023376005.1). NCBI lineage: Eukaryota > Metazoa > Mollusca > Cephalopoda > Myopsida > Loliginidae > Doryteuthis > Doryteuthis pealeii. The sequence goes on along the minus strand of CM042174.1, from coordinate 23,058,958 downwards.
GTGCAATCCCCATGGAGGATTGACCAGAGAGTCGAATTCGTTAACCGTAACCCTACACTGAGTCGTCAAAAGTTGATGGAGATACGCGTCGGTGTTTGGCTGGAAACTGAGGCACGCTTCGAATAAATTTAATCCAGTATAAATAATTAAAGAAACTGTACAATTCGCGGAAATAACGAGACCCCCCCCCCAAGTTATCCACCCCCTCCTCACAAGCACACGCACTGAACAATGCCAAACACGGAAACCCAAGGGATTAGTCAGTACCTGTCCCGTCCCGAAAGAGCACCGGTCCCGGTGGATTCCATCAAAAGTATGCCAAGCGAGCAGAAAGTGCGAGCTTCCTGAAGCAGAGAGGAAGAAAGAGAATTCAAATCTAGATCTGAATAAACAGACTATAAAGTGGGCTCCTACCGTAGAACGGTAGCCATCAAGCTGATCTTACAGACCGTTGTTAGTGGGTTATAAAAAATCTCGACTGTGACCTCGACTGATTGTTAGAGTGTACTAGGGCCGGTTTAGCTCAGTCGGTAGAGCGTTCGACTAGTAAACCACAAGGTTCCTGGTTCGATACCGGCCCTCGCCAACTCAACGTATGAGTAGCACAGGGATCTATGCGATAAAGGGAGGAGCTGGTGGTAAGTGTGGCGCTCCACCTCAGACGCTAAAATAATCTCCTTGTCTAGTGCTATTGAAAAGGGGATAGACTCCTCGCTGTCTGACTGATACCGACATTAGGCCGCCCCGACGACTTTACTTTTTATTACTTACTTACTGTATGCAAAATTTATAATGAACACTTTCTGCAGGGTCTATCCAAAACTTTTTCCACACCACACACACACACACAACACAACACACATATATATATATATTATATATATAATATATATATATATATATATCACTAAAAGAAATAACAGAAGGTTTAGATTTTTAGCATTATAGCTTATTTCAAGAATTTGCTTACACATACAGTATCCTATTCAAAATTATTCTAAATAATCTATCATAATTAACTAAATATCAGTTTTGTACTTTGGTTTACGGTAGGATCACAGTGTGTGGAGAGTCACTGTGAGTGGCTTAAAATAGACAAAGAGTCAGGAGCTATTACAAAACAGTTCAATATGTATAAAGTATAATCTCAGGCGATTTTTTTTTTTACTTTCGTTTCTTTTCTTTCTCTTTTTTTTTCTAACTTTCTTTTTCTGTTTTTCTTTTATGCTTTCATTTTCTATTTCAATAAAATTTACGATGAAAGCTATCACTTCCTCTCACTAACTTTTGTTGTATCAAGTATTCCTATCCAATACAACTTATTTTCAACTGCAAGTATTCCAATCCAATACAACTTATTTTCAACTGCAAGTATTCCAATCCAATACAATTTATTTTCAACTGCAAGTATTCCAATCCAATACAACTTATTTTCAACTGCAAGTATTCCTATCCAATACAATTTATTTTCAACTGTAAGTATTCCTATCCAATACAACTTATTTTCAACTGCAAGTATTCCTATCCAATACAACTTATTTTCAACTGCAAGTATTCCAATCCAATCCAACTTATTTTCAACTGCAAGTATTCCTATCCAATACAATTTATTTTCAACTGTAAGTAATCCTATCCAATACAACTTATTTTCAACTGCAAGTATTCCTATCCAATACAATTTATTTTCAACTGCAAGTATTCCTATCCAATACAACTTATTTTCACTGCAAGTATTCCTATGCAATACAACTTATTTCAACTGCAAGTATTCCTATCCAATACAATTTATTCCAACTGCAAGTATTCCTATCCAATACAACTTATTTTCAACTGCAAGTATTCCATCCAATACAACTTATTTTCAACTGCAAGTATTCCTATCCAATACAATTTATTTTCAACTGTAAGTATTCCTATCCAATACAACTTATTTTCAACTGCAAGTATTCCTATCCAATACAACTTATTTTCAACTGCAAGTATTCCTATCCAATACAACTTATTTCAACTGCAAGTATTCCTATGCAATACAACTTATTTTCAACTGCAAGTATTCCTATCCAATACAACTTATTTTCAACTGCAAGCATTCCTATCCAATACAACTTATTTTCAAATGCAAGTATTCCTATACAATACAACTTATTTTCAACTGCAAGTATTCCAATCCAATACAACTTATTTTCAACTGCAAGTATTCCTATCCAATACAACTTATTTTCAACTGTAAGTATTCCTATACAATACAACTTATTTTCAACTGCAAGTATTCCTATCCAATACATCTTATTTTCAACTGCAAGTATTCCAATCCAATACAACTTTTTTTCAACTGCAAGTATTCCTATGCAATACAACTTATTTTCAACTGCAAGTATTCCTATCCAATACAACTTATTTTCAACTGCAAGTATTTCTATCCAATATAACTTATTTTCAACTGCAAGTATTCCTATCCAATACAATTTATTTTCAACTGCAAGTATTTCTATCCAATATAACTTATTTTCAAATGCAAGTATTCCTATCCAATACAACTTATTTTCAAATGCAAGTATTCCTATCCAATACAACTTATTTTCAACTGCAAGTATTCCTATCCAATACAACTTATTTTCAACTGCAATGTATTACTATCCAATACAATTTATTTTCAACTGTAAGTAATCCTATCCAATACAACTTATTTTCAACTGTAAGTAATCCTATCCAATACAACTTATTTTCAACTGCAAGTATTCCTATCCAATACAACTTATTTTCAACTGCAAGTATTCCTATCCAATACAACTTATTTTCAAACAAATTTATTTGACACATAGATGAACTGGTACACGTATATATTCGTGAAGATAATTAAAAAATAAAATTTAAATGGTAACAGCATGAACTTTTTTTTTCATTTAATATTTTAGATAGTAGACATTAACATTTCTTTTCAGAGTAGCTGGATCAATGCAAGGTCTATTTTTTACACAGGAATTTAAATGGGACATCCCAAAAGGGCTCAACTCACAATTCAGCTATAATGGATCTGCGGGACTAACTTTAAAAAATCCCCCTCTACCCAGACGACGCCGAGTAGCCGCTGCTAGTACATATATAATGGGCAGTTGTGTATGTTTGTATGTCCGGGGAAAACTCTGAAAATAAAACAATTAATGGCAAAGTAAATATATATACACATTAAATATCAGCAGAGCTTGGTTTTTAAATCTATTAATAATGGAGATTCGCTTTAGGTTTTTTTCTGTAACAAAAATTACGTCACTGCTTACATCACATTACACAAAATCGTCATAACATAGAATAAATACACTCAAAATTTGAACATGCAGCATTAGACAGTCCTCATTGTTTTTTAAAACAAGTTTTAATAAATACATGACTGGTATTATATATCTATATATAGTTTGTTTTATTTTAATACATATTCAAAGTTTACATTTCAAATTGTTTTATTTTTTAATCCTTTAATGAATTTGATGATTTTACTTACTTAGGGTACAAACTCGCTGACATTGAATTCTTAACTCCCACCCCCCCCAAGCAATATGTTTCAAAAATCTATTTTTACATCGCCGGATGGTGTTTTATATTTTGTACTAGTAATAATAATGAAGATTTGATTTATATTCGTGAAGATAATTGAAAAATCAAATTTAAATGATAACAGCATGTTTTTTGGGTTTTTTTTTTTGGCATTTAGTATTCTAAATAGGATACATTCATTTTTCTTTTCAGAGTGTCTGGATCAACTCAAGTTCTTATTTACATAGGGATTTTAATGGGGCGTCCTGTGAGGATCCAACTCGCGATTCAACAATAACGGGTCTGCGAGACTACCTTTTTACCCCTCTTTACCCAAGCGACCATGGGTAGCTGCTTCTAGTTTATTAATAAAGAATGCCCAATCACAAAGATCGAGCATATTTGGTATAGCGTTGACATAAAGGACTTTACGTATACGCTACCTTATATATATATATATATATATATATATATATATATATATATATATACACTTCCAATAAGAAAGGAAAACTCAACAGACCGTTATTTGGTTGTTATAAATTTATTTTAGCCTGTAACTACATAAAACACCTCAATTTCGTCTGAGAGTCAAAAATAAAATGAATATGAAAATATACTAAAATGGAGAAAAAATAACTGAAAACCATTTTCTTCCTGTAGAAAGGGAAGAAAATGACATGCTACACAGAGAAATATAATAAGAAAGAACGAGAGTAGGGTAAAGATAGAGAGAGGAGGTTAGCGCGCGGAAGCGATAACACCGATCTGTTTCAATCGATCATAATGAAAGATAAAAAGAAGGAAAGAGAGAGAGAGAGAGAGAGAGAGAGAGCGAGAGAGAGAGAGAGAATTAAATCAAGATTATTATACTTTTTACATATTAAACTAAATGCAATAGCTCTTAAGTAAACATGTCAAACGTTGTAATAATTAAATTATCATACTGTGGTATATACACAGGTCCTGCTAGTCATTCATTAAACTTTATAAATCTCTCTTAATTATTGGCACTCAATCGTCTATCTACCTAACTTTGTGTATAAGTGTGCGTAGTTGTCTCTTTGTATTCGGACTTGTTTTGGGGTTTTTTCTACAATGTACACGTATGCACAGGTGTGTGCATATTGTATGCACGTGTGCGTTGCATGTGCGAGCGTGAATGTTGACTACTACAGTTGACGGGGTGGATACTGTAGCCTTTCAATCCTCCAATCCGTTGCAAATTTTAAAAAAATACGCCAATGAGACAATAGATAGGCTTTCCGAAGAATTTGAATCTGAAAGACCCGCGCACTTGTGCGAAGGTTGTGCCGTAGATAATCCCACGGGTTTCGCCGCATGTAGGTCAGCCAGCCAATCTTTTGGATTCGGTGTCCGCTTTGTGTCCCGTTCCCAAGACGCTGTGAATTTCCTTACCCGGTTCAAGGACTCATGAGAAAAAAACTCTTTGAAAGACGTATATATATTATATATATATATATATATATATATATATATATATATATATATATAATAATAATAATAAAGAAATACAGAAATTTAGATCGATTTTGGAAACGCTAAAAAAAAATTGAATTTACGTTTATTTAAAAAAATTTTTTTTTCCTTCCTGTTAATATTTGTGAAAGTTTTCCCCTCAACATTCGCATATATATATATATATATATATATATATATATATATATATATTATAATAGAAAAGTTGAAGAAACACACACAACCTATCAAATATTGGACATATTCTGCCAAAATAATAACTCAATGCCTGAAGAAGACAACAGATCAGAAACACGTGTCGCGTATGTAAGATAAAAAGATTTTTTTTAAATTTTCTGAGAACATAATACATTTTGCGGACCTTCTTCTTTTTTATAAAATATTAAATTTTCTCCCGTTAGAACCAGAACAACATTATATATATATATATTTATAAATGAAGTGTGTATGGAATGTATCGAGACTGAAGCTGTATTCACCAGGACATAAAATGTCGCTCGGAACTGAGTGTAGTGTTTTGCGCAATACTGTATTTTGCTAAAATTCGCTTTTCAAAGATTATCGATATTAGAATTCTAATTACATTTTCATATTAGCACTGACTCATCTAGACTGGCAGACTAGACGTCTAGACATCAGCAGTTTTATTGTATAAGTTGGTCAGTGATGCATATGCCTTCATTTATATTTTAACAAGATAAATATTGACTCGCAATATTCATTGATCACACCCCACATATATATATATATATATATATATATATATATATATATATACATACATATATATATATATATATATATAAAAAATGGATACAAAAGAAACCTACTCGTATTTCACCATAAGGATCTTCAGGGTTAAATCCACTGAATTAATCGAGGTACCTAGTAATTGCAGCCGATTGCACGTGTGTTCACTGAATAAGAACGTAACATCTTATTCAGTGAACACACGTGCAATCGGCTGCAATTAATCGATACCTCGATTAATTCAGTATATATTTAACCCTGAAGATCCTTATGGTGAAACTCGAGTAGGTTTCTTTTATATCCATTTTTTATAATAAATTTGCTCTACTCCGTATTGAGCACTTTGTATTGGATAAATCGCTGATTGAACTCCTGAATTTTGCGCCTTCAATGATCGTGCCCATTTTCACCGGTAAGCAACCTTTATCGTTATAATACACACACACACACAAATATATATATATATATATATATATATATATATATATATATATATATATATATGAGTCAAGGTAAAAAAAGTAATGCCCTTTTGTTTAGGACAGATAGAATTACCAACACAGTATCATGTATCATACATCAAAAAGTAGCTGGTCCTTTGTGGATCACACTCTCCACATAGTCACTGTTTCTCTCAATAGCAATGTTCCACATTCGAATGAGAACATATTTTCCAGCCCCATGAAATTCTGTTGACTGTTCTTTGAGACACTTCTTCCCTGCAGATTTCTCTTCTTCATCACTGGAATAAGGTTTGCCTTTCAAACCCTCTTTCATGGGGCCGAAGAGATGATAGTCTGAAGGTGCTAAATCTGGTGAGTATGGAGGATGCGGTAAAGTTGTCCGCCCGAATGAGGCGATTTTCTCCCTTGTCATGATATTTGTGTGTGGTTGAGCATTGTCATGCAGAAGAATACATTGTCGATTGGCAAGTTGGGTCTTACTCGTCGGATTCTTGATCTGAGCCTCGTTAAGGTCTCAATGTAGGTCTTGGTTTTATTTTTTTTAAATTCACATGAAATAAAGAAAATGGCATTACCTTTTTTTATTCACCCTCGTATATATATATATATATATATATATATATATATATATGTGTGTGGAGAAAGGTAGGCAAACACGGGATGTTTTAGAAAATGGATGTTTATTGTAGGTAGTGATGTCGACGATTCAACGTTTCGGTCTGTTAGACCTTCTTCGGGACTTTAAGAATAGAGGTCTTGCTTCAGTGGTAAACATTTTCTTTCTAATGAATTGAGGAGGTCGTGAATAAGGGCGGGGGGCACCTCCATCAATATCTAATAATAATCTTTTGTTTGCACAGATATTTAGTATCAATCACTTCTATCTAACACCAATAATTTCTGGGCATTTATATGGTAACAGTCTTATATGGTAATTATATGGTAACAGTCTCAGACAAACCCGCACTAAATATTATCTGACATAAAACCTAAAAGACCTCTTTAAAAATACAAACCCAGAAGACATTTTTAGAAGGCGGTGGCTGCGGGTCTACATGTCCTGGGAATGACGTTAAACTCTATCTGATGGTGAGGTTCCAGTTTTGGAGGTTTGGGGAATGTGGAGCACCCCTTCATCACCATTGCTCCCTGGTCCACTCTGACCCGGAGTGGTAGTACCTGTTAGGGTCCTATCTATGGGTTAAATAGAAAAATGTATTTATAAAAAAATTGTATTATCCATTAAGAATTGATTTATTTCAAAACTTTATCGGCATTAAATGACCCACTGAGGTTGATATGCTGTAAAACAAAACAAACCAAACTAAACCAAACTAGAAGACATTTTAAATTTTCTAAAAGAAAGTAATCTTTTCATTATTCATTAATCTTGTACGGATGAGGACTAACCATGATTCTCGGAGTTACTTTAATTTATAATTTTCGAATATTCTCTTTCGACTGCACAATTCCCAATGTGATAAATCATATTTATTAGTTGTATACGGATGACGTCCGGGAATGATTCTCGGAGTTACTTTAATTTATTTCTGTCTTCGTATATTCACATTTGAATGCACAATTCTCGAGGTGATAACTGAGGTAGGAAGGAATTGTAAATTTAATATTTTCCTTTCTTTCGAAAGGGGACACTTATTCTATTCCGAATTTGTGTTACGGTTGTAGGGGTTTGTCGCTAATTCGATTCAGTCAACTTATTTTTATTGTTCGCAACATTTCAATCCATTCAACCGTTAACATCAACATCATGTTAAGAAAAATGTTATTTTAATTCCAGAAATATTTTATTATTATTATTATTATTATTATTATTATTATTATTATTATTATTATTATTATTATTTCACTCAATTCGAGTTTTTCCCACCTGCTGTAGACGGTGGTTCACTGGAGGCTGAGTGACAGCAAGTCTCCTCAGGTCTCCAGGACTCTTCTGAGTATTCCAGCCAATCTCAATAATGCTGTAGTCTGGATTGTCTCGATCCTCCCTCTGGTTTCCAATTCATCTAGGCTCTTTTCCAACCCCCGGGGGATTGTTCCAAGGGCCCCAATTACAATTGGTACGACCTTCACCCTCATGTTCCACAGTTTTCTCAGTTCTCTGGCAAGGTCCAAGTATTTGTCGATCTTTTCGCTCTCTTTTATTTTCACTCTACGATCGGCTGGGACGGCAAAATCCACGAGATGACAAGTTTTCGTCTTCTTGTCAATCAAAACTAGGTCTGGTCACCTGGCTGGGATTTAGGGATCCGTCTGTACCTCAAAGCCCCAGATAATTTTGTACGTCTAATTCTCCAGGAAAGATTCAGACTTGTGCATATACCATTTAGTTGAATGGTGAAAATTGAATTTCTTGCACAGTTCTCAGTGAATCGCCTTTCGCACCCAGTCGTGTCTAGTCTTGTACTCACTTTGTGCAAGTTTACTGCATTCGCTTATTATGTGATTGACAATTTCATCTCTTTCCCCACACATTCTACATTTGCTATTCAGTTGTGTCTTATCTATTTCTGCTTTTATATTTTGTCCTTATAGGATTATCTTGTGCTGCAATTATAAGATATTCTGTTTCTCGCTTGAGGTTTCCTATTATTATTATTATTATTATTATTATTATTATTATTATTATTATTTCATCTCTTGTGAGTTTTTCACACCAGCATTAGCTGATCTTTCACAGGAATCTGAGTGACGGCAAATCTCCTGAGGTCTCCAGGACTCTTCTGAGTATTCTAGCCGATTGCAGCAATGCAGTAGTCTGGATGATCTCAATTCTTCCTCTGATTTCTAGATCCTCTAGTCTTTTTCCAAGCTTTTTGGGACTGTTCCAAGTGCACCAACTACAATTGGTTTCACTTTGACCCTCATTTTCCATGGCTTTTTCAATTCTCTGGCAAGGTCCAGGTATTTATCCATCTTTTCATTTTCCTTCATCTTCACCCTGTGATCTGCTGGAACTGAAAAATCCACCAGTTGACAGGCGCTCCGTCTTTATCTCGAAGTCCCAGAGAATTTTATGCGTTTCATTCTCAAGAACAGATTCTGGTTTATACATATGCCATTTTATTGTATAGTTAAAATTTATTTTTTGCCTAATTCCAAGTGAATCCCCTTCGCAAACCAGTCGTGTCTAGCTTTGTATTCGCGTTGTGCTAGTATGCAACATTCGCTTAATATATGGTTTACAGTCTCATCTCCGTCACCACACAATCTACATTTACTGTTTCGTTGTGTCTTATCAATTTTTGCTTTGATATAATTTGTTCTTATGGCATAGCCAACACTGTTTTTTGGTTTTACTTAACATGGTTTACGTATTTTAACACCTGTACTTTATTACTCAGGTGAGTCAAAAGATTTGCAGTATTTTGCTAACACGGTGCATTATTCGGTATCTTCGGATGCATCTGCTGAAGGTGAAGATGCACGCAAAATTGTGAGATACCAATATAACCTGATATTCAGCGAGTGCTATTCGACGATCAATCGGCTGGTCATGTCAAGCCCAAGCTCTTATATGATTGCCCCAACCCTATTGCCCTTATGGCAAACCCCAACCCTTTTTAACATATGGGTGCTAGAAGGCGGTGGCTGAGAGTCTACATGTCCTGGGAATGACGTTAAACTATTTGATGGTGAGGTTCCAGTTTTGGAGGTTTGGGGAATGTGGAGTACCTCTTTATCACCATTGCTCCCTGGTCCACTCTGACCTGGAGTGGTAGTACCTGTTAGGGTCCCATCTATGGGGTGCCTAATGGTGTCTTGGTCCACATTGTTGACTATTTATAACAAATGTGCATATGATACTAAGGTGAGTCAAAATGTTTTGCAATATTTTTTATTAATCGGCAGCTCCGGATACTTTTGCCGAGGTGGTAAAGATGACAAACCACACTGGACTGTGAGATGAGGTATCTTCGATCCAGGGTGCCCCCACATGGCCTACACTTATACAAAAATAAGGCCGGGTTAGCTCAGTCGGTAGAGCGTTCGGCTAGGAACCACAAGCTTCCTAGTTCGATACCGGCCCTCGTCATCTCAGCGTATGAGTAGCACAACGATCTGTGCGGTAAAGTAAGGAGATAGAGGTAGGTGTGGCGCTCTACCTCAGATGCACAAACAATCTCCTTGGTCTAGCGCTAGTGAAAAGGGGATAGACTCCTCGCTGATTGTCTGATACCGACTTTAGGCCACCTCGACGACTTTACTTTTTACTTACATTATTACTAAGGCGAGTCAAAAGTTTTGCAATATTTTAGTAACATGATGCACAATTCAGTATCTGCTGATCTGTTTGCTAAGGTTTTCAATTTTGAACTTTTTTTTTCTTTCTTTCTGTGTGGGTAGGTTAGAGTAACCTCCCTTTATTGATAGTTAACTTAGAGTGACCGTTCGTGGCATTATGCAAATATTAATAGCAGGCCGTCGGTAATGACTGGTGGGCGTCGCCATTTGCATTCTGGACATCGTACGTCGTATGAGACGGTCGATTCATGTTATTCTTCTTACACTTTCTTTGTAACAGATAACAGGTAACAGTAATTTTGATTATTTAGGACTTTATTTTTGTTCAGAAATATATTTTTCTTGTCCCCCTTCCCAATCCTCACTAATTACATCCAATAAATACATCTACGAAAAGGAAACTTGAATACGAACTTTTATATCAGTTATATAGTTATATAGTTTTTTTAAAAGGAAGAAGAAGAGAGTGAGAGAAGAAGAAGAAGAAGAAGAAGAAGAGAAGAAGAAAGTGAAGAAGAAGAAGAAGAAGTGAAAGAAGAAGAAGAAGAGAGAAAGTGAAAGAAGAAAGAAGAAGAAGAAGAAGAAGAAAGTGAAAAGAAGAAGAAGAAGAAGAGAAGAAGAGAGAAGAAAGAAAGAAGAAGGTGAGAGAAGAAGAAGAGAGTGAGAGAAGAAGAAGAAGAAGAAGAAGAAGAAGAAGAAGAAAAAAGTGAAAGAAGAAGAAGAAGAAAGTGAAGAAGAAGAGAGTGAAAGATAAGAGAATAAGAATAAGAAGAAGAAGAAGAAGAAGAAGAAGAAGAAAGAAGAGAAAGAAGAAGAAGTTAAAGAAAGAGAAGAAGAAAGTGAAAAGAAGAAAAGAAGAAGAAGAAGAAGAAGAAGAGAAGAAGAAGAAGAAGAAGTTAAGAAGAAGAAGAAGAAAGTGAAAGAAGAAGAAGAAGAAGAAGAAGAAGAAGAAAGTGAGAGAAGAAGAAGAAGAAGAAGAAGAAGAAGAAGAAGAAGAAGAAGAAGAAAGTGAAAGAAGAAGAAGAAGAAGAAGAAGAAGAAGAAGAAGAAGAAGAAGAAGAGAGAAGAAGAGAGAAAAGAAGAGAAGAAGAAGAAGAAGAAGAAGAAGAAGAAGAAGAAAAAGAAGAGAAGAAGAAGAAAAGAAGAAGAAGAAGAAAGAAGAAGAAGAGAAGAAGAAGAAGAAGAAGAAGAAGAAGAAGAAGAAGAAGAAGAAGAGAAGAAGAAGAGAAGAAGAAGAAGAAGAAGAAGAAGAAGAAGAAGAAGAAGAAGAAGAAGAAGAAAAGAGAAGAAGTGAGAAGAAGAAGAAGAAGAAGAAGAAGAAGAGAAGAAAAGAAGAAGAAAGTGAGAGAAGAAGAAGAAGAATGAAAGAAGAAGAGAAGAAGGTGACAGAAGAAGGTGACAGAAGAAGAAGAAGAAGAAGAAGAAGAAGAAAGAAAGAAAGAAAGAAAGAAGAAGACTTTTAATGATTTTACTGTTTACCACATGTTTTGCAAAATTGGAAGCAATTGTTTCTGTCTTTATCTGACATCAACCTTTAAAAATTTTCATCCATCTTTCTATTCAGATTTTGGCATTAAATAAACCAAACCAAATGAAGTTAATGAAAATTATGTATACCAATTTGAAGATATTCAGAACTTGAAACATAAAAATCTTTTATCAAAATGTTTTGTTTTGTTATTGAATGACCTGAAAAGGGTTGATATGCCATAAAACAAACAAACCAAACCTTAACTATTGGACTTTGACATTTAAACAAAAAATGTATTTTTCTCCAGTATCTTTAAGATAGTCACCTTCTGTAAAAGACCAAATTGCTTTGTTGAGATCATCAGTAATGCGAATCAACAAAAATATGTCACTTTGAAATTCTATAAAAATTTAAAGAAAATTAAAAAAAAAAAAACCCTTATAAATATTGTGGAAATGTACTTCCTGTGGAAACCCATTCTGATATATTGTCAAATACCGATTTCGCCTGATACTCAGTGTGTGCTACTCACCGAATTTTCCTATATGGAGCAACATGGTGTAATGGTTAGAGTCATAGGAAATGGACTCGTTGACTCGAGTTCAACTCCTGGACAAGGCTGTTTGCATTTCACATAGCGCTGATACGCTTGGGAAAGGTATGCACCCAACTACACTCTCTCCAGCTATTGGTAAATAGTAGAGCAGATTGGGCTCTTGGCTAGGTAACCGGTCTAAGAGCAGGGAAACTCTGAATTCAAATCTGTTAAACTCCGCTTAAGAATTTGACGGTTAAATGGAACTTAACGGACCTAAAGTCCACCTTCGTATGTCACTCCGCCGAAAGAAAAAATCCACCAAAAATCAGAATTAACCGAATTTAATGAAATTTTCAGTCTTGATATATTAATAAATAAAAGATATAATGCACCAGTTATTTTATTTAAAAAACTCTTACTTTTTTTCAGATCAGTTAACTTTGACCCACGTATCTTTGAGAATCTGTATTACGCCTCAAAGGTACATGGTTCAAAGTTAACTGACCTGAAAAAATGTTTAAATAAAATAGCTGGTATATTATATATTTTATTCATTAATATATCAACACTTAAAATTTCATTAAATTCAGTTTATTTCCTGATTTTTAAAAAACTATATCACGTGTCTGTCAGAGCACCTAAATCGCGCGCCTTGAGGGGTCAAGGTTATTAACATTCACTGGTAATTTTCCATGGGGACATTGATTCTAAAGTTAAGGGCACTTAATTCAAATATTTCTAGCTACAGGTCTGTTCACAATTCATGACTTCTCATCAGTTGTAACAACTGGAGATGAGGTCCCTTTTTAAGGAGTCATTTTTAATCTCTTCTGTATTATCCCTAATGAATCTTAAATCAAAACAGCTACAGGTTTGTTCACAATTTATGACACCTCATCATTGTAACAACTGGAGATGAGGTTCCTTTTTTAAGGAGTCATTTTAATCTCTTCTGTATCATCCCTAATGAATCTTAAATCCAAACAGAAAAGGTTTCAAAATTTAAAAAAATCATAAACTTCAAATCAAGAATTAAGTAAGTAAATACTTTTAAATGATTTACGTTTTTAAAAGATATTTAAAAATTACATTTAATTTGATTATTCCACCGCGGAGATGAGAATGGACCCCGGGAGAGCCAATAATCATTTCTCTCTCCTGCAAAAGCTGGGTCATCTGAATAACTAACTAAACTATATCACATGTCTGTCATGGCACCCAAATCGCATGCCTTTAAGGGGTCAAGGGTTATTAACAGTCACCGGTAATTTTCCATGGGGACTCATTGATTCTAAAGGTAACGGCACTTAATTTAAATATTTCTAGCTACAGGTCTGTTCACAATTCATGACATCTCGTCAATTGTAACAAAGTGCTGACAATCAACTACGTTGGATGTAGGCTGAACCGAGATCAATTTCATACGGGTCACTCTAGCGAGGGGTAGGATGTTGAAAAAACCTGAGACCCCTAATGAACTAAAAAAAAACATGCCTGATGTACTAAAAGCTATGGGAACGATATGAACCTCCTCACCCCCAAGCTATAGATTGAATTGTACAACGACTGTTGTCAGCAGGGTTTAGAGTAGGCTGACTTAAATCTCCTGCAGAGGATTAAGACACCCACGAACAAAGGTTATTCTGAATAGGATACTGAATTGTGTTTGATGGTGAGGTTCCAGTTCTGTAGATCTGGGGGATGTGGAGTACTCTTTCTTTCATTACCATTGCTTCCAGGTCCACTCTGACCTGGAGTGGTAGTACCTGTTAGGGTCTCATGCAAATAAATCTGTTTGTAAATTATTTGTATTAGGAATACTTCATATGCCTAGGGGTTAGGGAATTGCATACATTGTATATTTATATTTACATTTTTTGTTTAGTTTAAGAGTTGTTTTTTTTTTTGTTTTTGTTTTTTTGCTGCCCTGTCGGCTGGGGCGTTAGAATGCACCGACTGCACCTCTGCAGAGGGGTAAGACTCCCCCAATGGGGCAACCTGTTGGCCGTGGGTGGCGACACGTGATGCTTAAGGATAGAGCCCAGGTGGATGAGCAGTTCATGACATGCAATACTCACTTTGGCCCTATCTTGGCTAGCCGGGCGGTCGGAGAGGCCCCCTCCGATCAATCGGCTGGTCACGTCAAGCTCTAGCACCTATATGATTTTCCCAACCCTATTGCCCTTATGGCAAGCCCCAACCCCTTTTTATCATATGGGTGCTAGAACGCGGTGGCTGCGGGTCTACATGTCCTGGGAATGACGTTAAACTCTATCTGATGGTGAGGTTCCAGTTTTGGAGGTTTGGGGAATGTGGAGATCCCCTTCATCACCATTGCTCTCTGGTCCACTCTGACCCGGAATGGTAGTATCTGTTAGGATCCTATCTATGGGTTAAATAGAAAAATGTATTTATAAAAAAAATTGTATTATCCATTAAGAATTGATTTATTTCAAAACTTTATCGGCATTAAATGACCTACTGAGGTTGATATGCCGTAAAACAAAACAATTTTTTTGCACACAATTATAGGATATCAAGTATCATCCCGACATGTTTTTTTTTTTGCAAAATTCTTTTTTTAATTTTTATATTTTCAATTTAAAAAAGCAACACAAAAAAAGGAAATTTGTACGATTTTATTGTATGATATCAAACAGGAGTTCGCGTAGTGGAAACTGCAGTAAATATAAACCAAGCTTTTGCTCAATATATGTACAGATTAACATTGGTCCAAAAATGTTTTAACGTAGAGGAAAGTCTTGAAGATGATGAGGGTCTCCAATGTCCTTCTGCGATAGGCAACAACAAATTTAAGGCAAAATGACAAAGCAGACCCCACGCCAAACAGCTTGAAGAAGTTTCAGAAGTTAACCATTCGACAGCTGCGCCAAACTGAAAAATGAAAAAAATATATTTATATATATACTAGCGGGACCTGTGCACATATAATATATATATATATATATATATATATATATATATATATACCATGGTATGATAATTTAAGTATTAAAAAATGTTTGATATTTATACTCAAGAGATATTGCGATATAGTTCAATATATAAAAATATAATAATCTAGATTTAACTCTCCCCCCCCTCTCTCTCTCTCTCTCTCTCTCTCTCTCTCTCTCTCTCTCTCTTTTCTCTCGCTGGTGTATCATTCACACATACATCAGCATTCTCTCTCTCACATATACACAAAGGTACACACACACACTCTCTCTCTCTCTCTCTCTCTCTCTCTCTCTCTCTCTCTCTCTCTCTCTCAGACACACACACTCCATCAAACACACACACATACTCTCTCTTACCCTCTCTCTCTCTCTCTCTTACCCTCTCTCTCTCTCTCTCTCTCTCTCTCTCTCTCTCTCAGACACAGTCACTCTCTCAATCTTTTTCTCTAACATACACACACTCCCCCTCTCTACCACACACACACTCTCTCTCTCTCTCTCTCTCTCTCTCTCTCTCTCTCTCTCTCTCTCTCTCTCTCTTCTTCTTTCTTTCTTTTCCTTTATTTCATTTTTCCTTGCATTCCATTATTCCACAGATTAACTTTGTTACATCTGCGCTCTCGCTCACCCCTCTCTCTATTTTCACCCTATTCTTCTTTCTTTCTTTCTTTCTTTCTTCTTTCTTTCTTTCTATCTTTTATTTTTCTTAAATGCAGCATGTTCTTTTCTTCCCTTACGTTCTTGTTCATTAATATTATCTGCGTTATTCGGACTATTGTCCTCATCTTCATTGTTTTCTGTACAACGTTTCGGTCGATGTGCCCTCCGGCCTTCTTCAGGTATTTCTTGTCGGACTCGAGAACCTTCTTGGACTCAGGAACCTTCTTTTTGAACTCGGGAATCTTCTTGTCGTAATTGGAAACCATCACGGAACTTTGAGCCTCACCCTTTATTCAGTCCGCGTGGGTATCCTGTGCTCATTCCGCTAACCATAGCTGGGGTAGAGGCGTTAAGCTGTGTTAATTATTATTCTATGTTACTGCTGCCCTTGACCAGGATTGAACCCGCTTCTAGAGATAACTGTCTTAACTTGACCCCTTAATCCACTAGGCCATGTGTCCGACAAGTAATACCTGCAGAAGGCCGGAGGGCACATCGACCGAAACGTTGTACAGATAACAATGAAGATGAGGATAATAGTCCGAATAACGCAGATAATACTAATCATCAAGCCTCATCTCAAACATTCAGAGTAATAGTTCTTGTTCTTGTTCTTCTTGTTCTTCTTTTTCTTTTTGTTCATTCGAAACGATGTTTGTTATTAGAACGTATTGGAAATGATTTTTTACCATAAAAATGTATTAGAAATTATTTCTACAATAAAAATGTATTGAAGTTGATTTTTACTATAAAATGCATTGGAAATGATTTTTACTATAAAAATGCTTTATAAATGATTTTTACTATAAAAAGCATTGGAAATGATTTTTACTATAAAAATGCATTGGAAATGATTTTTACTATAAAAATGCACTGGAAATTATTTTTACTATAAAAATGCATTGGAAGTGATTTTTACTATAAAAATGCATTGGAATTGATTTTTACAATGAAAAATACATTTTTACTATAAAAATGCATTGCAAATTATTTTTACTATAAAAATGCAATGGAAATTATTTTTTACTATAAAAATGCATTATAAATTATTCTTACTTTAAAAATTCATTATAAATTATTTTTACTGTAAAAATACATTCATTTTACTATGAAAATACAATGCAAATTGATTTTTACTATCAAAATACATTGAAAATGATTTTAGTATGAAAATGCACAGAAGAAAAAAAATCCTATAAGGCAAAATTCACCTTGTTTAATGAATGACCCTCGCATTAACAGGGGGGAAAACATGTGCCATATAATATAAGTAGAAAATTATATGTACTTATTATTCAACTGTGTAACTATGTTGGCCCTCTGATGCATTTAAATCTGATCAGGTCACGTGATCGGCAAGTCCCTCGTTGTTGAAAAACTACCGGTCGTCATTCGGATCACGATTTGGAATTTGCCCCTTTCCAGTGAATTCATAAAGATATCCAAACGTTTATTATTTCCAAATATTTCCAAGGAAACCAGGGACATTGTTGGCTCTCTGAAGAGAAACGGGTGGTGAACGATCGAACCATCGTCCAGGAGTTCGTTCCGAAATTTTTAGAAATCAAGGAAATTTATCTGAATCCATTCGCATTGAACCACTAAATTGAGCAGTGATATTTATGATTTTTTAATTAATTAATTCTTTATAGCCTTAGCTGCCTCAGTGCTACTATATGGCTGCACCACTTGGACTCGAAACTCTAAGGACAGGTGACGAGAAAGAGAGTCATGGTAATCTGTGCTATCAATACAACCTGATTATATATATATATATATATATATAATATATATATATATATATATATATATATATATATATATACATGTATGTATATATATATATATATAAAGACTTTGTACGGATAATTTATGTTTCTTTGCTCCATTACAAATGAGCTTAGAAAGTGCTCAATAGTTAAAACGAGCTAAATTTAATATTGAAAAAATGTCCTTATGAACCGAGATCGCAAAAGAGGTGCCTAAAGGTCATATAGTCTAGATCTTTTTTATTACATTCCAATGACAAAAATATCCAACAGAAAATCACCATGTAGGTGTTGCTGTGTAAGTCAGGCGTAAGATCGACCGAGTGCGGCGTGGAGCTTTTCAGAGAGAGGCGTACAACTCTGCTGGATGAATCCCTCAATACTTTCAAATAATTTGGTGAAGTGGAAAGACTTGTCTAAATTAGTTAGAACAGCCTCGAACTGTTCGCTAAACTTTTATCGATCAACGGACATCAAAGATATCATCATCATCATCATCATCATTATCAACAACAACATCATCAACAACAACAACAACAACAAAAATAATATAAACAATAATAAATAATAATAATAGAGATACGGTCTCTATTATTCTGTAACCGAAAGTACGTCACTGTTTACGTCACAATCATTTTTGGAATTAAGTAAGTTTATCGGTATCTTTACAACATATAGATATTAAAATTCTACGAAAAATGAATTAATTGTAAAATTCGTTGATACTTATTCAACTTTAGATTAATTATGTTTAAAAATATTTTTTCCTAAAATATTTCATTTTGGAGTTATGTGGGGGTTTGTTTGTTTGTTTTAAGGTTTTTTTTGGGGGGGGGTTCTTTTCTTAGGTTTTTTATCTTTTTTCTTCCATAATAGAACTTTAGATTCATATCCTCTGTACTTTAAAATATTTCCTTTTGGTTTTTTTGGGTTGTTTTTCTTGGGGGGGGGGTATTCTTTTCTTTTCTTTTTTCAGAGAGAGAGAGAGAGAGAGAGAGAGAGAGAGAGAGAGAGTGTGTGTGTGGTGTGTGTGTGTGTGGAGGAGAGTAAACTTATTGGTAAACCCTTGCGCTAAGAAAAAACGAACTCCTGCTAATAGTTTGATAGTGAAAATATACTACCAAACTTCACCTGGGTAAAAATGAAAAACCCAAGAGAGAAAAAAATGCACACACACACACACACACACATACACATATATATATATATATATATATATATATATATATATATAAACCGAAAGGATTATCTAAAGCTAAAAATTAAAAAGTGCTCAATACATAATTAGAACAAATAATAAAGTTAAATCTAATAAGACAGATGTATGGTATATGTGTGTGCGCGCACGTGTGTGTGTGTGTGTGTGTGTGTGTGTGTGTGTGTGTGTGTGTGTGTAAGGTATCCAAATGACTGGTAGTAAGGGATGATTTCACCTGGGATCCTCAAAATCATACTGTATAATCATACTGTATAATCATGTATGCCCCTGTAGGTGTAAACATATATTCATACAAGGATTGTTATGAATCCCTAAAGAGAGATCAATGTATAATAATCAATAAATTAGATGAAATACAGAGCAATATTTAATTTTCAAAGAAAGAAAAAAATCAACAAACCGTCATTCCATAATAAATTTATTTCGACCAAAAGCTCAAATGGCTTTAAAAACTTTTTACAAAATTTAAAAAAATCCTTAAGAGACTGGCCTCTTCAGATGGAGAATACAAAAAGATTAAAAATCTAATCTTGTAAAAAATGTTAAAAATCTTTTGAGTTTTTGGTCGAAATAAATTTATTACGGAATGACGGTTTATTAAGTTCTTTCTTTCTTTGAAAATTATAATATATATATATATATATATATATATATATATTCAAAATGGATACAAAAAAACCTACTCGAGTTTCACCATAAGGTTCTTCAGGGTTAAATCCACTGAATTAATCGGGGTACCGATTAATTGCAGCCGATCACACGTCTGTTCACTGTATAAGATGTTACGTAACATCTTATACAGGGAACACACTGGGATCGGCTGCAATTAATCGGTACCTCGATTAATTCAGTGGATTTAACCCTGAAGAACCTTATGGTGAAACTCGAGTAGGTTTTTTTGTATCCATTTTTAATTTGCTCTATTTCGTATTGAGCACTTTGTATTCGCTGACTTAACCCCTGAATTTTGCACCTCCAACGATCGTGCCCATTTTCACCAGTAAGCCACCTTATATATATATATATATATATATATATATATATATATATATATATAGCAAATATATGTACCCTCCGGGTGCAAGTATTTAAGTTTTAATGTAATAAAATATCGTATTAAATTAGAAAGTCTAATAAGAAGGGCAGATAAAAAGATTTGAAACAGAGTCGAAAAATAGAAATGAAACTTACTCTTCCATCACTCCCGTCTTTCATTGCTGAATTTTACTTATTTAACTATTTTGTTAAATTAGGAAATAAAGATAAAATGACAGTTATTTTTCTTGTTAATGGATTTCATTTAAGATTCATTGGAGAGATTTTTGCTTATATTCATTAAAATAAAACCAAACAGTTAGAAATCAATAATACCAAGCACATTTTTAATAAAATCACATTTTAATATCAATATGCAAATTAGCCTTCCGTTCACACTGCAAACCGATATTTGTATTAATATATAATTGCATGTTATTAGTATAGATATGGACAACACTAATAAAAAAAGTGGAGTAATTTTATTAATAAATGAGGTTTAAAATAAATAAAATCATGAGAATGTGATGTAAATAACTATGTTAATTGTAACTCGATTAGTAATATAGTTTCAGTTACAGACAGAAAAACACACAATCTCCATTTAATAACTAGCATATATGCACCCTCCGGGTGCAAGTATTTAAGTTTTAAATCTAATAAAATATCATGTTAAATTAGAAAGGCTAATGAAAACTGAATAAGAATGCAGATAAAAAGATTGTAACAGAGGGGTATGATTGAAAAATAGAAACAACTTTGAAACTAACTCTTCCAACCATTTTCCCTTACTCCCGTCTTTCACTGGTAAATTTCCCTAATTTAACTATTTAGTTAAAATAGGAAGAAAAGAACAAAATTACAGTTATTTCTTTATGCTAATAGATTCTGTTAAGATTTATCCCCGAGATTTTTGCTCATATTTATTAAGATAAACCAAACAATTAGAAATCAATAATACTAAGCATATATTTATTAAAATCAAATTTTTAAAGATCAATATGCAAATTAGCCTTCCCATTCACACTGTAAACCGCTATTTCGTTGAATATATAAATATAATTGCATGTTATTAGTATGTAGATATTGTTAACAGTCTTAATGATGTAAAACAATTTTACTAATAATTGAGGTTTAAATAAAAAATAAAATCATGGAGAATGTGATGTAAATAACAAAGGGAATTGTGACTTGTATAGTAATATAGTTTCGGTTACAGACAGACAAACCCACAATCTCCATTATAATAAGATATATATATATATATATATAGAGAGAGAGAGAGAGAGAGGTGAGTCAACAGTGTATGTATTCTAAATAGCTAGCATTAGTCTACTGTTTGTGGTAGTGGTTGGTCAAGCTTCTACGATTAATATCTTGAAGTAAGTTATTTGTTCCTTAATAACTTATTATTATTATCGCTCCTTAGACAGATGTATATTGTGTGCTTTATTGCTATGTCATTCTCCCCATCAAATGAAAACTTTCTCCAGAAAGCAATCTAATATTTTCATATTAGTAAAGGCCAATAAACGAGACATCACATTAAATTGTGTCTGCAAGCTTCCGACATCTCCTCCGGTCCTATTCAGCGTACAACACAAATAATATATATATATATATATATATATATATATATATATGATTTTTGTTCTGTTTTTCTTGTTTTTGTTCTTGCTTTTGTTCTTATTTCCAATGCTTTAAAAAGACTAAACAAACAACGTTCACAAGAACATAACACATATATATATATATATATATATATATATATATATATATATATATATATAATATATATATATATATATATACGCACATATATATATATGTATATATATATATATACTTATTATATATATATATATATATATATATTATATATATATATATATATATATATATATATATATATATATATATATATATATATATATATATATATATATATATATATATATATATATAATGGTTATGAGTATTAGCAGAATCTGAGAATGACTGAATATAATATAATATATAATAGAATATAATGTAACACACACACACACACACACACACATATATATATATATATATATAATAATATATATTATATTATATATACCAGCAAATATATGCACCCTCCGGGTGCAAGTATTTTAGTTAAATTTTATAATAAAATATCATATTAAATTAGAAAGTAATGAAACTGAATAAGAATGTAGATAAAAAGATTTTGAACAGAGGGGGTATGATTGAAAAATAGAACAGTTTTGAAACTAACTCTTCCATCATTTTCCGTTACTCCCGTCTTTCATTGGTAAATTTTCCTAATTAAACTGTTTAGTTAAAATAGGAAGTAAAGAATAATATTACAGTTATTTCTTCTTGTTAAGGGATTTATTTTAAGATTTATTGAAGAGATTTTTGCTCATATTCAATAAGATAAAACCAAACAATTAGAAATCAATAATACTAAGCATATATTTATTAAAATCAATTTTTTAAGATCAATATGCAAATTATCCTTCCCATTCACACTGTAAACCAGTATTTTGTTGTATATATAAATACAATTGCATGTTATTAGTATGTAGATATAGTCAACAGTGTAAGTAATGTAAAACAATTTTATTAATAATTGAGGTTTAAATAAAAATAAAATCATGGAGAATGTGATGTAAATAACTAAGGGAACTGTGAATTGAGTAGTAATATAGTTTCGGTTACAGACAGACAAACCCACAATCTCCATTATAATAAGATATATATATATATATATATATATATATATATATATATATATAAAAATTATGTGTATTAGCAGAATCTGTGGATAACTGAATATAATATAATATAGTACAATATATATATATAATGATTATATGTGTTAGGAGACCCAGAGGATGACTTAATATATACACACACACACACATATATATATATATATGTTTCACATATGCTCCACTTGTTTGTTAAAAAAATAATGTTTTTAAAGCATGAATCTGTGAAATTCAAACTACAGTAATGATTATAAAATACAAATGACTTACCAGTCGTCTTAGAATTGATATTGTAAGCGATATTGAACCCGGAAGATTTATAATAATTATTATATTGCCGGTTTGTGGGTGTACATGGGTTTTATAGTAACAGATTTTATTGGAAGGTAGTTTATGTTACAAAATGTCCAAAAAATGATTTACTAAGTAGGGTTACTAAGGGATTTAATATTCTAACTAAAAGTAAATTGGATATTTCTTAAATTGTGGCGAATCGTATGTAGATTGAATTTTGTATGTAGTGTATTGAGGGGTGTCATGTATTGGTGTGTAATTTATTTTACAACTGAATTAAAAGATTATTGAAGAACGTTTCCTCATTTTTAGAACAGTATAAGATAAGTAAATAAACTACATACTCCTTTAATTAGACACCTAGTATATATACTTACTTCTTATATATATATATATATATATATATATATATATTATATATATATATGTAAGTAAATGGAAGTGAATCCGACAAAAAAATGTTTAATTCATATATATATGGACTCTCTCGTCGATTTTCGACGCATGAGGGTTCACACACACAATGAACGCCCACACAGTGATTTGTTTATAGTGGTGAAGGCTTGTGTTGGACCATTCCACACTTTTTGGCCCAGTCGATAGGAAAGAATTAGTGCATCAAGGAATGCCACGAAACCAATCAACGACTGACCTCAGGAATTTTGAATTCAGAGTTATCCCTCTCCTAGACTGGTTACCTACCCAAGGTTAAAGAGCCCAGTCTGCCCTACTATTTAACCCATAGCTGGAGGGAGAATATATGGATTCATACCTTTCCCAAGGGTATTAGCGCTATGAGAAATGCCAACAGCTTCGTCTAGGAATTGAACTCGGGTCGACGAGTCCATTTCCTACGACTCTAACCAAACAGCCTATATATATATATATATATATATATATATATATATATATATATATATATATATATATATATATTGTGTATTTATGGGTTTGAGTGAGTGTGTATGTTTTAAGGTAAAATCATCAGTGCTTAAGACTAAAATACTTACCCGATCATATAGAGTCACGGGCGTAACGGGTATCACCTGAGGAAATGGATACTTGCGGTTCGAGTTCAAATTCTGAATGGAGCTATTTGTGTTTCACTTCTTGGTACTGTCCCTTGGTGAAAGGCATGAATCTATTCTCCCTCCATCTATGGGTAAATCGTTTGACAAATTGTGCTATTTAGCCTTGGTTCGATAACCGGTCTAGTTGAGGGAAAACTCAAGCAAGCTGAAAAATTGACCTTGTGTCGCTTCCTCACCGTGGCGGAGGGTTTGGGTAAATATATACTTACCTGAACTGGGCATTTCACAACCAGATGCGCAGGCTGAAAAACTTGCATCCCTTGTATTATGCCAGAAAATTAACACGATTCCTCAAATTATAACCACCCTGTCGGCTGGGGCGTTAGAATGCACCGACTGCACCTCTGCAGGGGGGTAAGATTCCCCCACAACACTCCCCTTAGAACCTTACTTAGGCTAGACGGGCGGTCGGAGAGGCCCCCTCCGATCAATCGGCTGGTTACGCCAAGCCCTGGCACCTATATAATTTCCCCAACCCTATTGCCCTTATGGCAATCCCCAACCCTTTTTGTCATATGGGTACTAGAAGGCGGTAGCTGAGGGTCTACATGTCCTGGGAATGACGTTAAACTCTATCTGATGGTGAGGTTCCAGTTTTGGAGGTTTGAGGAATGTGGAGCGCCCCTTCATCACCATTGCTCCATGGTCCACTTTGACCCGGAGTGGTAGTACCTGTTAGGGCTCCATCTATGGGTTAAATAGAAAACGTGTTTATAAACGAAATTGTATTATCCATTAAAAATGAATTTATCTCAAAACTTTGTCGGCATTAAACATTTTTGAATACCAAATTACTAATAGAAGTATTCGGCATAAAATAACCCAAGGGGTTGACATGCCGTAAAACACAACAAACCAAACCATCAAATTATAAATAACACTGGTGAGATCCTCGTAGCCCTTGTAGAATCATGACTAATCGAAGTCTGTAGTAAATCTCCTGTCGAATTTGTTGATATTCTGGTAGCCCTATTAAGAGAGTGAATGATCTTAAATGCTTTTTGTCCTGCCCATTGATTGGCCAATTTCCCCAGAAGTTACTGCAACTGCTCCTACTACTGCTGGTTAGGCCTATAAGAACATAAAGTGGCTGACTTCTGATTTAGGTCGGAGAATTAAAACGGAAAGTTTTTTGGTGGTACCCAATGACAGTTTAACTACAGTTTATGAATTAACATTTTGCGAATTGGGTTACCGTTTTAGGGGATTAAGGTTGTTTTTAATTACGTAATGCTTAAAAAAAATAAACAACAAAAAAACCAAATTACTATACATTTAATGTTGAAAAATATATTTTTAAACTAAGTTTAATTGAAATTATACATTGCAATACTAACACAAGCCACTGTCTCAGTGATAGATTTAATAATTAATTTCAATGGTTAATTAAATGTATAGTAATTTTTTTTTTGTCTATTTTTTGAAGCAATACGTAATTAAAAACAACCTTAATCCCCTAAAACCGTAACCCAATTCGTAAAATGTTAATTCATAGACTGTAGTTAAACTGTCATTGGGTACCACCAAAAAACTTTCCGTTTTAATTTTCCGACCTAAATCAGAATTCAGCCCATAAAGTGTAAGAAGTGGCGATTCTGTTTATGTCTTATAGCAAATATAGCTTTAAATAAGTATATTCTATACTATTGAATCACAATTAATCCCCACCCTGTCGGTGGGGCGTTAGAATGTACCGACTGCACCTCTGCAGAGGGGTAAGACGCCCCCAATGGGCCCACCTGTTGGCCGTGGGTGGTGACCCGTGATGTTTAAGGATGGAGCCCAGGTGGATGCAATACTCCACTTTGGCCCTATCTTGGGCTAGACGGGCGGTCGGAGAGGCCCCCTCCGATCAATCGGCTGGTCACGTCAAGTCCTAGCACCTATATGATTTTTCCAACCCTATTGCCCTTATGGCAAGCCCAACCCCTTTTTATCATAAGGATGCTAGAAGGCGGTGGCTGCGGGTCTACATGTCCTGGGAATGACGTTAAACTCTATCTGATGGTGAGGTTCCAGTTTTGGAGGTTTGGGGAATGTGGCACACCCCTTCATCACCATTGCTCCCTGGTCCACTCTGATCCGGAGTGCTAATACCTGTTAGGGTCCCATCTATGGGTTAAATAGAAAAATGTATTCATAAAAAAAAATTGTATTATCCATTAAGAATTGATTTATTTCAAAACTTTATCGGCATTAAATGACCTACTGAGGTTGATATGCCTTAAAACAAACCAAACCAAACCAAACAAGTAATCCATGTCTCTAGTAAGCGTCCAGTCGAGAGAGATCCGCAGTATTTCCTTGGTTGTTGTTGTAGTAACCCTTATCAAGCCGGTGAATCATCTGACATATTTTTTTTTTTGTTTTTTTTGTTTTTTTCTCTTGCCTGTTTATTAGTCACTTTATCGGAAGTTGCTGCTCCTGATTTTATTTTCGCCAATGTTGGGGTCGGCTTAGCTCAGTCGGTAGAGCGTCAGCCAGGGAACCACTAGGTCTCCGGTTCGATACCGGCCCTCGCCAACTCAGCGTACGAGTAGCACAGGGTTCTGTGCGGTAAAGTAAGAAGGTGGTGGTAGGTGTGGTGCTCCACCTCAGATGCAAAAATCAATCTCTTTGATATAGTGCTAGTGAAAAGGGGATAGACTCCCTCGCTGCCCGGCTGATACCGACTTTAAGCCACTCCGACGACTTTGTTTTACTTACTTACAACTGCAAGTATTTATTTAATCGGCAAGGGCGTTGATACTCCAGGTGACACCCGTCCTGTCGACTGGGGATGTAGAATAGGCCTGTTGCATAATTGTGTAGTGCCTTGTAGCGAAAATTCTAAGGGGCCATTGTTTTGAGATCAGGGGATGGAAAACTACCGGATGGTTATGGCCCCAACTGACCACCTACATATACATACATTATGAGTATTTACCTCATACCCCACTTGTATGGGTTGGATACAAGTCTCGTTTTTACGTGGGCGAACAAAAATTGCGTCGATCCCGTCGGCATTCCCCATCAAGGGGGCGCCTCAGGCGCTGGACAATAAACCCAGCCCAGCTTCTTTAAAAGGGGGCATATATTTTCTAGGTGGATACCCACCTGGGATCGACGCTGTTAATTTAACACACCGGTCCAGTGGCCGAAGCACACCGGACCCCAGCCCGAAGGACGGGTTGATAATGTGTTTCCCAAGTATCACGTGTCATCACCCTCGGTCAACAGGTGGCCCTATTAGTGGGGTATATTACGCCCCTGTCGAGTACAGTCAGCGTATTCTACAGCCACATCGACGGAACGGGTATAGCATGAAGGCTGTTTGTATTTCTCATGACGCTTATATCATTGGTAAAGGGGCACCTTGCGTGGTATAATGGTTAGCAAGGTAGATTTGCAGACCATTGTTAGTGAGTTCGATTCTTACTGGGTTCTCCATACTTCTGGCCTTGTACCATATCTAATCTAAGCTTAGTAAATAACTATATCATTGGTAAAGTTATCCAACTAACTATTCTTCTTCCTAATGGTAAATAGTAGAGCTTTTTATTACCTTGTTTGGGCAACCAGTATAGGAGAAGGAAAACGCTGAATTCAAACCTGTTAAACACCGCTTAAGAAATTGAACTTGTGTCACATCCTGCTAATGCATTTTTTAAGGGTTCGTGAATAGGTATATATAAAAATGTATATATATATACATCTATTTCAACAAATATGTACATGGATACACATATAGGCTTCTTCAGACAAGCCTATATGTATGTCCATATACACTTGGGTGGAAATAGATCTATAACCGCTAATATTACCAGTATTTAAGCATTTTTCGTTACCAATTCTATTGCTCTGTATATAATTCCGGAATTATTGTACATTAAGCTCTCCTTTGGACCGGTAAAACTTTAACATTTCGTTGTTAAAAAAGCCGCTGCTTAGAATCATTCCTAACACCAATTAACTTTTAATCGGTCCGGTTCCTTAACCCCTCGGCCAACGCCAGCTGCGAGTAAGAAGCTGAGTTCTAATTAATAGATATTTATATACATAGGTATGTTACGATCAGTAGATAGTTCAAATCCGTAAATAACAGACGAGCATTGCTATATATAAACTTTATATATATATATATATATATATAAGAATTAATGCAAAAATGAACCAACGAATATAATAAAAAATGAATGGAATGATTAGAATAATTGAAAAAGATATTTTCCGGGTGACCCCTCCCAAATGAAAATAATAATAATAACTTTTGAGAGAGGTCAATATTAGAAAAAAAACCTTTTCACATTCTATCGAAACATTGAATTAATTATCATATTATTGGAGAAGAGAAAATAATATCTTACCCTTGTAAAGTTGCGTTGAGAAGTAAACTTTGTAAAGTTATGTTGAGAAGAAATTCGATTTTTTTTGTCTAATGTTGTTTATACTATTTCCGTTGTAAATTGGCAACATTGTAACTTATGAATTCAAGATATATATATATATATATATATATATATATATATAATATATATATATAGGAGGAAGAATGAATAAAGAAAGAAAGAACAGAATGGATAATAAAAGATGAATTTAATCAATATCACTTACCATGTGTTTCGGTCAGTTCATCTCTGTGTACACAGTTCAAACTATCATTATTAATGATAATTATCATTAATGATAATAATAGTTTGAACCGTGTACACAGAGATGAACTGACCGAAACACATGTGGAAGTGATATTGATTAAATTCATCTTTTATTATCCATTCTGTTCTTTCTTTTCTTTATTCATTCTTCCTCATATTGTCGGATTCATTTCCAATTCCATTTTTTACGTATATATATATATATATATATATATATATATATATGTGTGTGTGTGTGTGTGTGTGTGTGTGTGTGTGTGTGTGTGCGTGTGTGTGTGTGTGTGTGGTGGAGATGTGAGGACACAAGAACAAAACTCAGACAAAAAATCTTCACCCATAATTTGACTTTCTCCCCTTTTTGCCTATGTTTCAAAATTTCCATACCCCTATCTTTCCCTTTCATCTAACAACTTCCCCAATACCCTACAACTAACCAAACTTCCTCTTCTGACCCCTTTTCCCTCACACTCAGTGACCTACTCTACCCCTACCCCCTCCCTACCACCACTCCCTTCTATTTTCCTTTTGCTGCTGCTTTGATCAAATTTCTCTCCAATAAGGCCACCTACCAGCGCCCTAACCTTTACAATATCTCTCTCTACTTTCACCCAGCTTACTATCTCTATCTCCCTCCCCTTCTGATTTCCTTCTCTTCCTCTCCAATAATTCTTGCTTGACCATTCAAAACCTCTACTCACTAACGCTTACGCACCCTCTTGACCTCCTCTCCTCTCCCCTTCTATAAAGCACTTTATGTATGATAACCTGATAATTCATTAAAACGACTGATGATGCCGAGCTCAACGCTCTAGCGAAATATATCCTACACGCTTTTGTCTGGGTTTTGTTCTTGTGTTCTCACATCTCCATCACATTCTGTCGGATTCATTCCAATCTCTTTTCCACACACACACATACACACACACACACACACACACATATATATATAATATATATATATATATATATATATATATGTATATGAGGAAAATGGGATTGGAATGAATCCGACAGAATGAGGTAAAATAAGGAATGAAAGAATAAAAATCAGACAAAATGTGTAGTATATTTCGCTGTTTATGTTAAAGGCTGAGGAAGCGGAATTTAAAATTCCAGCGAAATATCTACACATTTTTGTCTGAGTTTTGTTCTTTCATTCCTTATTTTTACCTCAAATATATATATATATATATATATATATATATATATATATATATATATATAAAAGGGTTTTATAATTTGCTTTGAGCATTGTGTTTATATTGGTATGTTGGTTGCTTTTGAAGGCTGTCACAATGCAAGTGTAAAGAAAAAAGAAGAGGTAACTATGATGTTGTTTGTTAACCTGTCACTTCATTCTTAATATTTCGGGATGAAAAATCTCATCATCAAAAGAATACTCGAACTGAAGTGGTCCTAGCAGTTGCTCGATTTGTTCTGTCTCAGGTCTTCCGAATTCTGTGTGTGTTTGTGGTTGGGGGTGCTTGTTTATGTGTGTAAGTGTGTGTGTGTGTGCGTACTTATGTGTGTAAGTGTGTGTGTGTGTGTGTGCTTGCGTGCTTATGTCTGTGTGTCTGATCATTTCTTTTTATTTTATTTTAATTATTATTATAGATTTGATTTGCTTCTAAGTAAGGTTTTTTTTTGGTTTGTTTTTTTCAGGATCATCTGATCTCTTTTTTATTGATATGTGTCTGAGATTAACATTCCAGATATTGCTTGATTGTTTATGGGTGCGGGTGTGTAAGTTTACTGTCTATCCGGTGGTATGTTATCCTGCTGTATGTGGTGTATTTGCTAAGTCCAAACATCATGTGTGTGTGTGTGTGTGTGTGTGTGTGTGTGTTATTTGTTAGTGTGTGTGTGTATTTATAGGGTGTGTGTTCAACATATATATATATATATATATATATATATATATATATATATATATATATATATGAATAAGATATAATGAAAACAAACGAGTGTTACAACTGAAATAGGCTCATCAGAAGAGAAAGTGTGCAAACGTTTCGGGCCAATTCTCTTGACGGTTTTAAAAAGCAACACTCGGCCCATCCTCAACTAATATGAGGACCCTATTGCATTATAATGTATCAACCGCACGTGGGTCGGTCATCAACAAAAACAAGACGGGAAAAAGACCGTTAGTAAAAACAGAACGCTGCTAGTAAACGTTTGGAATTAATCAAAAAAAATAATAAATAAAATTGTGCTGTCTGCATTAAAAATAATATGAATTTTATTTTAAAATAAAATGAATTTATTTAAAAATAAATGAATCTCATTTTCATTTTTGAAAATAATCAGAAGCATTATAGTAATGAAATAAGACTCAAAAAAGACTGATGTAAAGTTATACAAAAGTGTCAAATATGTATAAAAAGTGTATATGGAAACGGTTTGCACACTTTCTTCTGATGAGCCTATTTCAGTTGAAACATCGTTTGTTTTTTTTATATCTTTTCATACTGTCGATTAATTTCCATTTTATTTTCACACACACACACACACACACATATATATAATATATATATATATACTATATATATAATATATATATATTATGTATATATATATATCAAGAGAGGATATTGAGCAGGCTCTTTATCGCTGGAGAAGCTGCAATATGGTGACTAAAATGAGGTAAAAGTGAGTTCTGGCTGAAAACTTGCTCTATCCAACTGTGATATTGTGGTCACTGTATATGTCCAAGTTTCAGCGCGTATAAATAGGGTGGGCTATTGACAAAGGGGTGTCCTTCATTTATTCATTTCTGTGACGGTCCTTACAGTGTGGCGCATTATTCGTCGGACTGGTTAGGGGTCAGGTTAACCCCCAGTTCGTATGTTTTCTATGGTATTTGTCCGGCCAACAGAAAAATCATCTTCACAGCGGGATGCGATTCCGTACGCTGACATATTAATGCAAAGAAGGTGGCCCACAAATTAATTACTTCGCTTATGAAACTGAAATGCGTGAGCGTGTGCGTGTGAGTGTTTGTGTGGTGTCACCTGTCCTATAACACAGCAGGTCACAGGACCCTGGACACAGGAAACGAAATACAGTGGGAAAGAAAAAGACAGAACCAGACTGTGATATAGATAGATAGATAGGGTAGATAGATAGATAGAGTGATGTAGATGCAGAACTGTGATGGTGTATACAGATTATATAATGAGTACTGCTGGATAGATTAGATAGAACCTGTGATTTATATTATATCTATATATATATATATTTTATATATAATATAATGTATATATATATAATATATATATATTATAAGAACCTACACATTTGCAGCTAAGATGACTGTGAATCCACAGAGGACGAAGGAATTGTCTCCTTCCTTCCTCTCCTCGTCTCTTTCTCTCGCTCTGTCATCTCTATATATATATATATTATATATATATATATTATATTACAGTCTGTTTATATCGCGCATAGACTTACATTGATGATTATAGCTATTAAATGATATATGTATATATATTATATAGATATATATATATATATAATATATTCCAGAGAGAAGGGAGAGAGAGAGGAGAGGGAGAGAGAGAGAGGAAGAGAGATAAATAGACTGTGTGAGATAGATATAACAGAATGATAGAGTTAGATAGATTGAGAGTAGTAAGATAAATAGAGCGAATTGAAATTGGCAGATAGATAGATAGATAGATAGATAGATAGATAATAAACACACATATATATGACAGAATAGGATAGATAGATACATTTTGATAGCTAGATAGATTTGAATAATACATAGATCAATTGACTGATAGATTTGAATAAGGCAGATAGATGGATAGATATGATAGATATATAGAGCAGATAGAAGAAAGACAGATAGATGAGAAGTAAAGACAGATAGATAACAGACAGATAGATGATAGATAGATAGATCAGATAGATAGATAGAAAAGCACAGATTGTAGATCGATAGATAGAGTAGAAGATAGAAATAAGAGTGTAGATAGATTAGTAGATAGATGAGAAAGACAGATAGATGAGATGAGATAGAAGTGGATGAGACAGGATAAGATAATACAGTTGATTTATAGATGATAGATATATGTATATTATTGAGATAATAGGGTATGTATAGATAGATAGTATAACCAGAACTGAGAATAGATAGTTAAATAGGATGATACAGTATACATATACGATATAGATGAGATTTGAACGTATAGATAGATGATAATAGAGAATTGATGATTAATAAATAGTACATAGATAAATAGATAGAGAAAGACAGACAGATAAAGATAGATAGATAGATAGAGATGAGAGAGAGGAGAGAGAGAGAGAGAGAGAAAATAGATAGATAATAGATAGATAGATAGATGGATTGAATTGATTGATTAATAAATAGATACATAGAGAAATAGATCGAGATAGATAGATAGATAGATAGAGAAAGACAGACAGCTAGATAAATAGATAGAGAGAGACAAATAGATAGAATAGATAGATAGATAGATAGATAGATAGGATAGATGAATTGATTGATTAATAAATAGATACATAGAGAAATACATAGAGAAAACAGATAGAGAGATGGATAGAAGATAGGGATAGATAGATAGATAGATTAGATAGATAGGTAAGATAGATAGATAGATAGATAGATAGATAGATGAATTTGATTGATTAATTAATAAACTACATAGAGAAATAGATAGAGAAAGACAGATAGATAGATATATATATAGATAGATAGATAGATGATAAAGATAGTAGGTAGATAGATAGATAGATAGAGAGAGAGAGAGAGAAGAGAGAGAGAGAGAGAGAGAGAGAGAGAGAGAGAGAGAAATAGACTGAGATTGATACTGAGATTGAATAAATGATGAATGTGATTGATAATTAATAAATAATACATAGAGAAATATATAGTGAAAGACAATAGATAGATAGATAGATAGATATGAAAGGAAAAACAAATAGATGGAGTATAGATAGATAAGATAGATAGATAGATAGGATAGATAGCAAATTGCAACACCTCAGTACCCAACCCGGAAGTGTAGAGCAGTTTAAGTGAATGGTTATTGGATTATTGGTATATTGAGAAGAGATGAAATGCCACCAATAATCACAGTGTGAGTCACAGACAGATGTGTAATTAATGCGAGTGTGAAATGAGTTGAACTATATGCTAAAATGAGTTTGGAAAAACAAAAAGACTGGAAAAGATAGAGATAAAAGGGATGAGGGAAAGGGATGAGGATGAAAAAAGGATGATGAAATGAAAGGCATGAATGCAGTTTAGAAATTGTAATATTAACAGCTTGATTGGCGGGGGCTTGGTGCCGGAACAGATAGACTAGATAGATAGATAGATAGATAGATAGATAGGATGGAGTGGGAGTTAGACTAGATCGATATAAGAGAGAGAGGACAGATGAATTAAATAGATAGTATAGAATGGGAAAAAGACTGATAGATAGATAGATAGATAGATAGATATAGAATAGAAACAGAATGAGATAGAAGATAGATAGATAGATGGCTGGCTGGTGCTAGATAGAGAGATAGATAGATAGATAGAAGAAATTGTTATATATATATATATATATATTATATATATATAATATATTTATATAGAGAGAGAGAGAGAGAGAAAGACGTAGATATATAGATAGATGGATGGATACTAGGAAAGACTGAGAGATAGATAGATAGATAGATAGATAGATAGATAGATAAAAAAAAGACGATAGATAGATAGATAGATAATAGATAGATATAAAAGATAGATAGAAAAAACTGATAGATTGAAGATAGATAGATAGAAAAAGACTGATAGAGAAGTAGATTAGATAGATATGAACATACTGATAATAGGACAGAGAGAGAAGAGAAGGGGAGAGAGAAAGAGAAAGAAAAAGAGAGAGAGGAGAG
Source organism: Doryteuthis pealeii (assembly GCA_023376005.1). NCBI lineage: Eukaryota > Metazoa > Mollusca > Cephalopoda > Myopsida > Loliginidae > Doryteuthis > Doryteuthis pealeii. The sequence continues at coordinate 23,024,095 of CM042174.1, read as the reverse complement.
AATTCCTCCATCCTCTGTGTAATCCAGTCAGCTAACTGCAAATCTCTGCACAAACAAAGACACACACACCACACACACACACAATAATTATATAATGTATATATATATAATGTGTGTGTGTGTGTGTGTGTGGTGTGTGAAAATGTTATTTCAATTTAAAAAGAGGAGGTTCTCATGTGAACACGTACACGATGGACAAACCAGAATAGACTTACATTGATCAGCTCTGTATGGTGCATGATGTCAAGGGAAGACTTGCTAGGAACCTGACCGATCGGGACGGTGGGCGAGAGAGAGCATGGAAATCTGTGCACGTCAGCGCGATGAAATCGATAGCCGATAGATACGAGGGTAATCCTAATGGTAAAAAAAGTAGTTGTCGGGTGGCCTATAGTCTCGGTATCAGCAATCAGCCGAGGATATATCCCCTTTTCAATAGTGCTAGACCAAGGAGATTGATTTTGCGTCTGAATGGAGCGCCACACCTTCTATTAGCTCCTTATTTTACCGCATAAATTCCCTGTTGCTACTCATTCGCTGAGTTGGCGAGGGCCGGTATCGAACTAGGAACTTGTGGTTTCTAGCCGAACGCTCTACCGGACTGTCTGACCCAAACATTATTGTTGTATCCTGCTATTTAAATTACTTGCCAATCTGGGAGAAAAAAATTATAGATAATATATATTTGAAAAACCGCCCTGTCAGGTGGGGCTTAGAATGCACGACTGCACCTCTGCAGAGGTAAGTCTCCCCAATGGAGAGCCCAGGTGGATGAGCATTGCATGACTGCATACTCCACTTTGGCCCACTTTGCCCTACTGACAGTGCAAAGCCCTAGCACCGTACGATTTTCCCAACCCTATTGCCCTTATGGCAAGCTCGATTTTCATCATATGGGTGCTAGAAGCGGTGACTGAGGTCATAAGTCTGGGAATACGTAAATATCTGATGGTTGAGATGGTTCCAGTTTGGGTTTGGGAAGTGGAGCACCCCTCATCACCATTGCTCCACTGGTCAAACTCTGACCCAGATTGGTAGTACCTGTTAGGTCCCATCATGGGTTAAATAGAATAATGTTTATAAAATATTGTTTATCCATTAGAATGACTTTATTCAAAACTTATCGGCATTAAATGACCCACTGAGGTTGATATGCCGTAAAACAAAACAAAACCAAACCTATATTTGAAAAGATAGTCATTTTTGTGTAGAATGTATGGAAAACCTTAACAACAACTTTATCAACATCAAATATGGAAGACCCTAATGACCATTATTTCTTCATCAATTACCCTGAGCATTGTTCTATATTCTAATAATCTCCGTACACAGACTTAGATTTTGACAAACCATATTGCTGCCTTTATCTGTGAATCAATAATATGGCATAAAGCTAAATATGGGAGGAAAGAGAAAGCTGCGTCACACCATTTTTCTAAACAATGATCTGCCTTGAAAATCAGCATCATTTTTTTGTGCTTGAACACTGATTTCTGACACCAGAGTAAAATTGCATTCAAGAATGAATAAAACAAAACGTCTTCGGCATAAAATAACCCAACAAGGATGACATGCCATAAAATCCCACAAAGATTAGATAATTCCATCAAGAATTAATAAAACAAACGTCTTCCGGCATAAAATAACCCAACAAGGATTGACATGCCATAAAATCCCAAACACAAAGCAGACACAAAGCATGGATAGAAGGTTAGAGAGAAAGAAAAAAAAAAGGATTAAAATCAGTGAAATGTTTGCTTTTTTTTTTTTTGTTTGCTTACATCTTTTTAATATCTTTTTTCTACATTAATCTTTATTTCGTAGTGATATATAAGACAGATGCAGGATTTTAAATGTACTAATAACAGGGCTGTTTTGAGGCAAACTAACTCTAGATTTTCACAGAGACATCGTTAATAAATAAGATCTATTCTATTCTATATATTAATGATTTGACTAGATTAAATATTCATTATAAATTTGCAATGTATTGTAACGTAGATTAGTGATGTAGTTCGGTTACTGACTGATAGATTTCGAATCTCCAAAATAATAATATAATAATAATAATAATATATATATATATATATATATATAATATATATATATATATATATATATATATATATATATACAAGTTTTGTTGAACTGTACTGACATTCTTGTCGGAAAAGTTTTTTGGTTGATCCTTTCTAATTTTCGGGCATCTTTTGGTGTTGGTGTGTAAACTGGTGTAACAGTCCACCAAAGGTTCGAGTACGACGCTTTCGCAATACAGTTTTGCATCATCAGGTAGGAAACGATGGTATGGTTTCGTGTCTCGGTTTTTAACGAGAACGAGTAGTAGTAGCAAGGAATTAGAAGTGCGAGGTAATAACAATGGTAGTGGGAGGTTGTAGGAATGGTAGTGGTTCGAGCGACGGTGCAGTAGTGATTTTTTGTGGGAGGGGCGGTACAAGTTGTAGAAGGGGACTACTCGTTCTCGTTTCGCGGCCTCGCCTTTAGGTGATTGATCGTCATCAGAAACGTTCACTTTGAAAATATTTGGACAGTTTTTTTCCCACGTGACTCGTGTCTATGTGACCCGTTTTCCGTTCTTCCCTTTCCTTTCATCAATAATATATATATATAATTCTTTATTAACTGTAAATAATATACTCACTTAGATCAGTCGGTAGAACGTTCGGCTAGAAACCACAAAGTTCTTAGTTCGATATCGGCCCTCGGCAATCTAGCGTATGAGTAGCACAGGGATTTGTGGGGCAAAGTGAGGAGCTGATAGAAAGTGTGGCGCTCCACCTCAGACGCTAAGAACAATCTCCTTGGTCTAGCGCTAGTGAAAAGCGGGTAGACTCCCTCGCATATTGGCTGATACGGATTTTAGGCCACTCCGACGACTTTACTTTATTTACTTATATATATGATGACAGTACATAATATTTTTGAAATATATAATAAATATCGAGTGCAATGTTAATATATATATATATATATATATATATATATATATTAATATCATGTCGCGCTGGCTGCACGATATACATGAAATCTCTCTCCATCCGTCCCTATCACTGATCATTCTCGGGAGGTCCCCTATGCAGCATCCTGTATCCGCACAGAGGCGGTCAATGTACGTCATTGTTGGTCGGCCCACCTGGCGTGCCATGTGCTGACATCCACAGGAGGATCGCTTTATGAGTTCGACCTGCTTTCTCCAGCATGTCCTGTGTGTTCTTGTCCGTCTTCCTTCAGATGGTTTGTGGTATGAGGCAGGTGGCCGTACAGCTGTTTTCTCGTTGGGTTGTTTCCACGTCTTGTTCAGGATCACACGCAGCATTCTTGTGCAGCTCCATCTAGTTTATTCTTTAGTCGTTCGTTAGGGTCCAGGTGGTGCAGCCATACAGCAGTATTGACACGACATTCGGCCTGGAAGAATTGCCTCTTTAACTTGTCTGTGAGATTGGATTTCCATATGACTATAATTCATTTATAGCGACCATGTCTTTCCTATGCGGCCATTAACATCGTTTTCTGTTGAGGAGATTTACTGCCTAATACCTATATTTTCTATCGAGTTTAGGAGTTTGCCATCGATCTTTTAAAAACCAAAGAGAAGATATATATATATATATATATATATATATATATATATAATATATGAGTATTAAAAAAATTGAATGAAAACACCACACAATGCCTGTTAAAGAGAAAACAATTATACATAAATTAACTGTTAACTGTATATAATATTATATATATAAAATTAACTATATATAATTATATAATATAATACTATAATTATATATATATATATACTTATAATAAATAACTATATATATACTTTATGATTATATATATTATATATAATATATATATATATACTACAATATTATTATAATTTATACTTAATTATATATAATATATATATATATATATGCTTGCATGTTTCTTAGCAGCTCGTCGCCATGTCGTTTAGGAAGCGTTGAACCTCGTTGTCGCTGTAAATTCCCTACACCACTTGCAGACATTTTTGACATTCCTGCACGACTCGCCTTGTATGTCCATTAATTAGCGATGCTTCATCGGTTAATGCCATTATGTTCTTAAACGTATAGCTGTTGTGAACTTCTAACTTGGCGATAGCGTCTATCTTAAACTACATCAGAAAAGACAGCGAGGCACTTCAGGACAGGACGGCACAGGACAGGCTCAGGCGTAGGCGCACAACACAACAAAAGTGCTAATAGCTGCACGAACAGTTTCCCTGCGTCACAGCGCTCGGAAACTACTTTTTGAATAATCTGATTTATATATAATATATATATATATATATATAAATATATATATGGATTTGTTAATTAATCATACCTAATTTTGTCTAATAATAATTAAAGTTAAATGAATTAGGCGTGCAATCGTTAAAGTAAAGCGTAAACAATAAAAATCGTGCCATTATAATTATTTTTTTTTTTGCTGAAGGCAATTATAATGCTATATGATAAAATTCGATAATTATTGAAAATAATCATGACAAGCGAACTCGACAAATAACGCGCGCCATCGTACAGCTGTTTCAACTTTATTAAGTCTCATCAGCCATGTATATTAACTAAAGCAAATGATCAATCTCATCATATATATAATATATATATATATATATATATATATGTATATATATATATATATAGAGAGAGAGAGAGAGAGGAGGAGAGAGAGGAGATATATATAAATATATATATATATATATAAGAGAGAGAGAGAGAGAAAAGAGGAGAGAGCGACTTCTATGTTATTTTGATTATTTCTTATATATATGTATATAATAAATATACCCCCCCCCCCGGCACGAGCAGATGTGACACATAGTCAATTTTTTAAACGGGGTTTAACAGGTTGAATTCAAAGATTTCCATCTCCTAGACTGCTTGCTTAAGCAAGGTCAAAATGTCAAGTCTGCCACCTACTATTACCCAGAGCTGGAGAGGAGAATAGTTAGATTATAATTCCCACCGAGTATATTGTGGTATGTGAAAGAAAATAAAACACCCCTCCAGGATTTGAACTCGTCCATTTGTGCCATTTACTCAACGGTAACGTCCTCTCGGCTGGAGTGTAGAATCTACCAAACTGCCAAGGAAGAACCCCCCCCCATGGTCACCTGTTTGGCGGTGGGTGGCGACCCTGGATGCTAATGGTGGTATCCTGGTGGCTAAGCAATCAATATCATGTAACAACCATTTGACCATTTCCCTAAGCTAGAAGGTGGTCAGAGAGTGCTCAGTCAATACATGGTCACGTTCAAACACTAACACCTATATGACCGTCCGAACCCTATTGCTCTTATGGAACCATTAATCTTTTTATCATATATAATTTGCCAACCCCCCTCTCTCGCGACGAGCAGCAGGATCGCGGACAACAAGGAGCAATTTCCTAAGCGAGTTAACAGGTTTGAATTCAGAGTTTTCCTTCTCCTAGGACTGGTGTTGCCAAGTAAGGTTAAAAGAGTCCAGTCTGCCCTACTATTTACCCATAGCTGAAGAGAGAGTTAGATTCATACCTCCAAGATATTACCGCTATTGGTGACAATTGTATTTAGAACGGCCAACTGATTTATACCCTTTGAGAGCACCTTTTCAGACAGTCACAGAGAATAATCCTATTTAGAATATGCAACTCGCAACCAATATGACTAAGTATAGTCCACATTTCACGTATAACACCCCATGTAAAAACCCAATTTAAGTACACACGCTGTACTTTAATGTTTACCACAATATAACATTCTGTACCTTAGCACTCATATGTGCTGATTAAAGGTGGCTGAGGTTTTATTGTCCTGATCGGATGTGAGCTCTGCATCCCACGAATTTACCTGTGAATACAGGATGGGGAAAAGTTATTTAAAACAAGAGAATCATTTGAAAGACGCAAACAAAAACAGTTGATTTGGTGATAAATAAGGTTCCTAGTGTCCTTTTTATTTTCTAAATTGGTGAAAGTAGAGCGGTCTCAATCTCCCCAAATGTATTCAAACTAGGTTCTTTCTAATAATGCTTCCCAGGAATTCACATAAGAGGAAGTTGTTTATTGTTTATTGTTCCACAGTGATTTATTTCCGTCATTAATAGTACCTCCAACATGCTATCTGGTTTTGTTACATTAATCCAGCCATTTCACGTCGATTTACCTTACTAGTAGGGTGTGTCAAGTTGCTGTCGTTTTAGTACCTTGTCATTGCATGTTAGAGGTCCTCCTACCAACCAACTCTATGGTATGCGGTCGTAAAGAAAGAACAATAGATGGAAGCGATTTTTGTACACTCTCGTGGCTTAAAAAATTCTAGTTATGGAACAAACTCAGCCCTAAGCACTTCCAATGGTAATGGTCATGGAATTTCAATCGGTTCCATGCATTTTTGCGTTCTTAAAACAAAATGACACCACATGTACTCAACATTTGCCGCTATCAAGGTGAAGTGTCAATCGGGGCATCCTGAAATCAAAAAGCAACACGAACTGAGCAACAAAGAAGGATTTGGCTATGTGCTTGGAAACATTCTATAAAATAGTCAAATATGATATGAAACAATATTATGTGAATATTTAGATGAGACATAGTATAAAAACATTATGTTTATAACCCCTACTTCTTCACCACTATCATATTGTATTTAATTGTCTGCCCCATGCCTACACTCGGCCCGCACAAATCTAAAGTCTTGGGTCCTTGGAATCTAGGATTGTTTACTTCGTTTAGCATCATTGTTTTGGCCATAAAGTACAGACTCCCTTCCCTCAGGGACATTCTACGTACATCTGTTTATATCTAGTATGTTATCCATCAAGAATGTTAGTAATGAATACGAACACTAAATAAGAACATCACAGATAATTTCAGAGACGTCTCTTAATTAAAAACCAAGATACCATTGAACACTTCCCGACTAACGGAGGAATAATAGCCAAATCTTCAAAGGAATCACACTAAACTGAACTTCCCAAATTACAAACCAATATCTAACTATCACCGGTACTGTCACATAATACCAGTCTGACATGTTTGTCCAGCATCAAACTAAACTCTAGTTCCCAAAAAGGGATTATACAAATACACTCTTATCGTTACTCCACAAAAGTTGGAATAAACATTTGAACGGCTCTGGCAAATAAAGATAACGTTGACTATCCCACAAGCGGCCAAAAAGTTTTGATTAACCATCGCCGCAATATAAGTTCACTAATATTTCTCCAGTAAAAAATAACTCTAAATATGCGAAACTGAAGTAATACGCAAAACTGAGATATTTGTGAGACTTTCAAGCAAGCAAATGTAGGAAAAACTATTGTTTGTTGATCAGCTGAGAGAAGTTTTTCCTTCGGTTGTTGTGAATAACAGAGCGGCGTTGGCAGGAAGAAACGCTGGCCTATACCACAGCAAGATCCAGCCAGTAATTTCAAAACTTTCACAGCCAGGAATAAAACACCTAGGTGGCCAAGATGGTGCGCTGAGCTTGTGATAATGCGTTCCAAGCTGGATAATGCACCTTAATATGGGAATTCCTGGTGGGTGTGATCTTTGTGTTGTTCCTGGGCCTGAACCAGTTCATATCCATGATAAAATACCATCTCTAGCCATAGACAGTCTGCAGGGTCGTCGCAATAAGTGCAAAGGTCGGCTGTTATATACAGCCCCGAGTTGTCGAAGAGGACCTCGCACACAAGCAAGCTTGAAGTCACTCGTCTCAAAGTCACGCCCCCCAACTCCAGCGATCTACTATGATATGTCCCGACTCCATTTGCTATCGGGCTGTTGATGGTATCTGCAAGGACGGTTTAAAACACCAAACGATACTTCCTGTTACCTGTTCGGCTATATTTAGTCTATGTTCTATAAAGAGATAGTTTACAGGAACTAGGTGGAGTGTTGCAGTGTCCTGGCCCTATAGTGCTAAAAGCCACTGGTATCTTATTCTAATGACTCCAAAAAAAATGTTATGGGTGAAGACGCGTTGAAGGTTCAAATGTTCAACGGTTTTTGAATGAGTCGATGAAAATTTGGGAGCAAGTAACCTAGTTTCTGGCCCCGAGATGTTTCACAATGTGCCTTTTTTGGACTGGCTTATGACACTTTTGCTTTATACAAAAACTAATAGATGCTTAGTCCCTCTAATTCCCTGTTGGGGATCGGTCTATGACTATAATCCTTACTCTCCCTCCACAGGATCTATGGCGTAATATTAGGCAGACTGGGCTCTTTAACCTTGGTTAGCAAACCGGGTCTTCAGGAGAAGGAAAATAACTTCTTTCGTAATTAATCATCATAAAGCACTGTTTATGAACTTTGATATGAAACTAATCTAGAAACTTAAGAAATTGACCATTGATTGGTCGCATCCTTGCTGTGCGGAAGGCGGTGTAGGAAATTATAATATTTATCACCAAAATAATTCCAACACAACGACGATTAACCATACAATACGCCGGCCTCCACATATTGAACATCAATGAACTAATATCATATCAACCCAAACCAATATTCCAATCGTAATGTTTCAATTAAACATATATAATCTCAGAGATGGGCAAATTATCATTATTTTAATTGTGGCCAGTATGTTGACTAGGAATCTTACTTTTATAGTTACCTTTTATTACCAACTATGGAGATACAAAACCCGAAGATTTAAATGAACATCTAATAATACCGGGGACATCCGGTGATATGCTGCAGAACGGATGTAAGGTCATTCGACAGGGCTCTGCCAGTCTTTCGGTGTCGAGTAATCTTGCGGTTCGATCGATCTCGCAGTTCGCGTGTCTATAGAAATTTCTCCCCCTCTGTTCTGATGCTGTGCTCCATTCTAACATGACTGTCTCACCGACATATACATCATTTTTGCCGACTTAATGAACGAACGGTATCTAATTGTTGTTTTCTGAATAATATAATAGATTAAAATCAGCACTGCTGATACACAGGTCCAAGACGCCGAGAGACTCTCAATAACTTAGGATGATCCGAATCAATCTTACCCCCTCTCTCTCTCTCTCCTCTCTTCAAGAACAATCTACTCTCCTCTACTCTCTCTCTCTTCGACGCAGCTCTCACACCCCACGCAACCCACCAAATAAAGCGGACGGGAGGAATTCCTGATACAGATGAATGTGAAAAAATTGACAATATAAGTCTGTTAGGTGTAATGTAATTAGGCATCACCTCTTATACTAAGCGCAAGTCTCTAATTTGGACCAATAGACGAATCGAGTTGAGTTGTTTAAATAGGCACAACTACCGCGCTGTATTTGGAAAAAGCGTTGTTTTTCTTATTCGTGTGTGCCTGGTCTTAATACGATTACTAGGGAATAGGAAGTGAGTACTCAAAAAAGAAAGATAAGTAAAGACGGAACGTTGATCAGATCGAGGATGTTGGGAGATTAGATTAAAGTGAAGGAAGGAAGGAGGGAAGGAGGGCAATGAATGGAAAAGAAAAAGAAGAAACAAAGAAAGGATAGTGAAGGAGAACGAAAAGGGAGCGGGAAGAAAGGAAAGAAGAAGGAAAGTATGGAAGAAAGGAAGGAAAGAATAGACAAGAAGCGTGAAAGGATAGGAACAAAGAAAAAGGAACAAAGAAAGAAAGGAACAAGGAATCTGAGATAAGGATGGGATAAAAGTAATGGAAGGTTCAAAGAAGGAAAGTATGGAAGGAAAGAATGAAAGGAAGAATTAAAGAAGAAACAAAAGGAATGAAGGAATAAAGATAAGAAAGACAAAGAGAAAGGAAGGTAATTGGAAGGATAGGAAGAACGAAACAGAAGGAACAATGAAGAAGCGCACAAGGAAGGAAAGGAAAGATTGGAAAGAAGAAAGAAAGAATGAAAGAAAGGAAGGAAGAAGAAAAGTATTGGAGGAAAGGAATGATGTAAAGAAAAATAAAGAAAAGCAAACAACAAAGAATGCTATGAAGAAATTAAGAATGGGGAATGGTGAGAAATAGAATAGTAGGTAAAGAAAGAAAGATAAAAACACAAAAAACAATGCAAAAAGGGGTAAACGAATCGGAATAAGGGAATAAAGGATAAAAAAGAAAAGGGGTTCATACATTTGTAAATTGACCTTCTCACATCAAACAGTAAGACTGCTATTCTATCCTCATTCGCAATCTTAAAGTGTAATGAACGTTTAAGTAAAATAAATAAATTAAAATCATTTTGTTATCAAAACCTATTAAACCATGTAACGGATAACAAAAAAAAAAAAAGAAAGAAAAAAGAAAAGGAAACAACGTCTTTTTTCCTGACAAAAACAATTCATATCTATTCACCAGTTAATTTTTACGAAATCCACAACCACTTAGTTTAAATTATCTAATATAAAACAGAACTGCTGGGAACATCATTTGTATGCCAGATGCGGAAAAGCTATATTCAAACCGAACACATATCATATCACTTAAACGAGCTTTGTACGAAGTCCACAGACATAGCTAAATAATACAAAGAAAGATAAGAATGAGAAAAGAAGGAATGAAGAAACAAAGAAAGGACAAAAGGAAGAAAGAAAAGAAAGAAAGAAAGAAAGAAAGGAAAAAAGAAGGGAAGAAGGAAAAAAAGAAAGGAAAAATGAAAGAAAGAACGAAAAGAAGGAAGTGGAAGAAGGAGGGAAAAGCCCTCGCCCCAAAAAAGGCGTATCGAGATGGCTAAAACAAGTGTCTAGAGTGTTAGGACCGACGAAAAATGTCTGCCGGGTGGGATAATCGCATGGCATTTTTTTACCTGCCGCAAATGAATGTACAAGAGAGAAAGAGAGAGGGGGAGGTGGCGTGAGTTGGGAAGCGAGGAGAGAGCGAAAAAGAGGGAGGGACGAGAGAGGTGAGACAGAGATATACGAGAAAAAGGAAGCGAGGAAGGTCGGTTGATACGTTTTTACCAACAAGACATGTAAAAAATGTATTATATATATATAAATTATATTTAATTAAAATATATATATAATATGTATATTATTCATAGTATATACTGAAAAAGAGTCCTGTGTGTTAAATAAAAAATAGATGGAAGAGAATAAATGTCTTTCTATTTGAATGGTATTACAGTGCTATAAAACGCAGAAAAATATTACAAAAAAGATTAAAGAAATCGGAAGGAGAAAAATTCAAAAGGGCGGAAATTAGACCACACAGAACAGAAATAGAAAGCAGGGGGAGGTGAGCTGAGATAGATTAGATTAAGAATAGATAGATATATAGATAGATACATGCTGTAAAGAGCAGTACTGAGTATAGAATAGATACATTGTATCCCTGAAATCGATTCGATGATAGATAAAATAGATCAGACTCTATAATACATACATAACATTATTATATTGATTAAAATGAATGACTGTGTAAGAAGATAGATAGATAGATAGATTAGATAGAATTAGATGGAATAGATTACATACATACATTGCAAAAAAGCAGACTGAGAAGATAAATAAATAGATAGATAGAATAGATAGGATGATAGATAGATAGAAATAGATAGATTCTATCATACATACATACATACATAACATACATATGATTAGATATGAACCTGACTGTGATAATTATAATATATATATATATATATATATATTAATATAGAGAGAGAGAGAGATATAGAAGAGAGATAGATAGATAGATGATGGATAGATAGGTAGATACATACACTACATACATACATTAGCATAGCAAATAGCATAAGTTCTTGTACAACCATCATTGCCGTCCCAGAACCTTCCTCTCATGAGCCTTGTTCGAATGGAACTCCATCAAATCCGCTGCAGATTCACTAAGAGTTTGATTGCTAAAACCGTAGAGGGACATTCAGGAAGGATTCTCTTCCCGTTGTGTCATATGGGAATCAGGGAATGATAATCGATACCTAACACCACCGAAGCGTTTTTAAAACCAGAATCTGACTTATTACAGATGCCCAAGGCCATTCATACAATGCATCACTACATATTAAAAATAACCGACTGAGATAGATAGAAAAGAAAGATTAATGGTGATGGCCTAGACATAGTAGATAGAATACAATATCCCACATGGATAATACATACTAGAAGAGGAAACAGGGACTGGATAGTGATTATGAGGATATGATAGATTAATTGGAAATATATGGTAAAAGACATTAATAGACGGTCAAACAACAATGTCCCCGGACGCAAAAAACTGAATCGTATCTATCTATCTGATGCCGAGGTGATGAGTCGAGGGTATATATCTACCGTATTCTATTTATTATTATCAATCGTCATTCTCTATTTCAAATTCTATTCTAATTCTGTCTGTTTATATATATATATATATTATAAGTATATATATTATATATATAATATAATTACCAACCCTTCGCACGAGCAGGATGTGACACATGTTGGTAGCGTCCCAAATATCCAACTTTCTTAAGCGGAGTCAACATGGAAGTTTCAAGTAGTTTCTTTTTCCTGGACTTGTGTGTGTCTTTAAAGCAACACCAAGTGTTTTAAAGAGGCCCAGTCTGCCCCTACTATTTTATTCCATAGCCTCGGTGAGGGAGAGTTACGGATTTTTCCAATTACCTTTCCCAAGGGTAGTTAGCTGCTGCTCAAACAGTTTACAAAATGCTCATCCTGGTACCTCCAACACCAGAGAAGGCGGAGGGAGTGCTCCACCCATTCCATAGGGAAGAAGCGTTGCGTTTACCGCTTTAGTTGGTCGTCGAAGGTACGAAGCTTACAACAATCACCATTTCCCATGACTATACCTATCCACTCACCGGTGGCAGTATTATTCTCATACATATATATATAATATATATTATAATATATATTATATAATATATATATATATATATTTATATATTAATATAAATGTANCCACGAAAAGTAGGACATTGTATCAAAATCCAGGAACAGGAACAACAATTGAATGATTAAAAT
>CM042174.1:23003641-23006141 GCA_023376005.1 Doryteuthis pealeii | reverse complement strand
ATAAGCGTTCGTCTATAAAGGATAAGTCCCATTCTAACGGGCATGCATTATACCAACTGAGATTAATCGAAAACTCGATTAATTCAACTGATGTAACCCTGAAGAATCAATCGATGAAACTCGAGTAGGTTACTCCTTTCCATTGTAAAAATAAATGTTTGCTCTACATTGCATTGAGCACTTTGTATTTGTTTTTTTCTCAGTCTTAACCCCTGGATACTGTGCGCTTCCAACGATCATACTCATACCCACCGGTAAGCTACTACTCATACATTAATATATATATATATATATATATATATATATATATGTATATATATATATATATATGTGTGCGACAGATATATATATATATATATATATATATATATTTATTGATGTAGGTTCTCACATTTGAAAGCCGTGTGTTTTGTAAATGAACTTCGGTAAATAGCCCCTTGTAGATCTATTTAATAATGTCTTCTTTTATTCCCAGGTTACGATCGTCGCTTGGACCTGTCATGTTTTTAAAGGTTGACAAAAAGACAGAGGTACATGATATTTTATCATTTATTTCACTGTTGTTGAAATAACAGGCCTACATTTTTATTTATTACAGTTTCTTTCTTTCAATCGATCAACCTGCGGCTCTGAAATTTCCATCACATAGTATCGATTTCCTTTACATAACAACATCGACGTAAAATGAAAGTTCACATGCCTCACACCTGATATCTCCTATTATATTAGTATTATTTGTATTATTCGGACTATTGTCCTCATCTTCATTGTTATATGTACAATGTTTCGGCTGATGTGCCCTCCGGCCTTCTTCAGGAGGGCACATCATAATTTGTATTATTCTGACTAATGTCCTCATCTTCATTGTTATCTTTAATATCCCGTAACTGCAATTTCATTTCATGCGTACTTGCAATCGTCAGACGGTTAAATATATTATATATATTATATATATTATATAGTTTAAATGTTGTGTATTTTGGCAACAGGTTATTTTTTAAGCATGTGCTATTGAACAACACACACACACACACACACACACACACACACACACATACATATATATATATATATATATATATATATATATATATATATATATATATATTCTAGGCATGTGCTATTGAACAATACGGAGTATTCTTTCTTCATATTTTGGATTTGGATTTTTCCAGTCTTCTTGCGATCTTTCTTGAGTCTGGATCCAATTGGTATAGAATATTTCCCATACTTACATCCCGAGCGCTTTCGACTGTTTCGCCAGTCGTCATCATGGGGTATATAATTTGGTTTTAGTTCATTTCCATAGTTCCCCCCTCCATGTTTTCATCAAATTTGGAGTGTCCACCACTTTCTAAGAAGTATTTAATAATAACAATATGGGAAATATTCTATACCAAATGGATCCAGACTCAAAAAAGATCGCAAGAAGGCGAGAAAAAATCCAAATCCAAAAAATAAAGAAAGAATACCCCGTGTTGTTCACTAGCACATGCCTAAAAAATAACTTGCTGCCAAAATACACAACATATATATATATTGTTATTATTTATATTTTTGAAGGCAATTACAATGCGTATATCGTATAAAATTCGATAATTATTGAAAATAATGATACATACATACATACCTATATATATATATTTATATATAAAAGTAATTGGTAATTTGCTTGAAGCATTGTTAAGTATGTTATAAAATAATAAAATTCGAAGGCAATACAATGCGTAAAAAATAAAGACAACAAGATGTTTTATATGTCTAATCGATTTCAAAGCAAAGCTTTATCATCAGAGTTTAATTTCAGAAATTAAACTCTGTTGATAAAGCTTTGCTTTGAAATCGATTAGACATATAAAACATCTTTTTGTCTTTATTTTTTACGCATTGTATTGCCTTTGAATTTCATTTTATAATATATATATATATATATATATATTATATATATATATATATATATATATATGAACAAAAACAAGAAATAAAAACAAAAACCTAACAAACAAAAACACAATGAGATATCAAACCAAAAAATAAAATAAAAAATAAAAGGACAAAAATAATAAATGAAATAAAGGAAAAGAAAAAGAAGTATTGTTTTTTTTTTTTTTTTGCTTTTTTTTTTTAAAGAAGGTGGACATGTTTGATGGGCTAAATTTTGATGTCGGGTTAGCGGAGGTAAAAGATAACTTGTTTTTTTTTTTCCCGCGACCACTCCAGCCATTTAATTGTTGTTCATATTTCTCAAGATAGTTATCAGCATTGATGACTTTTGCAGCCCCCCCCCCCCGCCCCTCGAAAAACGTGGGCAGGGAGAACGCGGACACAGAGAGAGAGAGAGAGAGAGAGAGAGGGGGGTTATGGGGCTGCAAGGGGTTGTGCGTATAAGCGTGAGCAATTCTCGTATTGTGTATTTTCACGAGTCAAACATTAAATGTGATAGATGTGGCCAGACACGCATGACTGCCCCGAGATATTATACTGAAGGGTTTTTTTTTAT
>CM042174.1:22976141-22988641 GCA_023376005.1 Doryteuthis pealeii | reverse complement strand
CTTGCCACCAAACCCCTGAGGACTAGGGGGGTTATTTTCCACTGCTGTCGTTACACCCTTTATACGGCGAGCAGTCAGAAAGGCACACCTTTAATACGATCGGGATGCATTCTTTTATTCAAGCGTTTTTTTTTACACCCTGGTGGCATCACAACGTATGCTTAGTCAATATATATATATATATATATATATATATATATATATATATATATATATATATGAAGTGAACAAACAATGTGTTTGAAATGGCGAAGGCCGACAATTTTTGGGAGATTATGTGCTTAATTAAAGTAATACCTAATTTGTTAATTAATTATAATTAAATGAATTAGGCGTGCATATCGGTTTAAATGTAAAGCGTAAACAAATCGAGAAAAAGTCGATCTCTGTATGTACATTTCAGCCTATTAGGCCTCATCAGCAGAGCTATAGACAGGGCAGTGCTTTGAGCGGGATTCGAACCCTACCTGTCAAGCTGACAGACGGACACTCTAACTTGTAATGGTTACAGTGTCCGCCTGTCAGCCTGACAGGTAGGGTTCGAATCACGCACAAAGCACTGTCCTGTCTATAGCTCTGCTGATGAGGCCTAATAGGCTGAAATGTACATACAGAGATTGACTTTTTCTCGATTTGTTTACGCTTTACATTTAAACCGATATGCACGCCTAATTCATTTAATCATAATTAATTAATTAACAAATTAGGTATGACTTTAGGTATGACAATATATATATATATATATATATATATATATATATATATACATATGGTAGACTCTCCTATCGTAAATGATAGATGAGGGTCAGGCAGTCAGTGATTTGTTTCCTCTCATTTTGTAGATGTTGTAGAAGACATTTTGTGTTTTCCCACTTAAAACTTAATCATATTATGATATATGTTATCTAGTGCAGTAGGTTTTAATGCGTTGTTCCATGAACAATGCAAATTTAAAACGTTTTGTTCTATAATTTGTGCCTATGGTGTAATATATTTTTATTTATCAATTTTTAAAAGTTATCAATCAACAAAACATTTATTCAGTAATTAGCCTTTTTTTTAACAATTTTTATAGTTATCATTTTTTGTGAAAACAACATGGTATATTTGGCTAATGGTAATTGATAATTAGAGTTTTGGTTTGAATATATTTATCCATTCATTTTATCTAAGACAAAAAATACTTATTTTATCAGGATTCATTTTTGAAATAGTAAAATTATGAAGTCAGTTTGTAAGCAAAAATATTAGATATTTCTGTTTATTTCTGTGGAGGATCTTTAAAACTAAACACTAAGAAATTGGTAAAAGCTTTGAATGTCATTTTTGGTGTCATTTTTGTGTCATTTCTTATCACATCAAACTCCAATTTTCACACTTTGTTAAAGGATTATTTTCTAAAAAGAGGAAAAATGAACTTGTCTTTCTTTGTGGCTGGTTGGTTGGTTGGTTGGTTGGATTTTCCTGGAAGTAAATGCGAGTTTTTCATAACATATTTGTCATTTATTTCTCATGAGGGAAACAAGTGATAGCATCTTTCTTTTTCATCAACCTTTGCACCCTCCCAACGCCACACTCATCTGTGTCTTACATGTGAGCTAATACAAAATGATGCCTGCCACTACAAACATTTGAGAACTATCACTGGACTCTGATGGTCAAACAGATTTTATTCACTAAGTTAAAGTATTTTAAGTGTATTGGTCAAATAAAAAATTTGCTGAGATATTGTTACACATTTTCACACACCATTAAATATAAAAATACAAACATGTTAATTGCAACTATTACTTTCACAAAATAAGGGATTTTATTTCTGAAATTATTCAGGAGATGACAGATACAATAAGTTAAAATAACTTTCATGATTGCCTGATGATCATGAAAACATGAAACTAACAGTTATGATTAACATGTTTCTATTTTAATATTCAGATTGGTCTATTTTTTTATTGGTTTGGTTTGGTTTAGTTTGTTTTACGGCATATCAACCTCAGTGGGTCATTTAATGCCGATAAAGTTTTGAAATAAATCAATTCTTTATGGATAATACAATTTTTTTATAAATACATTTTTCTATTTAACCCATAGATGGGACCCTAACAGATACTACCACTCCCGGTCAGAGTGGACCAGGGAGCAATGGTTTCCCAAACCTCCAAAACTGGAACCTCACCATCAGATAGAGTTTAACGTCATTCCCAGGACATGTAGACCCGCAGCCACCGCCTTCTAGCACCCATATGATAAAAAGGGGTTGGGGCTTGCCATAAAGGCAATAGGGTTGGGAAAATCATATAGGTGCTAGGGCTTGACGTGACCAGCCGATTGATCGGAGGGGGCCTCTCCGACCGCCCGTCTAGCCCAAGATAGGGCCAAAGTGGAGTATTGCATGTCATGAACTGCTCATCCACCTGGGCTCTATCTTAAGCATCACGGGTCGCCAACCACGGCCAACAGGTGGCCCCATTGGGGGGTACCCCTCTGCAGAGGTGCAGTCGATGCATTCTAACGCCCCAGCCGATAGGGTGGTATTTTTATTATTATATCATATATAAATGTAGATGTGTGTATGTGTGTCCGAGTACTGCTTCAACATTTTCATTGTAGTATTATTTCTGTAATTTATCCAAGAGTGCTCAATACTTTGTTAAATGATTATTTTCTAAAAAAGAGCGAAAATGAACTTGTCTTTCTTCATACGAAATTATTAGTAGATATTAATTATTTGTATAAATTATTTATAGATATTTTCAGTCTTTAAATTTTCCGAATGTAACTAAATGCTTGTAAAATCCGTCTTCAATTCTTGGTCAAGCCCTAAATGTGTCTACGAGTGTGCGTGTGTCTGTTTGATGGGTGTTGGCCTATTCGTCTTCGAGCAGATGGAAACATTCTGTCCGTTTTCTGTAAAACGTTTGTTAGAATTTTGCGCAACCCCCCTCCCCCCCCCGCCAAAAAAAAAACTGCCGGGAAATCATTTTATCGCAATTCATCATCCGTTCGGTCAACATCTGACACTTTCCTATTTAAGTAATGCCCTGTTTATATTGCACTCTTTTTTTCTTTCTTTCTTTCTTTCTTTTTTTAAAAAATTATTTATTTATTTTAAATTTGATTTCATTTTTACTTTGCATTGTCAATTATATTCACATTTTCTGTGAGCGAATTTCAAATTAGAGAAATGTGTCTATATACAAATATACATTCCTTTTTTTTATTTATTTTTTTAAATGCGTCATATTTTAGAAGATACGTTCTGAAAAATTGAGTTGGTTGGTTGGTTGGTTGGATTTTCCTGCATGTCAGACATTGGATGATTTAAAATTCATTTTTGATCTCTCTCTCTCTTCTCTCTCTCTCTCTCTCTCTCTCTCTCTCTCTCTCTCTCTCTTCATTCACTCTCATTCACTCTTTCTCTCTCTCTCACTCACTCACTCACTCACTCTCTCTCTCTCTCATTCACTCACTCTCTTCTCTCTCATTCACTCTCTCTCTCTCTCTCTCTCTCTCTCTCTCTCTCATTCTCTCTCTCTCTCTCTTCTCTCTCTCTCTCTCTCATTCACTCTGCTTTTTCTGGGCCACCCTGTATATAGGGTGACCCAGAAAAAACAGAACCCACAAATTTTGTTTAGGGATAGGGTTAGGGTTAGGGTTAGGGTTGGGGTTGGGGTTGGTTTTTCGTAAAAAAACGGCTCAAGTAGGTTGTTTTTTTGTTTTTATCAAGTGACACTGCTTCGGCTACGGACTTCAATCGTATCTGGTGTCTTTATTCTTCAGCAGCCACCGGCTAGCGGCTTTTGAGGCAGAAGGCCGGGACGGAACTCCGCAAAGAGTACCCTCATTTTATCGTACAGATTTAAACTGTTCCACTTATGCGCTGAATTGGCAAGGGCCGGTATTGGACCAAGAAGCTGATGATTCCTAGATGAATGCTCTGCGGTCTGATCTAAAGCCATATATCTATACATATATACATATGAGAGTAGACAAACAGTTTGTTGAGATGGCGATAGCTGACAACTTTTGGGAGAATATGTGCTTAATTGAAGTCATACCTAATTTGAAAATTAATTAGTTGATAATTAATGAATTAGGCGAATATATCTGTTCAAATGTAAGGCGTAAACAAATCGAGAAAAAATCGATCTCTGTATATATATATATATATATATATATATATATATATATATTCTACACACCGAGTAATTCTTTTCGAAATTCACTGTCATTATTATCTTCTATAATTATCGAATTTATGCGATATGCGCATTGTAATTGCCTTCAAGCAAAAAAATATAAATATTAATCTAATATATATATATATATATATATATATTATATATATATATATACTGCGAGTCTGTCACTTACCGTCATTGTCAAAAAAATATACACGCGCAACCGGCTGCAATTAATCAATGTCTTGATTAATTCAGTGGATTTAACCCTGAAGATCCTTATGATGAAACTCGAGTAGGTTATTACTGCGTACCATTATAATAATATCTATGCATATATAAAGGGCAAGAATCGAAACTGTTATTTACGCGCACGTGCGCCTGTCTCTTCTCGCTCGACGCCAAAGTCACGCGAGCCTCGAGGTGGGGTTTTTTTTTTCGCCGGCGTTCTATTCACACCGAGCACCGGGCAATGAAAAGGAAGAAAAAAGACCGGGTTACAATGGCGTTCCAGATTTGTAAACAAGGGCCTCAGGGATTTAAAATGGAAGCCCCACCACACACACATGCGCACACAGACAAACTCACGGACACACTTACAGGCATATACGCATACACACACACACATACACCGGTGCTATTATTCAAACCAACACTTATGCTACTCTTAGAGGTTCAGATACCCGTAAAAGAAAAAAAGGGGTGTTCAGGTGACGTCAACTCTCGCGCAAGCGGATAGGTCTTATAACACGGTTGAGTGTGTTTTGAAACACCCCTACGCCCAGAATTAAACCCAGCAAACAAACAAAAAAGATGTTATACGGTAAATTGAGCGAATAGGGGTCAGATAATGGGACCAAGTACGATTGCAGCAACTAGAGAAATACTTGTAACCCTTCGGCAAGTCCCTTAACACCCACGGTCTATTTACACAGTCGTCAAATCTGAGAATATTTTATTAAATATCATCTCATTATATAGTCTGTCTGCAACCGAAACTGCGTCACCACTAACGTCACAATTCCCTTAGTTATTTACGTTATATTCTCAATGGTTATTGATAAAATAATCATTATTTAGTTTTAATTAGCATCTTTTTTTTATTAACACTGTCTTTATTAAGGTCTAGCTTAGATAGATTTGCCTCAAAACAGCTCATATTATTAAGGTATTTGCCTCTCATACCACCCATGAGGGCGTGACACAAAGACAGTTTTATGTGGGCCCACCCACTCATGGGTGGTAGTCACAAAAAATGCGTCGATCCCGTCGGCATTCCCCCACTAGGGGGGCACCTCAGGGGCTGGGCAATAAACCCAGCCCTGCCATTTTAAATCAAGGGGGCAGGTATTGCCTGGGGGGAGATATTTGCCTCTCATCCCACTTATGAGGGCTTGACACAAGGACATTTCTATGTGGACCCACCCACAAGCCGAAGCTTATGGGTAGTTAGTGGAAAATATTGCGTCGATCCCGTCGGCATTCCCCCACAAGGGGGTGGGGCTCAGGCGCCGGGCAATAAAACTAGCCCTGCCCCCAAGGGGTCAGGTATTGCCTGGGGGATGTATTTGCCTCATACCCCACTTGTGTGGGCTGGACACAAAGGTCTCATTTTTACGTGTGCGAACAAAAATTGCGTCGATCCCGTCGGCATTCCCCCTCAAGGGGGGCGCCTCAAGCGCTGGGCAATAAACCCAGCCCAGCCCCCAAGGGGGCAGGTATTGCCTGGCGGATAGCCCCCTGGGATCGACGCTGTTAATTTCATTAATAGACACAGGTCCGTGTATTTAAAACCCTGCGATCTGTGTTATATATTATAAAGAAATAAATGTCTACATAGTATATGGTGTGAATAAATTGCATACTAGTTTTAATAAAACCGTGTTGAATAAATAATTACTTGGTCTTATTGATTTCTAATATTATTATTTATTCTCAAACGTATTAAAATACATATAGTTTGAATGTACTAGTTTGAATGTAGTTTATTAAACCGCTCTTCCTACTGGGGGTCCGTGGGTGTGACTGTGATATCATAGTAAGTGAGTTTGAACTCCAGTCACGTTATTAGGTTCTCTTTCAGGCTAATAGCCTTGGGAAAGATCTGGCCCCCCACCTATGTTATGGGTTAAATAGCACCACTACTGTTCTTCTATAAGGATGAATTTGGCATTAAATAACCCACAAAGGTTGACATGTTATTAAACAAAGAAACCACTCGTCCTACTTGTCATCCTTTAAAAGGTGTTCTTAGTACAATGGTTATCATTGTGGGAAATGGAATTGGTAGCGCTAATTCAAATTCTGGACGAGGCTGTATGATATAGCATACAACAGTTTAGTGCTTAAGTTGTTTATGAGAAATTTGTATCCGAAGGATTTCCAATAGCGCTTCAAAGTTATCGGTTAAGTTTGTTGTTATATTACCTTTTAATACCAAAGCCATCCTTGCAGAAGAACAGTAAAGTAACGTAAAGTCGTCGGAGCGGCTTAAAGTCGGTATCAGCCAATCAGCGTGGTAGTCTATCCCCTTTCACTAGCGCTAGACCAAGGAGATTGTTTCTGCGTCTGAGGTGGAGCGCCGTACCTACCACCAGCTCCTTACTTTACCGCATGCATTCCTGTGCTACTCATACGCTGAGTTGGCGAGTACCGGTATCGAACCAGGGACCTTGTGGTTCCTAGTCGTATGTTCTACCAACTGAGCTAAACCGGCCTTGGTGGTACTATTTGAGCCATAGATGTGAGTATTATGGGCTTCATACCTTTCCCAAGGGTATTATTATTTAACAAAACCCAAACTCACACATTTTAAAATCACTTGCTCTTATGTTTTCTAAAAGTAGTCGGGGTGGCCTAAAGTCGATATCAGCCAATCAGCGAGGGAGCCTATCCCCTTTTCACTAGCGCTAGACGAAGGAGATTGTTTTTGCGTCTGAGGTGTAGCGCTACACCTAGCATCAGCTCCTTACTTTACCGCACAGATCCTTGTGCTACCCATACGCTGAGTTGGCGAGGGCCGGTATCGAACTAGGAACCTTGTGGTTTCTAGCCGAACGCTCCTACCGACTGAGCTGGCCATTAAACATACGAGTATCTCAAACAGCACAGAAGACTTCGAAGTTGACAGTCTTAGTGTTTACCATGCATTGAAAATAATTAGCCGACTAGAGTGAAGTGTCACGTATCCGATTTTTAGATTGACTTCTATTATTTTTAATTCCAGCAAATTTTCTTTTTCTTATATTGTGAATGGTTGCGGTTGGGGGCTGCTGTTCTTTTTTATGAAGTTTTCTGGTGTTTATCTATTTTAACAATATATCAATTTTTTTCAAAATCATCTTAAAATCCTTTTCAAGTCGATCGTTTTTATTAAGTTTTCCGTTGATATTTAATCTTATATTTAATCAGTTATTTAAAGCTAAAAATGAATTTGAGCCATTACCCTCGAAAGGAAATTAGGAAATTTGAAAAGAATAAAACTACTTCCTATTCAATAACGAGCTAAGTTCATATATATAATATATATATATATATATATATATATATATATATATATATATACATTATTGTTTATATTTTTAAAGGCAATTACAATGCGTATATCGTATAAAATTCGATAATTATTGAAAATAATCATGACAAGTAAACTGAAAATACGGTTATTTCCTAGTTGAGTAACATGATATTACAAGGTGAGCCAGAAAAAACCCACAAATTTTGTAATAAAACTGTTAATTTTAATTTTTTTTAAAGTTTAAACGGGGTTAGGGTTAGGGTTTAGGGTTAGAGTTAGGGTTGAGATTTAGGGTTAGTTTAATGGGAAAATAAATAAATATCAGTCAAGAGTGGTTCCCCTTAGATCATGTTAGTCAACTAGGAAATTACCCTAATTTTTCCAAGTGTTTGTGTTTATACTTATTAATCTACGAACGTAACTTTCAAAATAAAACAGAATAAAACATGGAAATATAGGGTGACCCCCCCCCCAAAAAAAAAACAAAACAGAATCCAACGTGTTTGTACAACGACCGAGCACACGACCTTTTACAAATGGTGGAGACCAGCAAAGACCAATGGTCAATGTAATCAACACATTATTTCTGTCCGAAAAAGGATTTAAAAAAAAAATTTCCTACACGTTTCGTTATTCTATCTTGTCTAAAACTTGGAAACATTATTTATCAATCAACCCTCATAATTCTTGGGTTAGAATACACTGACTGCATAAAACTCCCCCAATGTAGCCACGTGTTGGCCGTGGATGAAGACCCGTGATTAAGGATAGAAACCAGGTGGTTAAGCAGTCCATGACTTGCAATACTCCACTTTGTCACTTACTTAGGCTAGACGGGCGGTCGGTGAGCCCTCCTCCAATCAATCGCCTGGTCACGTCAAGCTCTAGCATCTATATGATTGTCCCGACCTTATTGCCCTTATGGCAAGCCCTAACCTGTTAGGATCCCATCTATGGTTTAAATAGAAATACATGAGTTTATAAACAAAATTGAGTATCCATTTAATGATTACTTTATTTAAAAACTTTATCGGCATTAAATGACCCACTGAGGTTCATATGCCGTAAAACAAACCAAACCAAACGAAACCAAACCATAATTCTTGGGAAAAATTCTTCAAATACTTATAAAATATAAATCGACTTTCACCTGGTTTCGTACTGAGAAAATGTAACTCAATTATCAGTTCTAACCTCGCATTAGTATCGTCTAATTCAATTCATCATACCAATAACAAAGTTAGTATCGGATGTCAGCAAAAATTAGATTTAATCCTACCTCCATCCAACACACACATTGACTCTACGAAGATGGTTTGGTTAGTTTTGTTCTACTGCATATCAACCTCAGTGGGTCATTTAATGCTGATAAAGTTTTGAAATAAAGTCATTTTTAATAGATACTCAATTTTTTATATAAATACATTTTTCTATTTAGCCCATATATGGGACCCTAACAGGTACTACCATTCCAAGTTAGAGTGGACCAGGGAGCAATGGTGATGAAGGGGTGCTCCACATTCCCCAAAACTCCAGAACTGGAACCTCACCATCAGATAGAGTTTAACGTCATTCCTAGGACATGTAGACCCTCAGCCACCGCCTTCTAGTACCCATATGATAAAAAGGGGCTGGGGTTGCCATAAAGGCAATAGGTGCTAGGGTTTGATGTGACCAGCCGACTGATCAGAGGGGGGGGGGGCTCTCCAACAGCCCGACTAGCCTAAGTAAGAGCCAAAGTGGAGTATTGCGGGCCATGGACTGCTCAACCACCTGGATTCTATCCTTAAGCATCGCGGGTCGCCGCCCACAGCCAACAGGTGGCCCCATTTGGGGAGTCTTATTCCTCTGCAGAGAGGCAGTCGGTGCATTCTAACACCCCAGCCGACAGGGCGGGACTCTAGGAAGAGCCGTTAACGTTCTTGACTTGTTGTTTAATTTAATGGCATATCAACTCTTGTGGCTTATGTAATTATTAGTTGTAGTGATTATTTGGTGTGAGTTTTAATCGTTTGGTATTTTTTATTTGTTTGTTTTTGGGGGGTTTTATTCAGTTAGGAGAGCCTGTGTTAGCATCCTTCAGTCTACTAAAGACGATGACGTAGTGTCCACTTGTTTTATCTGTACTGCGTGAGTGGATCAACAGACCAATTTTTGAATGGCAATCTCTGGTGCAGTGACTGCAAACAAACAAACAGTGATGCTTGCTGGAGTTGCTGTTGTTTCTCCTTCCTTTTGGCTCTCTTTTGAGTGGCGGATTCTTTCCTCTCTTTTTCACTCCTTTTAGTTCCTTGTTTGGCAAGGAGGGGCTAGGTTGCACGGTCTTCTGCATAAGCCTCCCATGTGTTGGTGTTGATATGGCATGTCTTCATGTTCCTCTTACGGACATCTTTAAAGCGCAGACGTGGTCTCCCTACTGGCTGGGTACGTTCTACTAATTCGAATTATTAGGAGAGTCTATTGTAAAATAAAATTGTAAAAACAGTATTGTATATATATGTATATATATATATATATATATATATATATATACAATTTTAATTGCTTTCTCTGAAATTCAAAGCACTATTATATCACGTAGGAGCATGGACATTCTTCTGTGCAGCATCCAGAATCCGCACATAGCTGTTTGATGTAGTTTTCTTTTTACTGATCGGTCAACACTGGTGTACACAGGTATCCACAGAAGAACGCCACTTATGAGTTTGTTTTTTCTTTTCCAGTAGTGTTCAGAATGTCTTGTTCGTTTTATTCGGATTGTTTTTGTGATAGGAGACAAGTGACCGCACAGCTGCTTTTTTGTGAGATCCTACTTCCAAGATTTGTGCAACTTCCATCTAGCTTTTTCTCGCAGCCGTACAGTAGCAATGATACAGTTACGGCTTGGAAGAATGCTCGCTCTATCTAGATCTCTACGTACGAAAAAGAACAAGAATACTTGAATGTCTACCCGCTCTGTCGGATGTGGCGTTAGAATGCACTGACTGCCCCTCTGCAGAGCGGTAAGGCTCCCCAATGGGGTCACCTGTTGGCCGTGGGTGGCGACCGTGATGCTTAAGGATAGAACCCAGGTGGCTGAGCAGTCCATGACTTGCAATATTCCACTTTAGGCTTTTCTTGGGCTAGACGGGCCGTCGGAGAGGCCCCCACCGATCAATCGGCTGGCCACGTCAAGCCCTAGCACCTATATGATTGCCCCAAACCTATTGCCCTTATGGCAACCTCCAATATTTCTTATCATATGGATGAGAGAAGGCGGTGGCTGAGAGGGTTTACATTTCCTGGGAATGATGTTAAACTCTATCTGATGGTGAGGTTCCAGTTTTGGAGGTTTGGGGAATGTGGAGCACCCCTTCATCACCATTGCTCCCAGTTCCACTCGAACTCGGAGTGATAGTACCTTTTAGGTCCCATCTATGGGTTAAATAGAAAAACATGAGTTTATAAACAAATATTATGCATTAAGAATGAATTTATTTCACAACCTTTTCGGCATTAAATGACCCAAGGAGGTTGATATGCCGTAAAACAAAACAAACCTTGAACGTCTACATCGGAAAAGCATAAAGAAGAGATATTTCGTAGTATTTAACAAAAACTATATATAGTCGTGCTTGACTGAACCAAGATGAACAGAATCTTCACCCTCCTATGTGAGCAAAATGGGTAAAATATGAAAAACAACAAGAAGACTTGAACATCTACACCTGGAAATTATAAAGAAGAAATATTCCGTAGTCTTTAGCAAAATATGCTTGAATAATTACTTGGACCAGACGGGCGGTCGGAGAGGCCCTTACTCGATCAAATAGTGGGTCATATCAAGCCTTTGTAACTGTGTGATTTTCCTCAACGTATTTTTCAATTTGCTCCTATGGCAAACATCCACCCTTATTCTTATCACATATGTGTTAGAAAGCAGTGACTGAGGATCAACCATTTGTATTTACTGATACAATTGAAGTAAATCAAAATTATACATAAAACAAAATTAAACCTTAAATCATATAATATTAAAAAAGTAATTTGGTATTAAATAACACACAAAGGTTGATATGCCATTAAACTAACCAACCAAACAACCGAATGGGATCACCTGTTGGTCGTGGGTAAGCCACCCGCTTAATGACGGAATCCTGTTGGTTGAGCAGTCCATAACACTTCACTTTGACCCTTACCTGGGCTAGACAGGTTGTCGGAGAGGCCCCCCTCTGATTAATCGGCTGATCATGCCAAGCTCTAGCATCTACATTGTCCAACCCTATTGCCCTGATGGCTAGTCCCAACGCTTTTTATCATATATAGGCTAGAAGGCGGTGACTGAGGGTCTTAATGTTCTGGGTATAACATTAAACTGCATCTAGTGGCGGGGTTCCAAGTCTAGTGAGTGTGGATTACCCGTTTATCCCCATTACTCCCAGGTCCACCTCCACCCAGTGTGGTAGTACCTGTTAGGGTTCCATCAAAGATCAAAAAATGAGTATTGAAAATGTGTTGTTTTTTTTAAATTGAATTTGAAAAAAAAAATTGAATACCCAACAAGAATAAATAAAACAAAACGTCTTCAGCATAAAATAACCCAACAAGGGTTGACATGCCGTAAAATTCAGCCAACCAGCCCACCAGCTATAGCATGAATAGCCATAAATAATAAATTGAACAAAACGTCTTCTGCATAAAATAACCCAACAAGGGTTGACATGCCGTAAAATCCAGCCAACCAATCAACCAACAACTAAATCCCCTTATTTATTTAATGACCATCGTACAAAAACCCTTGTTATATTTTTTCCATTCTCAGT